>JACBWW010000058.1:316962-845772 GCA_020086605.1 Lanius collurio | reverse complement strand
GACTTGCAGAAAGCCCTATTTCTTAAATGACAATATTTTGATCAGTGGGGTAGAGTGGGGAAAAAGGGTAGGAAAGGCGTAAGGCAATCAGAATTGAGTTAATTTGATTATAATGTACACTTGAATGAAATGATAGCTACTGAGTAACAGTTCAACTCCTAAGTTTAAACCCTGGGTTTTTTTTCAGAATAGCTTGCTTGGCTTTGTAGAATTAACCTTTGTCACAAAGTGCTGTCTATCCTGCTTTATTGACCCCGAATTGTGGTATTGCTACCATGTATTTGGTGTGTGGGTAGGAAGCAGCAGTCTGGGTGTGTTACACACTGAGCATCAACTTGTCAATCTGTTGCTGGATCTCAGCGTTTGCTGTTTGCTGCTGAGTGACTGTGCTGCTCTCTCCATATAGGTAGCAAATCCTGATGAAAACTTTAGTTTTAGAGGAACTTAACCCAGGTGTTAGTAAATGTTTTCATCCTGTTTGAACAATTAGATTTGAGCAATCTTTTGACAGAAGATGTAGAGGATTTTCACCATGTTAGAATATTAATATCTGGTTTGTCAACGTGTCACTTTTTTTCCTAAAATGTTTAAATGTGTTGAACGCTTCTACAGACCTACTAATGGAATTCCACACGGCTTTCTGTAATGCTTAAACTGTAGCTTTCGAAACAGGAAAAAAGGTGTATCTGTAAACATAGCTGAGAAGCTCTTGGGAATTGAAAATTCAGACTGTGTTTTTAGCCAGGTCTGTTTTGTGTAGGGAACCAGTAATCAGCAATCCGAGTCAGAACTTGAAAAATAATGGATAAACCTAACAAGGTGATAAGGAAACAAAGCGATCCTAACTTTATGCTAGACAACAAAGATACAGTTTCCAAAAAGCCTCAAACTGTTGCTTTCAAACTTGGTTATACAAGTCATTGACAGTTAATATAGATCGTAAGACTTGCAGCCTAATCTTCCTAAACAAAATGTGTCTGGAAACATTTATAGTTTGAAAAGGCATTTTTTAAAGTGGAGCAAGAAATGCTTGGATTGGGATTTGGTAAGAGAGTTCTTTTTGTTTTTTTAGGCTGAGATTGTAAAGTTTATCGAAATGGAAGACTGTAAAATAGAAAGTTTTTAGTGTACCTGTCATGAACGCCACTAAGCTGTGTGAGATAAGAGCCAAGTTGTTCACAAGATTTGACCACAGAAAGATTTTTATTGATCAGTATATTCATTTATTTAAATTCCTCCCTGTGATCTTTTCCTAGTGCTCCATTTCTTTGGACCCTAAGGCCAGCCATCTCCAGAGGGTTACCTGGAACATAAGTAGTTAAATACTTCGGTGGGGAGGAGCTGTCAGCTGCAGAATTTTAGAGGCTGTCATAACTCATGTCCTGGCTGACTGAAAACATTACTTTGCTGTTGAAGGGAGACCTAAGAACTCTGTTATTTTGTCCATGCACCTATTGTTTGGACTACCTATCTAGATTACTTGAACCCTTGTATTTAATTTAGTGTGTGAATTCATATGATTTGCTTGGGTTAATGATAAATACCCAGACAATGACCTTGGCAGAGTTTGGGAAAAACTGGTAACAATAGGTAATGTCCTTCACCAGCTTAGCCATTTCTGTGGTGAGTTTCAGTCCCTACATTAAAATAGTTGAACTGCTGAAGTGAGCATCATAAACTTGGTGTAAATTTTAGCTGTATAAATGCCCTTCCTGTTTCAGAAATACAGTGTGATCTTAAGCCAGTATGTACTGAAATACAGTCCCTCTTATAATTTTTCCAGACTTTGTATTGTATTTGTTCTAATAGGTTTGGGTGACTTTGGGAAATTTTTTTTTCTTATAAGAGTACTTAATGCTGTCCAGATGGTATAGACAATGTTAGAAATGCATCTGAAGTTTGAACCTAGTGCATGTTAATGTTGTTAACTCCTTCTGCACACAGCTGCCATCAATGTTATTAATTGCTTTTGAAAAGGATTTTTGCACTTGGAGTAGATAACTAATTGGAAGCTGCTGGGAACAAAAGCAAACAGGATTTTTTGCAAGAAAAAAATATGACAGATTGCAACAAAACAGCTGAACTGCAATTTTAACATAGGTTAAGAAAGAGCAGCGTTTTACAGACAGTAGTTTGTAAGGTGACTGTGTACATCGGAAACTTTACAATTTCTCTTTCACTTTCGAAGAGCAGTGCCTATCAGCATTTGACATGTGTATCAGTTGAATTTAAGATAAAGTCTTCTAAGTGCTAGGGAGTTTAAAGGCTTAGAAAAAGAGACAGGGTTTCAAAGGGAGGAAAATTCTGTCTCTTCACTGATCTTCATGCACCTTCATTTTGAACTGATGACTTTTAGTAGTAAAATTATTGAAATATCTAATCTAAGTGAAAACATTTCCCTAAAAATTATTTTTTTTCTGAGTAAATCTTAATTGGAAGGTATGTTCTTCTTTGTAGTGATGCCTTAGGTTTTAACTTTCGTATTTTTCAAATCCTGTACTGCCTGGTGTGTAACTCTGAAGTTCCTTGTAGCCTGTGAATTTCTGCTCTCTCATGCCAGGTAGACATAACAAAGCCTCTCCAGGCCTGCTGTCCAAGGACACTCAGACTGTCCTAGGCCCAAAGAGCCTCTGAGGGGGGCAAGAGGAGGGGAAATTGCATCATTAAACTGAGGCTTTAATTGGAGAATTAACCATGATATGCAAATTAAACAAACCTATAAAAGTGACCTGTTGACTATCTTGGGGTCCATCTTGGCAGTAGCCCCTGGCTCCCCAGAGGGTACCTTTGAAATAAATACCTACTTTTATTCCCTTACTGCTGTCTAGTCTCTGTTTCTAGGAGGCCTCTTAAGGCATCAGTAGCATGTGCCTAGATGTTAACTTTCCATTTGCCTGCTTTTATAGTATGTGTCTGCTTTTGTCAGCGCTGCCAGAAGGCATGGCATGAAGGTGTTAACTGTTTGTTTGGTGTTAAATCTCCCTTTGTCTTCCTTGCACTGGGATAGGGCTGTTAATACTCTATCAGGTCATTATTTCAACTGACTTGATAATGGCTCCCAATTCCCACCCTGCTCGTGGCTCTCCCTCCTCACCCACAGACACACCACTTTCAGCATGTCTCAGTTTGTGTTCATCCTTCCTTCTGTTTGTCCTAGATAAGTCCTTTCCTTTTTACCTCATCGGTTTTTTTGACTGACCCAGATGGGCTGATGTGCAGAGGGTGTGGCCGATAGTGTAACTGTGTTCTGGGCTAAAAGGCAACAGAGATTCCTTAAGTGCTGGCGGTTTGAAACAAGAAACTTGCGGTACTGCTCACTATGAACTTCTGCTTCGTTCAGGAGATGTTATCAAGTTTTTCCACAGGGTTTTTTTCTTATTAGTGTGGAATCACGTTCCAGTTTGGTCTGTTGGCAGCGTTCTCCCCTCACTTCATGGTGAAAGAGTGAAGTGAGAGAAAGCAACCCTGAACCTCCCAAGTCTGATCTGACATTAGTAGTGTTTTGGACACGCATTGGGTTAGATGAACTACAGATGGCTTGATCCTAAGAATTGGGTGCTTTAAAACCCTTTTGCAAGCTGAGGTGCTACTTGAAGGCAGATTGATAATACCTTGCAGTAATAGCTTCACAGTTGAAACTTCAAAAAGAAAGCTTTAAGTAGAAAAAAATAAAAATGAATGCAATAAAAACTATTATAACTAATTTTAAAAAATAGAGTGGCAACTTGGAAAAGTAGTAAAGCCTTGTTCTTGGAGGCATGTAGCTTCAAGGGACTGAAGGCTCTAATTAAGTAACATGTAAATGCTACTTAAGTAGGCTTTTTGACAGTACATTGTCAAAGTACTAATAAACTTTTTAAACTTTTTGCAGGTGTGTACAAAGTAATATTGTGTTGCTTACTCAAGCTTTCAGAAGGAAGTTTGTCATTCCAGATTTTATGTCGTTTACTTCCCATATTGATGAGCTGTACGAAAGTGCTAAAAAACAATCTGGAGGAAAGGTAACTTGTTTGTAAATTCATCTTCAAACTTCTGTAGGTTTTCAGTATTAACCAAATGTGTCATTTTTTAAGTTGATAGATTTTTCTCAACATTTTTAGGAAAACTAAACCGCTAATGTAATGAAAGAGTTTTGGAAGTTCAGTTATGCCTGCAGCTTGCAAACTGTGTTAGAAATACAGTTCACAGCCTCTAAGAATATTGTAGCGTTTTGATATTGGAATATGAAAATAACATTATTCTTTCTTATGAAACTACTGTATAATTTGTCAGACTACACTTAGTCTATAGAAAAATTATGCAGCTCTACACATCTGGCAATTGTCAATACCATACCTTTGTTAGTAAATCATATATATCCTGGTGCTTATTTTCAATAAATTAGTTAAAAAATCCCAGACTGTGTTAAGAGCTAAAAATTTTATATGATTTGAAAATGCTGAACATGCTGTAATACAGAACACAGATAGATACCTCTCTGAATATGCTGAAAATTTTGCTTTGAAAAAATGTTTTATTTGATAGTGATCCAGTGAATATAATAATTTCTAAAGAAGTTTTAGATATACCAGGTCATTATTAATAGTGTTACACAGTTCTACCTTGTGTATTCTTTCAATTGACATTTATTTTAATTAACATAGAGTTAAGTATTTTGGATATTGTAATGTGTCTCTCTTTATTTCATGTTGTAATAGGTTGCTGACTATATTCCACAACTGGCCAAGTTCAGCCCCGATTTGTGGGGGGTGTCACTTTGCACCGTTGATGGACAAAGGTATATTGTAACTTCTACATTTTGTTCTTGGAATAGTTGAAGGACAGATAAAGGCAATGCTTCTGTAGTATTAATCTTTGCAAGCTGAAAAGCTTTGTCTAATAGTACTTGTGCATCAAGCCATATAGCTTTCTGTATAGGTCACAATGTACAAAGTGTTAGTTCCCTCTCTGCATTTTAATGTTTTCACTGTAGCATTGTTACATAATCTTTGTGTCACTGAAAAAAATGCAGATTCATGTTCTTTAAAAAGAAAATGAAGATGTGGAAACTGGACAGAGCTGAATACAATTTTGCTTTTCAGGTTTATCAGGCTTTTCCCTCTAAGGGTGTAAGTAGGTCTTAGATATAGTCAAAGTGATTTTATTTTTTATCAGTATTAGTAACTCAGAGTAGCAGAGACAGTTAGGAGCCTAGATGTAAAGGGATACTTTGCACCATCTAGCTGAGAAGTAACATGAGCTCTGTCTACCTTTGTGAGTACACAATGCAAGATATCCATCAGCTCTGCTGACCTGCAGTTTGTTGTGGTCCTACTGCAGGTTCTGGAAACTGCAAGTTTTAGGTGTTGGGTTGTGAATGGGGCATTCCTGAGAGCATCAGACTTGCTTCTGGGCTCTGTGGCTTGGAGGTCATTTTGCCATGATCTGTTGAGATCTGCATGTTTGCTTCTAATTAGCCATATGCTCTATAATCTCAGGGGAGGAGCTGTACCAATGAGCTGAAGTATTTTTTTCATCTCCCTGTTCAAGTGTCTGAGTTATAATCTATTAACAGTAAAAAACTTATACTTTAAATTGGCATTTTGCTTTGTTTTGGATATTGGGCACTAAGGAAAGTTTTTATAAATTGATTTTTGTAATGTTTAATGTTGTGTAATGTTAGCTTTTATATTGCCAGAATGGTATTGTGATTTTCACTGAAGCCTGCTTGTGTTTTCTGCAAAGAAAAGAAGTGAATACACTCCTGTTTTTGCTGTCAGACAAGTGGCTGCTTCAAGCCTTTTGCTCTAGATGTGGCATATGCTGCTTGCATGAGTCACTCTTTGGTGCAGTCTGACATAGATGCTGAAAGTAAACTTTCCAAAAGATAGCATGTAATAAGTGTTATAAAATATCTCTGCCATTATCACAGGGAATGTAAATACAGCAATTTGATTATTGTTCTCAAATTGCAAAACCAAGCTGTGTCTCATCTTTGTTTATATAGACATTGAAGAATAAGTGTAGTGGCTCTGTTTGGATCAGCTGTACCTTGTTGAGTATGTGGTTTGCAACTGAGTAGGATAAGTGTAAGACTAGAGGTCTGAGGTGATTTCTTGCTCTGGTACAAACCCATTGCTGGACCTGTTTTCATTTTGTTACCTCTGCAGTAGTCAGCAACTGACTTTGTTATGCTTGGCTTATGGAGTCAGTTGCTAAAACCTCTAAATCTCATTGTTTAACAAACTTCTTTAAAACGAGACTTAGCATTAATAAGCTTTTGCTTTTTGGGGTGTTTTTGTTAATAGTCCTTGTATGTTGAAGGATAGGTGAAGCGTTTAACATTCTACTGCCACAGCTGACAATCAGGAAATTCCAAGCCTCTTCATCTGTGTTTTTCCCAGGCATTCTGTGGGTGATACCAAAGTTCCATTTTGTCTTCAGTCCTGTGTAAAGCCTTTGAAATACGCGATTGCTGTCAATGATCTTGGCACAGAGTACGTGCACAGATACGTTGGTAAAGAGCCCAGTGGATTACGGTTCAACAAATTGTTCCTGAACGAAGATGGTAAGAGATATGTTTTACTTAATAATGCAAATACTCAGTTTTAGAAAAACGTGAGGCAAACCTGCACAGTTTTTTCGGTCTTGTGATTTTACTGTATCCTCTTAAGGCTTATTCCTAGGCAGTTTTCAGGAATATTTTGCCATTAACAAGGTAAACTTAGTTTTTGTTAGTCACTTTTCCCTAATTTAGAATGCTAGTAAAAGATGTTTTATTGCTTCTCTTCTATTTGCTAGTTATTGAACTGTAGGAAAATGCAAAGAACTTTAACAACTCAGGTATTTTAAATTTATTTTTATTTAATTGAGTTGGTAGCAAGTGTTCCTTAATCATGGCTTCTATAAAAATGATGGTGAAAGAATCAAAGATGTTAAATTGATTTTAAAAAACATATCACTTCTCAGCCTTCTGAGAAGCAGGTGCTGGTGCCAAAGGCCAGCACTGACTAGTTTTCAGAAGGCGAAATCTTCCCACAGATTATTCTAAATCGAATTTGGCTGCTGATTCAAAACAATGTTTTTATTTTTTTCCCCGTGGCAGGAGTATTTTAGCAAGAATTTCTCATACAGCATTTACCTAGATTATTTCTTTTTCATGTTATATTATTTCTCAAGCATGGAAATTTTATTTTAAAAAAAGTTTATGGCAAGAATCTGAGAAAAGTGACGCAGGTAGCCTTAGAGGAAATACTGGATTGTTATCTCTGAAACACAAATGTTTCTTCTAGTGGATCTGTCTGAGTAAAAGAACAGACAATGTTTATCATTTCCATTGCCATGGTATTGCAATTAATATTTAATTGCCAGCATAAGGCTTGGATGACATTTTTCTCAAGTACTGTATTGAATTCTGACTTAAATATCTATTTCATTAATATATTAATGACCCCGAATTGTATTTATTATGTTTATAAATATATGCAAATCATTATATAAAAATGATTTAATTTATTTTTTATTATTTAATTTATTATTCTATTCTAAAAATAGAATATATTGTGACAATTTATTTTCTGTTTTATTATGTTAGTAAATGGTGATGAAATGCCAACATGAATATATTGCCAAGTGGGATTAAGCATTTTGTCAAGTTTTGCTGTCTTTTTTTTTGCTTTCCTAGTTTTTCCAAATACGGTGTTGTGCCAGTGTGAAGAAGACTTGTCTTTCATATCCTACAAAAGCTTTACTCTAAAAAAAGCCTTGATGGTGCTGAAAATTGCTCCTTAATTCCTTTGAACTAATATAGATGTTCTGTATTTTCTCTTTTTAATAACATGACAAAATATAGTAATTATTGTCTTCTTTTTATTGCTACTTTAAACTGTTGGAGAAGAATTGGTGTGCTGTGGTATTTTATATTACTGTTATACTTTAAGAGTGTTTATAAGGCAAGAGTGTTTCTTATGCATATTATGTTATGCATAAGAGAATTTGGACTATTGAAATTTTCACAAAGGAACATGAAATTAATAGAGAAGACTAATTCACATAATAGAAAATTTAATTTTTAAATGTGTGCTTCTATGGCTGATAGGCATGAGAAAGAAGTGCTGGAACTGACCTGGATGGCCTCGTATACAGTCCTTAAGAGAAGAACTAAAACAGAAAATAGGAGTCTAATAAATAGGAGCTTGTACATTCCTACAGTTATACTGAGAGAAAGGGAGGTTGAGTTTCTCTGAGTGAAGGAAGAGGAGGGAAGAAAGGATTACACTTTACTTGCAGATTTAAGCCACTGTATGAACTTTAGATATGTAGCATATTTGTCAGTTTGAACATCCATAAATACTTTGAAGACCAGATTTGAAAATTAAAAAAAAAAAATGCATAGATAGTGAATCGATTTATTTTCTAAATATTCAGATGTAGTTGAATTTCATGTTCATTATCCAGATTTTATGGAGTGATACTTAGGTGTTTGAAAACTGTTTAGACATGCATCTGAAGCTACTTTTTCTGTACTTACTTTATGGAAGATTCCTAAAACAAGATCTTCTTGCATTTCATTGTTTACTAGTATTGAGATTCAAGCTGGAAAGACAATTTAACATTATAGCTAAAAATTCCAATTTACAACAACGTGGTGTTGCTGTGTTTTGAGTGTGATCTGTGCTATGCAGTGGAAATTTGGACACTTCTGCAGGCTTATGTGTATTCAATTTTAAAACTTGTTTTATCGAAGGGAATATATTGCCCAATCCAAGTCAGATTTCTGGAGGAATAAAACAATCTCTGTGCTAATTTAAAAAAAAGATTATTCCAGTTGATTGAAGTAGATCAGGAATTTTACTATGTAAAATATGTCTGAAACAGGTATTTTCAGGAATAATTTTCCTGGCATTGGTCATTCGGCAGCTACAGGCTTTTTCATGTCTATTTAGTTCATGAGGCAGCAAGTCTGACACTGCCTGTGTATATGAACAGGTAGTATCTCTTATCCATACATGCCGCCTTCTCTTGGTGATAATTATTTATAGGGTTAGTCCAGTGATATAATCATTTGTGGGACTTAGTCCAGTAATAAAAGTTGCATTGTAATTGAATAGGGGCTTTCCAGAAAAGTATTTATTTTGCTTTTATTTCATTAAGGATAAAAACATGAACTTACTTGGAAGTATAATGAGATGATGCAGCAATAAATGTGACTTGCAGAGAAGCTGTGTAAAAGTTTTTATTTTTTTATCAGTCTGAGCAGATATCTGCCTTTATTATTTGATTATAGAGAGTGTGTGTGTGTTTGGTTTTGGTAATGTGTGTCATTTAGGTTTGCACAGTTTGATACCTCTTTCTAAAGATTAAGGGATGAATTCATTCACCTCTTTGGCAAGCTTGCAATCACAGTATCAGTCTTCATGCTTAGTTGTTGTAGAGGATGAAATCCCTTTCCTGATGGCACCCACTGTGAGGTAGATAAGTAGTGGCTGCTGGTTTAGAAATAGACCTGTGTATGAATTTCTTTTAAAATTATTGTAGTATCAGAACCTATATATCCACCAGTGGTGAAAAATTACCAGGGAATGGAAGACATCTCTTCTTTGAAATCTGCAGAACTCTTTCAGAATTTAACTTTTTATTTAGGTACCCTAGCCCTTAAAAGAGGGCAACATAGCTGAAGTTTGGGGAGAGGTTCTTCATTGTAGAATGGAGTATTTCAGTTGGAAGGGACCTACAGCAATCATCTGCTAAGGACATTGTCCAAATGCCTCTTAAACACTGACAGGCTTGGGGCAGGGACCACCTCTAGGAAGCTTGTGGCTGCTTTGGTAAGATAGAGGTTTTTTTGTCTATTACAGACACCTGTATGGGAAGTGTTTAGGGATATTCCCTGGTGCTATGCAGGTAATGGTGAAAACTGCTTACCTGGGACCTGGATACCCTGGCAGGGTTTGTTGTGCTTCGAAGAGGCAGCAGTGGGTTAGTGGCAGGTGTCCTGCTCGGTGCTGTGGTGTGCTGGAGTTGACAGCAGTAGGAAAGGCCCTCAGAGGACAGCTGCTGTTAAGTGTGTGGTGAGCTGGGCTGCTGTACCTCCCCTCAGCTGGTAAGGCTCCCACAGGGATGTTCCTTGTTGTGAGGGGAGCAACACACAACTGCTTTTCAGAAGCACATTCAATAGAGTGCATGTTTTCTTCTGTCAGAAGGTTCTTCCCTTCATCATGGGCAGGCAGCCTGTGGAGATGTGTTAGTTGTAAAGTGGCCAGAACAAGTACAGGTTGCTTGAGATGTTAAGCAGAGGGAGACAGGAATCTTCAGAGTAGAGGAGTATGTAACTAAGAGTGCCTTAACTCTGCAGGTAAGTGGTGACAGCTCCAAAGAAATAAGAAGCAATAGCATTTCTGAGGGTACATTCTGTGTGGACATAGCACATTGATAAGCTTTTCAGTTGCTGAATGCTAAATAAACATTGCACTTCCTTTTTGTTCAAACATACACGTGATATGGTATCTGGTTGTGGTTTTTTTTCTTTGTACTGTGTGGCACATTGAACCTATAGAGATGCACAGAAGAATAAAGAGCAAAATATTTATAAAAATATTTTTAGAATGGGCTGCGTATGAAAAAGTCATGAGTTTATGGACTGGAGCGATACCTGATGTTGGTGAGAGGAAGCTGTAAAGAAGAGGAGTGTAGCTAGGGTGAGAAATGAGGGTGACAATGTGTTCTGATTAAGCATGAGAGCACTGTTGCAGTGAATTGTGGTTCCAGAGTTGGGGTCTCCAGCTCCAGGAGAACAGTGAAAAACTGGGGAGGGCTCCAGCAAAGGGCTGCCAGGGTGCTGTGCAGTCCAGGGCACGTGCAACTCCCAAGGAGCAGTCGGAAGGGGGAGTCTAGGGGCTCCCCTGAAAGCCTCTTCAAATTCTTGAAGAGCAATTGCCAACATGAAGAGCTCTGTAACTCTTCTTGGTAGTGGCAGCTGGTAAAACAAGGGCCAGTGGCCCCATGCAGTGGCTTGGGAGCTGCAGATCAGATATTAGGGTAAATTTGTCCTCCAGGATGAAAAGGGTTGCTGGAGAGGTAGAGGATTTGCCACATTTGGAAGTTTTCAAGACTCGGTCAATAGAACCTTGGCAATAGCCGTGTATTGAGTGGGAGGGTGGAGGAGATGACCTCCAGATGTCCCTTCTGACCTGCAGGCTGTGAGTGGTTATTTGACTCGTGTTCAGGTTTGTGGTCCCTAAGGAGCTATGGAAATCCTATGTTTTCTTATCCAGGATCTGGTTTTAATTGAAAGTCAGATACATTTGACCCTCATTGCTTACATTAGTAGATAACAACAGGATATTTTATATATGTGGATCTTAAGTAAAATCAAATGAAACCAGAACAATTTGTGAGTCTCAGAGAGAGAAGGAATGGCAGTAACAACTTTAAAATAGTATCTAGACAACAAGTTTGTATTTTAGGGGAGCTCCATTTTTTTTGAAGATATTTGCCTTATTTTTCCACTAATTGAATAGTCTGATTTATTTAGAAGTTCCTTTTAATACTGACTTTTGAAAAATACTAATAAAACTTGATGATTGGTTTTTGAAGATTAACTGATAGTCATAGATGGCTAAGTATCACTGACCATGCCCAGTGTAATTTTCATGGGAAGATGTATGTTGGCTGTGAATATCACTCATCTCCAAAACCCCGGTCATGTCAAGTTTCTTTTAGAGCCTGTGTTCGTATATCATACATGAAAGTATTGAACACTTTTTGTGTTGTTTTTTAATAAGTATTTTTTTAACTTTGGAGATGAACAGCAAATAAAGAATTCAAACATGTCATGATATTAATGTATTGAGAATTGTTCGAGGTTTGCTCAGAAGTCAACATCCTAGTTAAAAGCAAAAATGTTAGTTAAAGAAAGAAAAGGGTTATTTGTGGAAGGTGGATTATTTGGGAAAAGTAAGATGGCTGATAAGGAGAGGTTTTTTTTAGAAAAAGAAGATAGAAGAGAAGGTAATTCATTCAGCAGCCAAGAATGATTTGGCAATACTGTTAATATGGAGATCAGTGGCAAAAAGGAAAATTTAAGCGTAGCAGGTATGTGCAAGTCAGCTATGAAGTAAGTTGAATTCTAGTGTGGGTGAGTAAATTGATATTTGTATTTCAGAAGCTGCCAGCAGAAGCCTCTGGTTCTTAAAAGGAATTAGTGTTTTGTATTCATGGTCAACAATAAGGAAATTTAAGAACTGGATTTTAATTTTTTAAACGTCCTGTTTAAACACTTCTAAAATCACTGAGCCTTGGTAACTTGGGGGGAAAATTGGAAAGTCCTGGGGTTGCTCTGCTCTTAAGTGTTGCGTTGATCAAATACTGGAACACTGAAGAGCATTTGTAAGTTTCAAGAAAAGAAGTTATATCAAACCAAATAATTTACTGGATTAAGTAGCATAAGGCTGAGTGTGTTCTAAGCTGTAAAATACTGTGCTCAGAATTACAAAATATTGTGTATAGTGTTGGATTACAGTATTTTTTAAAGGTTTAGGATTATATAATAGCTATTCTGTAATAGTAACTTGAAGTCATATATCTAGAATAATTTTTCCCTTAGGCACTTGACTGGTTTTGTTTGACAAATATGTGTTGGAATATATTTGTAATTGAAAACTTTATTTCACAGACAGGCCTCATAATCCTATGGTGAATGCTGGAGCAATTGTGATCACATCTTTAATCAAGGTAAAAAGTTAATTTTTAGTTTCTCTCTGAGTATTTTAGTAGAATGTAGAAAAAATGTCTTGTACAGATTATAAACTGTTTTTGATTTTTGTCTGCAATATCTGATTGCACTTTACTCATTGGCAGGTAGACAAGCTCTGATATTTTGGAAATAGCAACCCTTCCAAACAAATGCAGTGTTAGACTAGCAGTTTCTAACAAGTATCACTGCATCTGAAAAAGTGTTTCCTTGATGGTACTGTATTGTTTCCTTCTTTAGCACAACACTTGATATTCTCTTGAGAGTGTTGCCTTCTCTTTGTTAATTGCTGAGGAAGTATATTGCTCAGGAAGATAGTTTATAGCACTTAGAAGTACGTTTCTGAGTGTCTAGTGCTCTTATAGAGCATAAAGTTACAAGTGTTTCTTGCAGTGCAGAAGAAATGGAAGAAACTATAATTTGTACAGGAGCAATGCTGCTGTATCTAAATGTCAGTCTTATGTTGAATTTGTGTGCAATTAACATCCTGCACCACTAAATTATGTTAAGCTTCTATGGTGCACAGTTGTTGGGATGTAAGTGTGCTTTCATAAATGAGAATGTTTGAAAATAGTTACTTATTTTGCTGAGCACACCAATACTGAATAATGACTTTACATCTTTAGTCCATGATCTTGAGACTTTTGGAAAGCTGTATTTTATTTTTTCTGTAGAATAGCTGTGTATGAATGTCTTGGAAGTTGTTAATGGTATACACTCCATATAATGTTAATGCTTGCCAGATGCTTGACTTGCATTTTCTGCTGTTGGTAGCCACAGGTACAAAAAAATTTTTTTTTTGTCTAAGGGTACCTGCATAGAGCTCTGGGAAACGTGTTAGTCCCATGGAATTTTTGAGTAGTAAACTTGATACTGTTACTTCAGAGGTCTAAAAGTCTTGTTTAACAACCTGTTTCTTGGTTGCATTTCAAAGTCCAATAGCTACAGTATGATTCCTATCCTCTATTTCCAAAACATTGATTTTAAAATTACTTAGATCTTGCTTTTCTGTTATTTTATATTTAAAGAAGGTATAAGAACTCCTGCTTAAAGACATTTATCTTTGATAGATGTAGGTGAAAGAAAATGGCCTTAAGTATGACAGGTAAATTTATTCACATTTAATATTTTTTAAAGGTTGACTGAGCATTGAAATTCACTTGGATAATAGTGAATTTTAAAATCTGACTTAACACATTTGTCTGAAATGTCAAAATGTTATCCAACTACAACATGCCCTACTGATCATAAGGCAAAACAAAAGCATGTGCCTCTTGCAGAAGGCACGTAGTTCTTGATAAATTGTTAAGAATACATAACATGGATTTGTGTATTGCATGCAACTGTGGTATTTGTTACAAGGATGGGGGATTGGTTTTGCTGGGTGGCTTTTTTTTAAACTTTTATTTGGTTTTTTTCTGTAATGTTCTTATAAAGAGTACTGCATTGCACTAACATTTCTGCATGGGGTAACTGCACGTCTAGTGGACGTATCTTACTTATCACACCATTATTTGTTTTCACTGTGATTAAAATGTAGATTATTTTCTGTACTGCTTTCACTAAGATACCATTTATCATTTGAATAACTAACCAAGCTAAACAGATTCTGAAGAAAATAATGTAGAGAGTCACAGGTACAAAACTACTTAGTAGTTGTATTTTTTGTGAAGTAACTTCTTTACAATCTGCAACTTAACATTATTGCTACTAACCAGTGAATTATGTAATTCACATTTGTATTTGATCTAATATCAAACTTACCTTTTTTTCTGAAAAGGTGGCTTCATTAACTCATGTTTTGCCCTCAATTCCTCTGCATTTATTCTTTTTATTTAAGGTGTTACATGTCTTAAAGACAGTGTATGGCTCTTAAAATACAAGAAAATTTAAATTCACCATGTATTGCAGATTTATCTAATGATAGCATGTTAATAACTACAGAGAGATTGTTGCTCTATTTCATGGTTAAGAATGCTTTTATCTCCTTTGAGATTCATTGTCTCTTCCTGAGAAATGGATCTAAGAAGTCTTTCAAAGTTCCCATACGTGGTACTGAGTTTAGCAGCTGTTAGTAGACCTGATCTTGCACACAGCTGTCCTTAGAGCCTGGCACAGATTAGGGTTACTTGTGGATGAGAGATGATGCTTGGAGTAATCTCTGTCAGAATATGTTAACATTTTAGGGGTGAAAATGGCTCTTAGCATCACGTACCCAGTTCTAACTTCTGTAAGAATTTGGTGTTTCCACCCTGGAACAGAGTGAGGAATTAAACTGTAACATTACATTGTCTTTGCAATCCATAATAATAATTAGGGGTATGTGCATGTTAAATTGTACATTTGTTTGAGTTACTTAGGCATGGCTGTATCATGCTCCTGCCATCTTAAGTGATTCTCCCACTGCCCTGTGTTTGGAGCTAAAATGTATTTACATTTTGGTGCCTTAACCCCTGGCTCTGTTCTAATTCTACTTGCATTACACTCCACAGACTGTTGCAGCAGTTTAAAGGATGTATCTATAATAAAAATGCATTAGCAAAAGGACATCCTGCAGGTCACTTTTAAAGAAATAAAATTAAAAGAAAACCCCTAAGGATCTCATCCCTCATTGATAATTGTACAGCCTGTAATACTAGTTATATAAATGACATGGTTACAACAATTTTCAAATAATTTTTATCAAAAGAAAATTGTAGTGGTAATTACAGGAGTTTGTGGGAAAGTGGTATGAGGTAAAACAATAATTTTTTCCATATGTCCAAGGAAATACAGATGCTTGAAAGAAGGTGATTCAATTCCTGTACAGATTTAGTACACATTCAGTGCAGCTTTCTGTACATCACATTGGCTGGGAAAAGTCTTCATTGCCTGTAGTAGGGATAGATTTTACTACTTCGATCTGTTATGTTTTCTTAAACTTCAGACTCAATTCTCGAAGCTTGTCAACTCCAGGAGTAACAGTGATTTTGTCAGGGACTTCCCACTTCCACATTGCCTTTACTGACTTGTCATGTTAGAAGTGCAGGTGAGATGAAGAGGAAGGGTTCACAGAGAAATATGTGGAAGAAGGCATATGGCTGTGGATGGAATCACCAGAGGATAAGGATTAATCTTAAGCCATTTTTATTGTGTACTTTAACATTCCATCTGTAGATAAAAGTTTTCCTAATCTAACAGCAAAAGTTCAGGCAAATACAGCATCTTTAAATCCTCCAAGTGCTGGCAACCACATGCAGACTGCAGACAGTGTGGACTTGAATGCTCACTGAAGGGAGGTGTTCTGTGGTCTTGAATTATGTGGGAAGCATTTAGACATGTTGGGAATAACAAAATTCATAGTTATTGCAAAAAATCTGGTGTTGAGAAAATGAAAATGCTGATTTCGCTGACCCTGAAAAAACCTTAGTTCAGTGGAGGCGCTTTTTTTTTTTGATAAAACGTGGATGGGTTTGTGATATATTTAAGACCTTTCAAAATATGCTGATAAATCAGAAAATAAATGAGGCAAAGAGTGGTAGGAAAAACCTGAGTGTGCCAAGGGTGTGTTTGCTGTCAGGATCCAGTTATTAAGAAACCTATGCAGTTACAGTTTAATACTTGAGAGATGGGAAAATGCATGGTTTATTTGGCAATATAGTTACAGTAAATTGTACTGATTTAGCTTAACGGCTCTATGCTGTCACTCAAGTTATCCTTCCTGATAGACTGTTGTGTGAATGTACATACAAACCACTTTGCAACATGTTAGTGTTGTGATCTTCTCTACCAGATACTTGACTTGACTTTGGTGACATTGCCTCTCTTCCTAAGTTATTAATTTTCTTTGGGTTACTACTTGAGGATAGAACTTACATCCATGTTATTCTCCACTTGCTTTTTATTGTATATCAAGTATATTGGGTGTTGTCTGACATAGAATATGTACGAGATTCTGTGAAATGACATGTATTCAGTGGTCCCAAATACACAGAGGTGAAGGACACAAAAAAATCTGACATGTATTTGAAATTTTCATAGTATTTGTCTTAGGTCAAGTACTGTCTGTCACAGTGTACTCTCAAGTATTTCAGAGCTGAAAATGGTACACTAATCTGTCAAGACACCAGAACAGGACCATCTTAACAAATAAATATAAAAAGTGTGTAAGTACAGAATGCTAAAATAAAGACATTAGTAGTTAATGAAAAATGCACAAGTGTAAAAAAATGAGTTTTCTTGCAGTCTGACATAGTATTATGATTTTTTTGTTTCTGGATATTTTCATCACAGGATAGTGATGAATTTGGCTTTAAATATTCCAGAAAGTAATTTTTAAATAATCTTCTGTTATTAGAAGATTATAAACTTCTTGTGAGCCAGGTGTTTTTGTTAGTTTTGCTTAGGTTCAAAATTAAGAAATTGCTTTAGCAAGAGACACGTGGTAAGAGCTTATATGGTCTAATCATAGAAACAGTGTTGATCAATGAAAAGTGGCTAATATTAACTACTTTTCCAATAAATATTGCCTGATTTTGTTGTTGCAAGCTCTGGTAAGTATCCATGGGTCTCTTTCCTGTGTAGGCATGTAGCCTTTGCAACTGTTTATATTTTTTAATAGAAATACAAGTAATGTAGTACAAGTACCTTGTTTAAAATAAAAAAGGGAAAGATCACTAAAACCTGACACAGTCAAAAAAATTCAAATTTATGATTGACAGCCATAAGTTCATTGGGGTTTTAAGTGTTTACAAAATTGTGTTGAGCTGTCTTCCGCAAGTTTGAATTTTCTGCCTATCAAACTGCTTCAGTCCTAACATTGTAACTTTAATTTTGTATTCATTTAGAAGTGTTTTTTCATATGTTTATACACACAAGCATGTATAAGTGTGTATATGGACATATGTTCCAGTAAATGTACAAAGTGTTTGTGGAGTTTTAGTGCATGGAATGTTTTCTTTGATGTTCTAGACAGGTTGAATTGCATCTGAATTTAAAAACGCTTTTTAAGAAATATTGTCACAACTGCCCCCAAATTCATGGGTTTATACAATCAAGCTGAAAATAAGAAGCACTTGTGGAAGAACAGAAATTTCCTTGTCTCTTATATTTGTTTAAATTATTATGGAAAAACTGCTCAGTACTCCGAATGTTAGGATTTTATATTTGCAATTGAATTTTAATCATAGAATATGTTGCCACTGTGTCTCTTCAGCTTTTTAGGAGGAGCAGGATACCTCTGTCAGCTGCTGAAAGAGGGGAGCTAATCTGCTGGGGTTTTTAGTCATCATGTGTATGGAAGCAGAGTTTCTCCTTTCAGTAACATGTTGTAGTAAATCCCTGCTGAGATCTTGATCATGTGATTGCTTAAGCAAATAGTTGAGGTGTACGAGCAGTCTGATGGCAGTAACAATGCTTTTGTGTGTGATGTGAAATACCTCTACAAGTGTGCGGAACATCAAGGACTAAAAACTCACCATCTGGCTTAGCACGCAGAAGGTTTTCTTCCCAAAAATACGAGTTTAGTTGTGAACTTCGAAAAGGAACCTTTTTTATTAAAGTCAATGTGGAAAAAGATTGCATTCAGTCTTGCCCACCAATTTTATGTGCTGCTGGTAAAGCCATGTTTTTGTTGAAGGGAATATTTTTTTCAACCGGGCAGAACAAAAAAGTGAAGTCTTATGTATTTATATTTTTGCAGAAAGCATGATCTCTTTCTCCCTCTTTTCTTTTTTTTTAACAAAAGAACCTGTTTCAATTTATTATACATGTCTAACCATGCAATTATCAATGCAGCATCCCATAACTAATGCTGACCCACTTTCCCAGAAAAAGATGTTCATTGTGCATTTGAAAGGTTGAAAAGGTTTTTGTGGTTTAAATGTTGTTACATATTTTACAGCATTAGGATCTATGGAATATTTTGACAACTGCAACAGTTCAATGAAGTTGGTAATTTCTTCTTTTAATTATTTTTCATTGAACAGATTTGGAGTTAAATTTTTAAGATTTGTGTTCTGGTATATTATACAGGAACATTTTGATTAAATGTATCATGCATTTTTTTTATCTAATTGAAAATTAGCTAGAGATTATTGCCTTTAGGAGTAAGGTTGTTAGCCTTTAAACATAAGGTAGCCACTGGCGCGTAATTTTGAGAGAACAGTGTGGTGTTCCTTTCACCAGTGATGGTACGTGTGTGTCTGCACATCCTCTTGTAGACGAGCTGATGCATGGGCTTCCAAGATTATCTGCAGTACCCTAATCCACACACAGAGTGGGAAATGAGACTGGCTTTATGCATTTCATTAAGTAAAATACTGGTTGATATAAAGCTATAAAGCTTCCGTTTTTTCCACTTTCTTCCCCATCCCCACACAAAACACAGTGCAAGTAGCGTCTTGAATTGTTTGAGATTTGGTAGAGTCTTGTTATTCTAAATAGAGTGTCTTTAATATTAAAATAATGTATTAAAACATCTTCTCCAGATACATTGTTTCCACTTGTGTATGCGATGCCATTGTTTTTTAACTTCCTCCAAAAATTCTGCTTGGCTACTTAAAAAAAAATTTTAAATTCCCCCCAGTGGACCAAATGCTATTTTTTGCCTCCCACTCTTCTTTCAATCTCTTTTGGTAGGAATTTGTGAAAGGTCACCCATCAGAGACCTCTGAAAAATTAATGTCTTTAACTGGCAGCTACTAAATTTGAGAATGTTCTTCAATGAGGGAAGAAAAAAAAATCCTCAAAATAACACCCCACATCCTTCCTGAAAAACCCAAACCAAGCCCACCCTAAGAATTAAGTTTCGCTATCATCCTTATTAAGTTGGATTTACATTTTCCTGTACATTGTTATCACAATGGTGTGCCCTATGATGTGAAATTCTTTTTTTCTAGCTGTTTAATAATTTTTAATAGGTAGGACATTAATCAGCTATTAATCAAATAAGATATTTCTTAATTAATTGCAGTTATTTTCATAGTAAGAGGTAACACTTCATTTTTAGTCTTCAGTCTAAATTCTTAGTATGGGCACTGGCCATGGAAATATTTTAATTTCAGTAGCCTTAATCTCCCTATGCTCAGCTCTGTTGGTAATATGAGAATACCTTTGGCTTACTAATCTATAAAAAGTTAGTGTTTTTACTGTAATTATCCTGTTTGTAGTTACTTCTGTATTTTTTTTTGCTTTAGCCTACTGCATTTACTTATGCTAAGCATGTAAAGTTGAATAGAGAGCACTTAAAATAAAGCATACCTTCATTTATTACCTTCCAGTTTAAATTAACTTCCAACATACAGGTGTTGGTTAAGATTCATAGGATTATTTAAATGATAATTAAAGATTTACTTACCTAACACTTTAATTTTTTCATTAATATATGAAGTGATTGTAGTACCTTATTCTTAATTAGCCTCATACCTTAGTTATGTGCATTAAAATCCTAATACTGTTAAGTGAACTAACTTCTTTCCTGTGTTAACAATTTTTGTAAATTATTTTTTCTTTTCTTGCAGCAAGGAGCAAATAATGCAGAAAAATTTGACTACGTAAGTTGATGTTATAACATTGCTTTTTAAACTAAATTCTGTGGAAATTTTTCAAGATGGCTAAGGAATTGAAAGCGAAATTTTAATAATATCCTATGTTTTGTCGTTGTAGATGTACTTGGTTGTTTAAACTTTTAGTGATTTGTATTGCATTTGTAAAAATGGTGTTGCAAGATTTAGGGTAAGGGTGGGTTGAAAGTTCATAACGTTTTCATGTGTAAAAATACTGCTTTTCCTTCTCTTTGTCTCTGACAGGTGATGCAGTTCATGAATAAAATGGCTGGTAATGAGTATGTTGGATTCAGTAATGCTACGTAAGTATTTTTTATTCACTTACTGAGGTTAGGGGGAAAATGTTTCAGCTGATAACTGTTACATTGAGCTTATGACAAAGTTCAGTTATTTACATTTCAACTGGCATTTCATCCCTTATATGGCTGTCTTAGACTTAAGATTTACAACTAAAGTTGGGCATATCCCTGACATCAGCGTGGCTCAATTTCACCCAAAAGTGTTGGTTACCTCTTTGAAATGTCAGTATTCTGTCTTAGTGCTCTGTTGGTGCTATGGCAATGAGAGCTGTAAGTGCAACTCCTCTCTTCCTGGCATTCATATTAAAAATTAAACTCTGCATGTTGGTGGCTGCATAGCAAATGTTTAGAAAGCACAGTTCATACAACTGGGACTCCCTCTACTTTTTTATTTTGCATATTTAAATTATTTTCTCGAACAAACAGTTCCCCTCATAAACTCAGTGTATAGCATTCCAAAAATCTTGAGAGCTTTTTCAGGAAGATTCCCTTTAGCAGAGTTGCTTCCAGGTTGCCAGGTGGAATGCACATGCAGAGGGGTTTTTCCTGAGCTTTGTTACAGTAAAAGGTGTGTACTGTAGAAGGAACCAGGCAGATGTTCCTCCTTTAGGTTTCATCCTTACCTTAATCATCACAATGAGGAGTATAGCCATCAGTCTGGTCATTGTGTGACCTGCTGTGAGATCCTCAGATTCCTCTGCTTTGGTCAGGAATGACCCTTTTGCTGGCTCAGTGTGGGATGTTCCATTCCACTCCATCCTATTTAGAAATGCTTCCGAGATTAGGATCTTGCCCTCCTTTGCCTTATCTCCCAGTCAGCTTATGTTGTGTGGGTAACCAGTACTGTGTGTATTTGGATGTCAGTGCTGATTCACTCCACCTGGGATGAACTGGGATGAACTTCTATGGCCACTTCTGTCCCATTAGTAGAATATTTGTGTTCAGAAGTGATATATCCTTTACATGCAAATTTACTGAATTACATTATGTGTCTTGAGTTCAGCGATTTTTGGGGGGGTTTTTTGGAAGGTTTGACATGTTGCCTTGTCTTTTTTTTTTTTTAGGTTCCAGTCTGAAAGAGAGAGTGGAGATAGAAACTTTGCAATTGGCTATTACTTGAAAGAAAAAAAGGTTAATCTCTTTTTTCTTAAGTGTATTTTGAAGTTGGTGTGCTGTGTTATAGCCATAGTCTGTGAAGACTTTTAATTTATGTACAGTATGGCATAAATTAATACTGTATATGTCTTATCAATGTTATCCGAATGCTGTCATTAAAAAAGTGTGATACTTATGCCATTCCCATAAAACACCTCTAAATATTTTTCTGCATTATAGCCATGGTAATTCGTTTTATTTGTTGTAAAGCATATAATCTGTGCTGTACAGGTGACTTCATAAAACTCCTGGATGCATTTTGCAGTTTGCTTTTTTAAAGATGATGGAAAGATGTACTGAAAAAAGTACATTTAAAGATATACTGAAAAATATTTTAGTACCTAGTTTATTGATAACGCTGCACTATGTTATTTTTAAATCTGATGTCATCAAATATTTCTACTTTTATTACATTTAAATATTTATAATAAAGTATGCCTAATGGTTAGTATACTGACAAAAATATAGCTTAATTTATGTCTTTCTAAAGTGATACTTGAAAAATAATAATTTTACCTGAAGAGTCTTTATTTTTCTTCCTCAGTGCTTTCCTGAAGGCACGGATATGGTTGCTATACTAGACTTCTATTTTCAGGTAACTGACTTTAAAATTGAGACTCACTATAGATTTGGAATTGCTATTATAAGCAGTAGAAGCTGATTTGTGCCTAGACACGGAGGCTTTAATGACTTGCAGTTAAATTTGTCAGCTTCTGTTAAACTCTGGAAATGACAGATGTGTGTTTGATGTATCCAGATTTGCTTTTGTTTAGGTGATCTACTCATGTGTCTTTATTGCTAATACAAACTAGCAATAGTCTTTAAACCACTAGTAGAAGCTTAGAATGTCTTGTATTACTTCAGTGAGTTTGACAAAACATTTCTTCTTCTTTGGGTTGCTGCTTCTTATTGTGCTGTGGAGTACTTAAACCTCTGTGTAACTGGAGAGTGCATGCTGAGCTGTAGGCTTGAGGGGAGTGGTACAAGGGAAGTAATGGCAATATCGCCTTCTTTTGGTTTAATTCAGTGCTTTTGAGTAAAAGAATCTCTCTATATATTTATTCTCCCCCTCCCCCATTTTTTCTTTTTGACTTTCAGCAAGTTGTTTGCAACTGTCACAAAATGAGAACTTGGCAAGCATGAGGTATTTCCTCAGTAAGGGTTTCCTAATGTTTAAAGGCTCACAGCTCAGCCCTGCTGTGTAGAGTTCTCAAGAGGTAGTTCAAGTTGTGTTACTGATTCACTTCATCTGGGACAGTTAAAACAAAATACAGAGTTCAGTTCTCAAAATCTGTTTTTGACTTGGAGACTTGCTGTTACTTATGCAAATCATAGGCCATTATTTTCAAAATGCAAACTTTATTGAAGTTTTTTGTGTTGGGATGCACCTGCTCTCTTATCTTTAGATCAGATGAGTGTTTGTGTAGTAAGGTATGTGTGATTAGCTGTAGCTGACCTCTTGTTGAATTAGAAACTAGGTACAACCTAATAGTCTGCTCTGAACTTCCCTTGTGACAGAACAGAATGTGTAATTTATTTGAATTTACTGTGTAAACATGCTTTTAAAATGCCTTGTATCCCACTGCCTGATAATGTGTTCTAAGTGAAAGCTATTCATAACTTAAGAAATGCTAAAGCTAACTTCTCTGATGTATTTTAATTTGGCCTAATTTTTGTGCATTCTGATCTCTGATTTAATGACCGTGTGTCATTCTTTCTTTTTTTCCCTTGAAAAATCCCTTTTTCACTCCCTGCTCAGGATAGCTCATACAGGAGCAGCATTTCTGTTTTCATGTTAGGGTACAACGCTTAACTTTCCAACACTCGGATTCTACTTAAAAGTCTAGTTACTTCTTCTCTTTGGGTTTTCTGTAATGTTCCTTCCTCCCTTTTGTAACTGGGAACTTTCTGAGCAGGAATAAACGTATTTGCCTATTATCTCTGTAAAGTGAGGATGGATTATTCTCAGTTTAGAGAACCGAGGTACAAAATGCAGGTGCTTAAACTGAGAACCTAGAAACAATTTTTTTTTTCAAAGTAGGTGATATTATGTAATACTTCATATGTTTAAAACACAGTTGCCATTTTAGATGCGTCTCTGACAATCTCTTGATTTGCAACTCCAGTTGATTGGACTAGGATGTATTGAGTTTGGCACCCGGAAAATAAGAATTCCAGGTAGTAACTACTCATGCAAACGTGGCTTAGGTAACTTCATGAAGTATCATGTAATGACTGTTTGGCAAAAGCAAGAATAGGAGCACTAGTTTGTTTACTTTTTAGAGCAGCATTTCAGCTTCAGGTTGAAACCAACTTATCTTTTGGTTTCTGCAGAAATGAGGCAGCATCAGGTGATGGCATCATATCACATTTCCTGATGTGTCACCAAAGTATGTATAGTCTGTACTGAAGCAGGGATCCTGGGAAAAACTATGGTGTGGTTGTATAATTACTATATAAAAAATTAAATACGAGAAAGGTGAAATAAGGCTGCATCAGCAGGAAGTGCTGGCATTAAGACTTGCATGTGCTAGAATTTGCAGCTTTAAATTGTACTTCTGATAATGTGTGGGATCTTCTAAGGCTTTAAAATAAAAAGAACCCACCACACAAAACAAGCTCAAATTGAAAAAAACAGTCATTCTGTGGCTTTGCCATTTAAGCAGATGCAAAATACTGAGATTGTTTTACAGACCTCTTCCTCTCAAAGGAACATAAGGGGGGTGGGGGGAGGAATTGAGCAGAGACACTAACCCATAAAAATACTGTCCCCAGCTTTTAAGAGGGCTTACAAACACTGTCACTGGGATCTTTATAGTAGAAAGATTCAGACTGTATTAATTGATGCTACTAGTGTCATCTGTAACAAACGTATGCTACAGGTGATTTTGAGATGTTATTTTAATATTTCTGTATTTTGTTGATCCTGCTATAGTTGGCCTTACTGTGCTAGAAGTACCAATGCTTATAATCTCTATTTCTTTTCCATAAGCTTTGCTCAATAGAAGTAACATGTGAGTCAGCAAGTGTGATGGCAGCAACTCTGGCTAATGGTGGCTTTTGCCCAATCACTGGTGAAAGAGTCCTGAGTCCCGAAGCAGTCCGGAATACCCTGAGTTTGATGCATTCCTGTGGCATGTATGACTTTTCAGGGCAGTTTGCCTTCCATGTAAGTACTTTCCAGCTATTAATTACAGCTGACCAGGAAGATTAATCTGTGCTATTATTTTCCATCTTCCAGGGGTTTCTTCCTTGTTTTTGAGGCAGAGGAGATGGCGTTTAGAAATTTAGCACATTGTAAGGGAAAATCTCACCCAAGATTCATGGCACTACTGGTGTCACATACCTTACAGCACTCTGCCTTCATGTTTGGGAATCCTTTTCCTATCAAAACATTAATACTGTTCCTTAGAAAACGATGTTCTTGGGAGAAACAGGTCATGATGTAGTTGGAACTGAAAACATGGCTGCAGAAATCCTGCTGTATGGGAGTCTTTGCAGACAATTTTTTCTTCACTAGCTCATGCTCAGAAATTGTCCTAATGTATTGTAAAAATGGCTGTCATACACAGCACATGTACTGTTCTCCTGTTTTCTAGCAGTGTGTTCCTTACATGTAAATATTTCGAGATGGACTGCATCTTATTTATACTTTCAGTGTTCTGGTTTGAGCATTTTTAGTTTTTCCTTACTGCATACACGTAAAATTGGTTATGGTGCGTTGTGTGACCTAAAAGTTGCTGCTTGGAGAGTTATGAGGACATGTGACATGTTAGTTCCTATTGGAAAAAGTAGTGCCTTTGTTCAGATTGTAAATAAGTAGGTCATTGTATGATTTCATAGACACTCTGAATTTTTCTTGTGGTTTTGTTTTTTTGCCTTTTCCAGTCAAGATTTTTACAGCTTCATTCTACCATCTTGTTGTAAGATACTCATGAGACATACACTTGTGTACCATTGCTTAGTCATAGCTGCTTTTTTTATAATATATTTAAATTATCTTTTTTCACAGTATTACTAACTCACTGTATTCTGAGAGCAAATATTTTTATGATTGTGAACCTTGGATTGTCACAAACTGCATCAGGTTATTGTTTATCTAAAAGGAGATAAGTAATAATGATTTCCTAGCTTCAAGTGCCTTCAGATACATGTTTTATAAATGCTACACAATAATCTTCAGGGAAATGCTGGTGCATTATGTTACAGTAGTCAGGAATATCTGCAGAGGCCAGTAATTCTCTGATTATTCTATAGGTTGGTCTTCCTGCAAAATCTGGAGTTGCTGGTGGGATTCTTCTGGTTGTTCCCAATGTCATGGGCTTGATGTGCTGGTCACCTCCTTTGGACAAGATGGGCAACAGTGTTAAAGGAATTCACTTTTGTCATGTAAGCAGCATTGCCCTTGGAGTTTTTTGATGGTTTGGTTTTTTGTTTGTTTTTTTTTTAACTTCTGCAGCTGATGTTTACTGAGCTTCAGTTGGCATAGCTGAGATCTAAGTGAATTAAATGGTGATTTGTAATTATTCCCTACATAACAAGTTCTGTCTGATTCCAGGGTGAAAGTCTAAGAATAGAAATTTGCTTTTTAGTAATAAATAGCACTTGAATTCAGTGAGCGTTAAAATATGATGCCAGGAAGGCTAGAGAAATCTGTTGTGGAAAAGCTTTGAAAAGGAACGCTTCATGAAGTAACGGAAGTGCTGGATGCCAGTATATTGCATTAGAAACTGTAGAGCTCTATTTATAGACTTCTTTCCCTCTCTTGTCATAAAGTGCAGTTTTCAAAACACTGGAAGTGCAACTCTTACTTCATTGCAATAAAAGAAAAAGATTGTAATGAAATATTACCATTCTGATGTATTTTTAAACCATATGACATAAAAGATGTCTTCATACATGATACCCAGCTGTTGGGCAAGCTCTTCCTAGCTTCATGTTGTGCCAGTGAAAGGGCTGTGGATAGTCTGATGATAGGAGCTTTAGAAGCAGGAGAGATTTTGGGGAGGACTTTGTAATTTTTAATAAAGGTGTTTTGTGGGAGAGGAGAATGTAAAAAATTTCTTCCTTTTTTCTCCCTAAAACTACCTTGTAATGAATGATTGCTTAACTATAAATGAGAGGTTGAGCAGCAGTTAAAACTTTTCATGCTTCTATTTATCTGACATTCACACAGCTTCAAGTTAAGATGTTACTAATTCTAGTTTAAGTGTTTTCATATGAAATTGTGCTGGTAACTGAACTCTAAAATCATAGAATAGCAGGGTAGGTGAAGGATTTACTGTATCAATTTTGCATTCTAATGAGACCTAAAAACTGATACATGATCATGGCATACAAGTAACATGAATGTAACATTCACTTTTAAAAATAGAATAGTGTTGCCAAGTTTTGTAATTACAGCCTTTCGTGGTGTAATTCAAACTGACTTAGGATCCATTATGCCACACATTTCCTTGTTTCATTCTTTGGACTAAGTTTAATGTACTGGACTAGCCTAGGCTATTCTTTCTGTTCCTGAAATGTTCCATACAGCTGGGATAGGAATTTATTAAAATAGGTATTTTGCAAATTGTTCCTTGTTGCATCCTTCCTTAGAAGGAGTTTAAAGGTATTATTAGAGCTTTATCATATAGTTGTGCAATGTTCAAAGGGCCTTACAGACATGGGTATTGATTTATTAAATCAACATCTCTTCTTACTGGTTTAAGTTACAAGGATATGATGCAAAATATAAGGAGTAGTAGTATTATTAACTTATATGCATTTGACTTTCATATGCAGATAATAATGCACGTTCTTAAATATTTGCAGGATCTGGTTTCTTTGTGCAATTTCCATAACTACGATAATTTGAGACACTTTGCAAAAAAGCTTGATCCACGCCGAGAAGGTGGTGATCAGCGGGTAAGTTACTGTCTGTGTTCAGTGAGTATTGCTCGTAGACTTCAGAAGAAGTATGGAAAAGTTCTTCTCTGAATGCCACACTGCTCAATGACATGTATTGCATCAAAGCTTTCAGATAATGCAGTTAGTGTGTGCTATTAGGGGACACTTGCCTGGGTGGACCACACTATCACAGGGGTTTTTGTAGTAGAATTTCATGTTAGAGTTGTAACTCCATTTCATGCAGTTCATCTCCCCTGCTAGATTAAGTGGAGGGTATCTGATCTAAGTTGCAAAGAGTTTTACTGTACTGGTTGCCTTTAATAAAGATGTGACCAGCTGGCTTAGCCTTTCTTTTGGGTGCTGCAATGCACGAGATCTGTTTAGCTTTATTTTCATGGGGCACCACATGACCAGCTGAGAGTTGCACAGGCAGTGAATTCAGGCACGAATAGTGCTGCAGACAAGAGCCTGTTACCTAGGGAGCAGCGTAAGCAGTCTCTGGGAATGAACTGAATCCACTCCAGCTACGTTTACAAAAGATACAAGTGTGAGGGTGTTGAGATGAGGAAAACCTCTTTGTTTTCAATACCATTAATGTTTTGACTAAGACATAAAGATTTCAATAGGTGAAGTAGAATGATTTTTAAAGTGCTTCTAGTTGCATGTATACATCTAAAAAACACCCAGTTTTGAATTTGATTTTTTTTATAAGTGGAAAAGAGAAACTAAGAGTTTGTGAGGAGCTGAAAAACTTGAGTCTGTTAGCAATGACTGCAAGTATGGATTTTTTTATTTTCCTTCAAGTACACTAATAAATAATATATGTTGCTTGAACAACTAGCATTCCTTTGGACCAATGGACTATGAGAATCTCCAGCAAGAACTTGCTTTAAAAGAAACAGTATGGAAAAAAGTGTCACCTGAATCAAACGAGGACATCTCCAGAACCGTAGTGTATAGAATGGAAGGTCGGGGAGAGCAGAACTAAACGAATGGGTTCTAGTTTCATTAAATTCTTCATTTTAAAAACCCTCAAGCATCTCTAGATTTAACTTTGGTTTGAATATTGTTTACCTGGTGTTTCATTTATATATACATTTTGTGTAAATTCTGTATGCAATACCAAAAAAGATTGTCAAAGTTCAAGGGTATGTGGGGAAAAAGCATGTGCAAACAACAAACCCAAAGCTGTAAACTGACTTTCGTAGTTACTTAGAACATCTTTAGTTTAAAAAAAAAGTAAAGGTAAATCTTAGTGTTTTTGAAGATATACCACAAAAGTGGTATATATCTGTTTATTTTTGTTTATATCTGAGAATTTTAAGTATATGAACTTTGAGGCTGAGCAAGAACTTGTGTCCACTGAGCAGGGTCAGCATGTAAAAATAGAATATTAATTAAAATATAAAATAGCATTCAGCTAAATACACCAAATTCCTGAATTTCTAAATAATTGTATATTAAGTGGAGATGGGTTCTGAGTCATATTAGTACCACATCAGGGTTTTTTTTAATGTGTGCTTTCAAATTTGAGCAGAAACAGACCCTTTGCATATGCCGTGCTAGTGAAGATTATTTTTTCTGTTAATCAGACCATTAATAATTGTTAATGCTAATGTTGTAATAAAGAGAGCAAAAATGCCTGGGCAGGAGTGGAAGAAGTAGGGAGGAAGAAAAAAACCTGTCTTGTTTGCAAGTTAACTAATGCAGCAGAGAGATTTCTGACACAACTATTTCGAGTGTCTCTCTTGCTGCTTGTGCTGCCAGCTGGTAGTTATGACTCAGAAGTCTGCCTTACTAATAGTGCTGTGCTCCACCCTGGAAAGGAACGTAAGCAATCTGGGGTTTAGAGTGGTTACCAACTGAGCAGTGGGCAGGAAACATGTTCAGAGGGAAGCAGATCAGTAGATCTTACTAGAACTGTTTACAATTAACTTATATTTCAGCCATTAATGTGTGCACATGTTCATATGTGAGGATGAGAGGTTTCACTTACACAAGAGCAAATTCTTGAGAAGTTATCATTAACTGCTACTTTTTGAAGTGATTTTGAGTTTGCAGCTCTGTCAGCTTGCTGAGAAAGAGGGCTTGCATTTTTCTACAGGCAGCTGCATCTCTTAAGCTGCATAATTTGATAATTTGAGTATCTTGAGTAGGGTGTAGCTCCAAATGATATATTCAAGCT
Organism: Lanius collurio; assembly: GCA_020086605.1. Taxonomy (NCBI): domain Eukaryota; kingdom Metazoa; phylum Chordata; class Aves; order Passeriformes; family Laniidae; genus Lanius; species Lanius collurio. The sequence goes on along the minus strand of JACBWW010000058.1, from coordinate 815,970 downwards.
TCAGGTAGTCTCAAGAGGCAGTTCTGGACAGAGGTCAAAGACTTGCTAAATTCTTAGCACTTGTAGGAATTAGATTCTTAATAACGCTAAAAATCTTAGAAAATCATTCTCTATAGAGTTTTCTCCTTTATAAATTTGCAAATTATCTGATATGTCCCATCCTTAGTCCACATCCCACAGAGTCCTGGTTTATCAAAATGGGGAAACTTGTCCAAGCAATGATAAATGGTATTAGCTGGTTGAGTATTTTAAGAGACAGGGATAATTCCGTAGTAACACCTTCACCTCTTCTCCCTGCTCCCTTCCCCAGTCCCTCTCCCTTTTTTTGTTTATTTAAAACTCCAAAATGTTGATATGTGAGTTTTGCCTAATGGCAGAGTTAGTTTTTCCTGCCCCTTTTTTGACCCATCTGGATGTTTATGAGTTTAGGAAGATGCATAAAACAGAGCTTATGTTCTCTGAGAAAGCAAGCTGCTCTTAATTACTCTGTTTAGGTATTCTTAGTTTTGCATAAACATTTGAAAAAGCTCTGACTAAACCCTCAATAATCTTCATTTAGCAGAGTATTGTAAAAGGGTGGGCTTCCTGTCTTTGAAGCCTAAGATGAAAATATTTAAGCAAAACAACACAGAACATCAATTTTCAGTGAATTTGATGCCCTACTGGGATGAAGAGGTAAATCTGTGGTGCAGATGTCAGTAATAAGTGTCCGTCATGAATTGCTGAATAATAACTGTTTCATAATCTTATCTCTGATGATAAGGTTAAGTTTGGTAGTGCTTGTCCTCAAAATAGAGGGAAAGTCTTGAATTATAAAAATGTCTTGCCTGTTTGAGGATTTTACAGTAAACTAGTAGCTACAGAGACATAAGAAGTATTGGGATCCCTCAGAACTACTTTACCTGAAATGCCCCCAGTTGCAAGAGGGAACACATAATGTGTCTGTGCTGCTAATGGAAAATATTTACAGTGGTGACATGTTGCTGGATGCATTACTGATTTAACTAAAAATGGAAAAGGCAAGATGCAGGATTTGCTTGATCTGATTCTGCCCACCTTGATTTTTAGTACTGTTTGAAGCCACTTCTAGAGATGTGGTTGAAGATGGAAGATTTTTCCACATGCAAAACTTGTGGTAGAGTCAAATCCTGCATGGGAGATACAAAAATAAGGAAACTGCTAGGTCTTTAATATGCATAATAAGTATATTTAGGTACAGCTTAAACAGCCTTTAAATAAATATATATATATTACAGTTCTGTAATATATGCTTTTGAAACCTGCCTCAGAATTGAAGGCAGCTTCTAGCTAGGAGGGGCCAGAAGGAGACTCGTCTGACCCAGCTGTTCTGTAAGTTGCCCACACTTGCAGTTTCTTGCCCTGGCCTGCCATGTGTGCAGAAGGCTCCCATTCATGGCAGGGCACCCGGGGGGCCAGGGCTGGGTGTGCCCAGAGGCGTCACCCACGATGGGCAGGAGGGAGAGGCCGGGGCCACAGAGTTTTAGTCATTCCATGTGTGAAGTCTGCAACGGTTTTAGTGTTCACCTGTGCTACAGTAATAGCAATTCTTGATATTCAAGCATTTTAGCTGTTTGTTTGTTTTCCTTTGTCAGCATCATTAACATTTCATTAGAAATGTAAATGCTTTTTAAAGTTTTATTTTAGCATTTGTGTTGTACCTTTTGGCTCAGTTGTTAAGTTACCTGTCTCGTTTTCCATTTTTCATTTGCATTGTATGTTATTTATGTATCTTGATTTCCAGCATGCTTATTTTTGTATTGTTTAATAAATTTATTTTAAGCTGATTTTTATTGTATTTTTTTTTTCTCTCAATGGAGAACAGATTTGTTCAAACACATTTTTTAGATTGAAGTTGAGATAGTGAGCACTCCATTCTAAAAAAGATTCTGAAACAGTAGGTGGAATAAGCAGATTTAGTTAAACCAGTCATTGAAAACTTTTCTAAGATTTTGTAAACATTTTCTACAATAATCTAGTTATTTTTCTCTTTGAACTGTTGTCTTAGAAAGTGGAAAGCAAAAATCAAAGAAGCAAAACTTTGTCACTGTGACTTTTTTAATCAAGAAGTCCTGGTGCAATAGAATATTAACATCACTGTGTATTTGTCTGGTTTTGAAGATACTGATTCAGTCAGTACGTGGAAAATGTATGGTTAATGGAGCCAGTGCCAGCATAGTAACTGCTGACCCTGAGTATTATGAAGGGAAAAATACAGCTTGTAATAAATCATGTTTATGATTTATTAAAAGGGAGGCAGTCCAAATCCCACATTGTTTTGGTAGTGATGATGGGGCCTTGCTAAACTGAGGATAGTCAGAATAGTTAATTTAGCTTTTCTGTAGACTGGTTTATAAGCTGAAGTTACTTGTTCTATGGTTGTAAAATTAGCTGTGTGCTTATTATACTTAAAAACATTGCATATCGAAAGAGTTTGTTCTCTAAAAGTCATAAAGATGATGGAAGGAAAAAGAGTAGTAGGTACAAAAAAAGAGCCACAGGTGATTTACTGTAAAATTATTTTGCCTCTTATATTTTGGTTTTCAGCATGTATTTGTGTCAGAATACCACTGGGTGGGTAGATGAATAAAAAGGCAATGGATTCACAGGGGGGTGGATGGGAGGTAGGGGACAGATTATGGGGTTTTTTTATTGCTCTTGTATCTCTTGGTCTTGATACATACATGTCATTGATGCACAGTAATTTGTGAACAAAGGAACTAATTATGAGCATAATTTATGTTTAGTATCCTAAACATTGTTTGTAGGCTTTTACTGATGGTTTTTTAAAATTCTAAAAAGTATTTTTGTGGATTATTTGAAGGGAGTTCAGAATCAGTTATTGCAGTGAAAGAAGAAAAAAGTTGTTTCAGCTGAGCTCATATTGGAATGACTTAATGCACCTAATAATTTCCCTTCAATGCAGAGTCTTGTTGAGGATTTGAGTCCACAAATGTCTGTAGTAGTTTGGGGGTTGGTAAGAGGCTTTAAATTCAGTAGAAATCTTAACTAAAGCTTTATTTTTTATATCATGCTGGCATCTTGTCTGTTCCACATTTGTCCAGTCTGGAAAGTGCATGACTAACTCATATATGTAAGGACACCGTTGAGTCATGAACAGCCCCATTTTCTTTGAGGAATTTGTGTCCCAGTATGTTGAATAATTTAAATAGTCTAAATTATTAACTACCTACCGTGAATCAAGTGTGGTTTCTGATTTGCCATTTGCTTCTTCTAGAGAATGTTATGTGCAAAACAGAAATGCCCTCTTTTCATTCGGTTTTCATGCAAGTAGGAGTTAATTTTATTACTAGCAGCTACTCCTGCTTTTGCAGACTTTTGGTATCACTTGGATATTGAGCATTTAAAAGATTTTGCAAGACTTGAGAGGCACCACTCTGAACATGGTTCAGCTACTCCTAAAAATGTCGTGTGTGTTTCTTCTGTGCATATCAGGGGTACGTGATGGTCACATCTGAGTCTGCAGCTTAACTGAATAAAGCCTAGAATGGAATTGAGTGGCAGAAGTGTGGTGGGGGGAAGTTTGTTGGGTATTTTGTTTGTTGTTTTGGTCTTTTATCAGTTTAATTTAAACGGGACTTAATTGAGGCAATAAAGCTGTCGTGTGCTTGACTGAGGACAAGGCAGGTGGATGTTTGGAGAATAAGACACTTGGACATCTCAGCCCTAGGGCTGAGGAGGAAATGGGGTTGTAGGAAGGACAAGGGGAAAGGGAAGTAATTCTAGAATGTTTTCCTATCCTCAAAAATGTTCCAACCAAGCATACTTTGATGTATTTTATGTGCTAAGCAGGCACGTGGAGCAGCGTATCTGCTGGAAGGTGCTGCTTCCTGTTTTAGCTGCTGCTCTGCTCTGATTCTGACTCAGCTGGCACATAGCTGTGCCTTCATGTGGTTTTACAAAATTCATGTGCACACTGTGAATTGGAAATTTATTTTCATATTGTATCTTAAATCAGGTCAGATTTACTGAGCTAGGTGCAGTGACTGTAACCTATCCGTACGAGGTGCAGGAGGCACTAGTGACTGTAAGCAACCTGAGAAAGGAAACCATGAGGTCACAGGAGATGGGAGGGATCTCTGGAGATCTTTGAGTCCAGCCTCCTGCTCAAAGAACCATCTGGTGTCAGTTGGATCATGTGGCTCAGGGGCTTTGCCAGTCAAGTGTTGAAAACCTCCAGTGATGAGGTTTTGTCATGTGGCTGGGTGACTTATCCCAGTGCTTTAATGCTTCGATTGAAGAATTTTTTCCTAACCTACAATTGGAATTTTCCCTTTGTAGCTTGTGATGGTGACTTCTGTCATTTCACTGAGCATGATGATTTTACCACTGTGCTGTAATCTGTTGGCTTTTAGGGAGTCCTAGAAGTGGCATAGGTAAAAATGGTTTTTGGTCAGCAGTAACTAGTATTTTTACTCCTCCTTTATTTTTCCTGATGGATTCTAAGTATTTTGCCATTATGTCATTGCAAATGAAGTGATTTAGGGACTTGAAAAAGCCATATTCCCTTTATTTTTCTAATGAAGCCCAACAGGCTAAATGCAAAAAAATGGAAGTGTATTATTTGCTGAGGGATGGCATGTTACTGTTAGGACCCCTTGTGATCAGAGCGCTTGTCAAAACAATGAACTGAGAACACAAGTGGAGTGATAGGAAGAGATAATGTTACTCATTTCCTGTTGATGTCATTCTCTAGCCCAGCTTTTTCCTTGAGGCAGGCAACTTTATTGTTTGTTCAGGAATTACTCATGCAATAATCAGGGGTTTTTTGGACTCATAGACCTGGTTTTGGTTCTGTGTGTAGCTTTTACTTTCTGACTGGAAAGTGCATTTCACACTTCTTTTAAAGGACCTCTCTCTTAAATTTCTACAACCTGTAATTATTGCAAGTCAAATAATTAAAATGTAATGTTGATCTGAGAATAAACAGTTTTGATTAAATAGGTTTTAAAAAATCCCCACTCATGCCATTGCAGAGCAGGATTAAGAATTATGATTGAGGACATACAGAAGCAGCATAAACCAGCTGAGTATGTTTTGTCCCATATACCAAGGCTGATGGGGAATAATATGACTCTTTGCAGTGTTTAAAGATAAAAGCAGGGAGGCAGAAGACTTGATTAAGCCAATAAATATTTCCAAAATGAGAAAAACAGGTATGGAATACATAGCCTAAAAATTAGAAGAAGACTTATAACAACTTGATCCTAGTATTTAGAAGGAACCTTCACTGCAGGAGTAGAGTGCAAGCATCTGGTGAGAGTTCCCCATTCCACTTTCAGCTGGTAGGGTGGAGTCAATCTGTTTGTAGTGCAGGTACCGTATGTCCTTTGAGAGCAAAAGTCCTTTCTTTTGGCAGCAACTCCTGTTCCAAGTCTTGTATTTAAGAGTAAACTGTCACCCACAGTTTGTGAAGTGCCTACAGGCTGGGAAGTGGGAGCATTGCCGCAGTCTGCTCTGTTGTGTGGGTATCAGTGTGTCAAAAGGTCCTTGAAAAGGCAGACATCCCTTTGTCCTGTCTGCTTAACACAGCTCTTGTCAGAAAGGCACCCATCAGCATTCCACTTGATTCATGTGACTGTTGTTGATCCCAGTCCTTTGGTCCCAAATCTTGCACTGTTAGTGATGTCTGTGTCCATTACTTCAAAGGCTCTTGTTGGTTTTTTATTTTTTTCCTGCATCCAGGATCAATGGCTTAGCATTCATTCCTCTTTTTAAGGTTTCTGTATATATTCCCTATGCTCTTTGTTGCAGAACTGTTAGCAGGGGATTAGCCTTTGAAAAGGCTGAAAAAGAACTACCAAAGTAGGTATCTTGACATTTCTGTGATAGTTTACTGCAAGAATTATTTTACCATTTTTGAACTTCCAGTCATCATTCTTTACTGACAAAATGTTGCATTGCTGATGAGAAATGATGAAAAAATTTGACAGTGGAGTAAGTGGAACTCTTTCAGAGGGTAATTTTCTTATATAACTTGGATGCTTTGGACATAACAGCAGCATTGAAGTATTTCCATCCAAGCTGCTGATGGCAAATGCATGCCACCTAGAAATGAAAATTTGCTTTGTCTTCATCTTGTGACTTGAAAGATGTAAGTCTTTATGCTTTAAATCTTTCACTTGATCTAGTAAACTTTTTGTTGAAATACTTAATTGACCTACCATTCCTCTGATACTGTTCATGGCCAACAATGCAGGAGTAACACCTTTGGGTCATCCATGACAGGAGCCAGGTTGGATTTTTCTGTGACTGGCTCCCTCTTGTTAATTCACAGTTCTGTGGAACTCACTGTTCCACAGAATCACTGTTATTCACAGAATCACCGTTATTCACTACACTATTCTAACTTTGTTTGCTTTATTAGCTGTTCAAAAACCTTTCTTGATGGCACAGTTGATGAGTTTATGGATGTCCATGAAAGGTCTTTAAAAAAAAAACCACCCAAAACCCAAGAAAGTAGAATCAGCCAACTTAAGCTCTTAAGTCTATTGAAGCGTGATGAAATGCTCAGTTGATATTTTGGAGGATTTTTTCAGTGATGTGCTTAATTCTGTTGTTTCTAAAAGCAAAAACGTGTGATAATTCATTGGTACCAGAAGAAATTGGAAACAGCAGGTGGAAGCAATCATGGCCATGCTCACTGTAATCTGGTGAAGGCAGCTTTGGTACTTAGTTTTCTGTCGTCTTCCCAGTATTTGTACCTTCTGAAATCAACATAATTATCCCCAAAATTTAGGGAAGAGGATGGGTATACCCAATAAAGCAAAGGATAAGACATCTATCAGAAACTGTTAGTGAGTAGCTCTTGGTATCAGCTCCTCTTCTGCCAGGCTCTTCTGTTTGTCCAGGCACGCGTGTGCATAGGCAAGGAAGGTCTCCAGTCACAACATTATCATCTGAGCACTGCTGAAGCTTCAGCATTGGGTACTGTAGGGCTTTCTGTGTTGAAATATTTAGGATGATCTGTTGTTCCGGGGTATCTGTGACAGCAATGTTGGTTGGGTCCATCCTAGTACCTGTTCTTGACGCTTCATTCCAGGCAGTTTTTCCTGGAAGTTTCTTCCAGCTTAAGATTCCTGGGATCTAATGTTGATGGGAGTCAGTTGGTCTGAATCTTGAGTTCTGATTTCTGTGGGCATTTTTTCTGTGTACCCTTTGAACCCAGTTTATCGTTAGTATTGGTTTTATCTGCTAGAAAGGAGAAATACAAACCCAGTCTGCTTCCCACAACGTTTCCTGCTGTCCTGCTACTGCTGATGGCACTGGAAAGGAGAAACTGCCCCATCCACACACCCTGGACATTCTTATGATACTATGTAATATTTGCTAGTTAAATTGAGTTGGAATTACCTGATTCCTGGGGGAGAGGCTTGTATGCAAGGATCCAATTACACTCTGCTTTCTGTGACCCACTCTTCACCTCTGGAGATCAGGTTCTGCAGTCAGGATTAGTGAATGGTTGTTTCTTCTGCCTCCGTCAGGGGAGGCAGAGGTCAAAGTGGGGCAGTTCAGGAACATGGCTGGCCAGAATAGCCTTGGCTCAGCCTGTGGGGTTTGCACATCTTGGGAGTGGAATATATGGGCATGAGCTTTCTGAAAGAATCTCAGTTACTGAAGGTAAGTAGATGTTTCACTTACTCTAGTAAACATTTTTTTATATTACTTAACTCTTAATTTATCATAATTAAATAGTCTTACCTGTAATTTAAACAGCATAAGTTTACTAATACTTTAGAATTAATCAATAGTCAGAAGTGTAAATAACAAGGCATTGCAAATTCCCAGTGTGTTGCCATGAAACAAGGTCTCTGCTTCCGTCTCTTGCTGTCGTCAAGGGCTGTTCTGTATTTCAGGCAGTTTTGTAAAACCAAACATAGCATGAAGCAGACTACAGTTCTGGAATCACAAACTATATTAGAAAGATAGATTATTTCAAATTTCATTTACAGGATTCTAAATCTCATTTAGCATTTAAAAATTAGAATAATTAAATGTAATAATCTCTGAGCATGCATTGGCTAAATTAATTGTAGAACTGAGCTCAGTCCTACCTATGGCTCTTACTTTGTTCTGTATGAGTCAAAAGATATTTTTGGACAGTTGAGGAACTTGTACCACCTGCCTGATAGTGTTCAGGGTGAATTCACAGGTAGAGAGATGATGTTTTGAGGAATACCAATGTTATAAACTTTCCAGAAATTTGTGTCCACTTGATGGCCATCTTATGAGCAAGAGGTTGGTGTTGGAAGAGATGAATTCTGTCTTTCATGGCTCCAAATGTGATTGGAGGAAAAGTACCTTCTGCTCACAGTTACTGCTTCCTGTGTCCTTAAGCTCTTTAAATTTTATGCAAACTAGTACAGTAACAGAGAAGAAAAAAAGAGACGAACACTTATGGTATTGTGCTCATTGTTAGTAAGTATCATTTTTAGATGTTTTTAAGTACCTCCATTAATTTAAAGTATTTTGACGAAAAAAGGGCTTCAGGAAGAGATGGATGAGGAAATGCAGGTTACTGTAACATATGCTATCAATACTCTTAATTATTTGCAATTTTGGGTGGCATAATCCAGTACTTACCTCTAAAAGGTTTGAATCAGAGGAAGATATTAATGGTAGCAATCCATTTGGTGCCAGTGGGTGGAAGAGGGGAACAAACCATCTCGTCTCAGCCTTCCCTCCAGGAAAGCTGCATTTCTCCTTTAGCAGCCTGAGCCCATCTGTTTGCCAGCAGAGCAGGCTGACAGTAGTTCCTGGGTTGAAGAAAGGGTCCTGGTGTCAAGAGAAATCTTTGGTGTATATATTTGGTTTAATTATTTCTTACATTCAGCTGCATGCAATGGCTTCTGTGACAAGTTGCAAGACTGAGCAATTGGTGCAGGCTTGTTTGAATGTTCATGCTCCTGTATCTGAAATGAACCTAGTTTTGGATTTTAAACAGACACTTTCAGGACCATCAATTTTTTTTTGTTAGTGTCTACCAACTAGTTCAAAAATGTAGGAAGTCAGAAGGAAAAAATGACTGTCTTTATTCTAAATGATTGGATTTGGATTTGAAACAGTGTGAGTAGTTGAATTGCAAGAAGACATTTAAATGCCTACTGGGATTTTGGCCAGCTTTAAGTAAAAATAATACCTAAGCGGTGTGCTGGCTTGCCTGAGGATTTTGCAGTTCTAGCAGTGCAGTTGGTTTAGAGCTGCTTTGTGTTTGGATACATGAAAATACAGCCTCTTGTGTGGCTGCAGTCTAGACATCACTCATGGGAGAAGCAGCTTTTAGTATATGCATGGGTTGTGTTTGAGCAGGGCTGCTGGAAACTGGAGGGAGGAATAAATAAACGTTTTGTTAGTCTGTTAGTTTGCTATCAACAGCACGTGCTATATAGATAATTGCTGTGCAGAAGGCATTTCCAGTTAATTCCCCCAGGGAGACTCCAGAAATAAACTCCGTGGTAGCAGCTTTGAAAGTCACTTGTGGCAGCTTTGAATCCAAAAATAAATGCTGCACCCATGGTTTGTAAAACTGAAGGAGCAGGGTATTGTCCTTTGTCCTCAGCTGTGAAGAGGGAGGACCTTGCACCATCTAGAGGAAAAGAAAGAATAGTCCAAGGGTTAGAAAAGGGACTGGGAAAAAAAAACCTGACATAATCTTGTTTCCTGTATTAGTTTTAAAACATGGCAGAGTAGATACTGGCATATTCTAAAGTTATTTTTGCACTTTGTCACATTACATGAGGAAACAAGAATCAGTAGTGCAGAAAATAGCCTAAGAGGTGGTGGAAATCGTGAAGAAGAAACGAAAGTTTTATGTAACAGCTGGCCTAGTCTGTATTTTCAAATATATCAACATTTTAATGTGTGTAGGTATATGCATTGATTTATTCACACATCTGCTAATTATTTATAGTATAATGGGAACAGAGACTCTCCCAAAGAATTCTCCCTTTAGAATTTCTTATGACACTTGTGTTTGTTTGAAGTCAGGGCAGGAGGCTCTGTCAGAGGCAGTCGGTGTTGGGTTTCTGTAGAGGTACATGGGGTGATTTGATCACTTGCTGAAAGCCTCACTTTTGTGTGCTTCAGGAAGTTATTTAGAGAAATTACCTCTTCTTGTGTAACTGAGTTTTCTGTGGAATAAGGTAATGCTGAGGCTTGGTCCAGAGGCTGCTTTGAGTGTCTTCAAGGACTGTCCATCCCTAAAAATATTCATGGTCACTACCAAGCTCTGAGGCTACTTCAGAGCCAGCCCTCACCTGGGTAGTAACCTAAACTAGTCCGGGATTCATTTAGTGAATAAAATACAGCACTTAGGTCTGGGAGTTGTGTCCTGGCAGGTGGCTGGCAATGGAGTGAGGCAGACAGGTCAGGTCCTGGCTGTGAGATGGAGGCGATGCTTGGCTGGGCTTGGAGGGCTTAGAGTTTGGTTGAGTATTTGTCTGTAGTTCAGTCTTAATTTTTACTTTGAAAAGTGAGTAGTTTACTTACCCTTAGGTGTAATAAGTTCTGCTTTATTTCATGGGAAACAAAGCAGAAGCTCAATTGCAAGAACAGACTTTTGACTGAGATTTCTTTCCCTATGAAGTACTACTTACCTTCATACTGAACAATGGTATTTTAAAGGAAAACTGTGGCTGTCTCTTTCAGACCTGAAGAGTCTGAATTTTTTAGCCTTGTATGTGGACACTGGAGAGTAGATTCCAGGTTACTGAAAATTAAATGTAAATACAGAGCTGGCCTGTTTGTAAAATAAATGATCCTGTCTAGCATCTGAACATACAGATACCTGTGTTCTGCTCTCAGATCAATCCTTGGTTTATTTTGTCCTTTTAAGTTTCAAAGTTGAAACTCCAAAATTCATTTTGTGCAGGTTCGAGGGGGTGTTTTTCTGTTTTTTTTTTCACTTTAATTTGAAACCCTACATGCCGGGAAAAAGCTGTCTAAGGCCTGTGCTTCATCGTAGGTGAGTTACAAGTTCAGTGTGTAAAAACTGGATGACTGAATTGTTTACTTTGTGCTCTAGATTTACTTTTCGTGGTATCTGTAGGTCAGCACTGCTGTTTCAGAGTTTATATTGGCGTCTTGGGTTTCAGGAATTGTTTTCCATTGATAAAACAAGCATCTAAAAATCCGCAGTTCTTCCGAAGAGCAGGAGGAGGGAGGTTGCTCTTGCTGCAAGCCCCGATGACCCGCATCAGGGAATCGGCTTTCGGAAAAGCAGCTGAACAGTGCTACTGTGGAAGTGAATTCCTGTTGATTTGGGAGTTTTATTGCTTCGTGCAGTCGCTCGTGGCTCACGTAAACTCTGCTCCTGCCTTCCTTGTCAGGCCCTGGCCGTTCGCAGAGGCCGTGGGAATGGCAGGGTGTGGAGCAGTCGGTCTGTCCCCTCTGTGGAGCGCAAATCCCCGTTCGCTGGAGGAGCGCTCACCTTGGGCAGCTTAACAATCTATTTCTGCGTTTCCGAGTTAATGCCGCGCTGAGCCGGATTAGCGGTGCCGTGTGCTGTGAACAATGGATGGCGAGCCGGGCGTGTGCGGGGCTCCTGGGTGCCTGTGTCCCCTGCCAGGCAGGGTGGGTGGCTGCCAGGGGGCTGCGGGAAGGCACGGAGCCTCCTGGCTGGAACAGCGTGCTGCCGGGGAGCCCTGTTGGAAATGCCACCCGGCAGATTTTCCGTGTGAATAGGGAGCTGTGGAGCTGTGCTGTGTCACCCTCGGTGTGGGTGCAGGTGCCCCAGGGAGGCAGCCAGGGTGTCATATGTGCAGGTGAGCTGTGCTCAGCGCCCGTGGGGGTCAGTACCACGGAGAAGTGTGCCCTGGGGACACTTCACATGAGCTGGGCTGATTTCCCTGGTGTGCTCTGTGCTGGTGAAGAGCTGCAGGACTGCATTCTGATTGCTGTGCAGCCCTCCTAGGGCCGGAACCCTCTCAGGAGCCTGGGGAGCACATAACACAGAGCCCTGCTTTCCTGGGACCCATTCTGAGGTCCTAGTGCATCAGGCCCTGGGGTTGGTGTGACTGTCACCTGTCATTAGGGAAGTCAGGAGCTCAGTTTAAATCCCAATTTATCTCTGCAGCTCTGTGCCATGCAGGGGAACTTTTAAAACTTGGTTCTTGAAGCCAGTTGGCCAGAAGGGCAAGGTTCCCCGGAAGGAAACATTGCATCCAATTTTAAGCACAAAAAATGGGATGTGAGAGAAGAGCGTGGCACACGTGTTCTCTCAACTAGCTCTGCTCTCTCTTTTTAACTCCTCTTGTTCTATTTGAAAGTCTCATCTCAGCACACTTGGTCTGGTGCACAGTAAAGGTCAGATATGGCAATTTTCCTGAGAAACAATATTCATTCAAACCTTTTTTTCTTAATATTTTGAACATTTCTTCAGAAGCTTAACCTGTGGCGTCATCCCTAAATATCACAGAAAGAGCGTTGGAAAGTTTAGGGGAGTTGTTTATTTATCCGTGTTTGTATTGCCTTGAGCAGCACTATTATAAACTACAGGGCTTGACTGTATTGCTCAGCCACCTGGAGAAACATAAAGTTGGAGGTAATAATTTTTTTTTAGAATGTTAATTCTATAATGCTTTCAAAGAAATTGGAGAGGAATTTCAGAGCATTCTCAGGAAGCAGGGCACAGTAGGAAATTAAAATCCAGATTCACTGACCTTTTTAGCTAAGAGCTTCTCATGGAATTAATCCAACTTCGAGCTAAATTAATTTTTTCTGAAGGATTTGCTTTCCATACGTGCACAGCTGTTTGGCTTTTCTCTCCTGAGCCAAGTGCAGGGCAGGGCAGAGGCTCTCTCTGCTGTGCTGGAGGCATTGCAGCGACAGCAGAGCAGGACAGAGCCCTGTGGTGACAGGGACACGTGGGCAGGGACAGAGCACAGTGCTGGTGTGCTCAGTTGCTTTCGTTTGGCTCCTACTCAGGCTGTGGTTGTTCTGCATTAACAATGAAGGCAGTGGGCAGAAGGTGTCAGGCCACTCTCCCTTCACCACGAGACTGTAGCAGTTCATTTCCATCTCTGGGCCTGCATTTCCCACCTTAGTGCCAATAGCAATGTCAGTGTGCTCTCTGTGAACTGTTTGGAGAGGTCTGTGGATCACATTAGAGCCAGGCAGTGACAGATGTGCTTTTCTTCAGTTAAAGAAAAAATCCTCTAAACTGGTCTCTGTTAAGAGAGAAGTGATTCTGTCTCAGTCTTGTGGGGGCATTTGCTATTAGCCATCATGAGATTATTTAAGTAAGTCTGGATTTGGGTGTGCAGCTCAAGTAGGAAAGACTGTTTTGTTACCAATACTCCACCAAGGCGATTCCCACAGTCCAGCCAAGCCTTTCAGATCAGTTAGATGTGTTGACATTTCACTTGCAATAAATAACTTCAGCATATTAATAGTGAAGTTAAATTTTTCTTTTTTTCATTAAGTTATTCCAGTTGGTACACTGAGAAATTGAAAACCACCCCAAAAGCTCTCATGCCATGCCCAAGTTTTTTGTGCTTGCAGAGAAGGGAGGCATAGCCATGCACTTGCTGTGTGCTGGGCCACGTGCTCCCTGCTGCAGTTCCTGTGCATCTGTTCAGGTCAGCACTGCTGCTTGAAGGAGACTTCTTTGAAACTTTCAGCATAACCAGGCTCAGGAGATATTTAAAATAACTGTGATAGGAAAGGTTTGGATGAGGAGTCGCTTTGACACCGAGTTTCCCTTTGTAAGTGTCAGTACTGTAGATCACTGTAGTAGTTTATCCATTTGGGGTTTTGGGATGGTGTTTTTTCCCTTTTGTTTTTTTCCTTTCTGTCCTCTGTATTTATCTGAAATATCAACTGCAGCGCTGTGAGTTCCTGCTGCTCTGAAGTCTGGCTGTTTCCTTCCTTTGACATGACCTCAGTGCAGTTCTTGAGCAACAACAGTCTTGATTTTTCTTCCTTGAGCTGCTCACATCCTCACCCACAGACTTACAGAACCATTAGTTGGAGAGGTACCTCTGGAGGTGTTGGTCATTTGGCCACCACCGATGTGAAGCAGGACTTGGATCCTTCATATCTTTGTCCAGCTGAGTCCAAGACCTCTAACACCTACTAACCTGATAGTGAATCTGTATTTCTGATTTTTACCATTGAGTAACGTATTTCTGAGGAACCTTTCCTTGCTGATTTCACTGCCTAGATAACGAGGATTACCCAGTGCTCAGGAAAGAGTGCTGCACAAAGAGGGTCTCACTGCTGAGTGAGCAGTGCTCTGTATAGTTGGCACAGAGAGAAGAGAGCTGCCAAATTCCTCTGCTTCAGTGCACACAGGTTTTCTCTCCTGATTGACAAAAGGTGGAACAGTTCTGCTCTGGATTTGATCCTGCCATGCAGCTGTATGGTAGTGTGTGATTCATCCAGCTCATGTAAAGCAAAAGGACCCTATCCCTTCTCCTTTTATTAAATTTTAATAGTTAGGGGAGTACGTCCAGTAGGAAGAGGTAATTCATGGCTGTTGGGTAGAAGGGGAACTTTGTTTCTAAACATTAGGGAAGCTTGTGTTCACTGGTACAGTTATTGAAACACCAGCACCCAGCACTGAATGTTCATGAACCACTTGGTGAGAAACTCACTGACAGAGTCTCTAAACACTTAAATTAGTTCTCTTGTGCCCTACTTAGTTTGAATGAATAGAGCTCATCTGTCGTCTTCACTATGTTTTTTTCCCCTACAGTTAAAAATCCCAAAATCGTATGTTTGCTGCTGCCACTTTGGAGTTTCTTTTGCCTTTTGATTTTTTTTGCAATGAACCTGTTATTTCAAGCTAGTACACTGAGTTTTGGGTAGAGAATTTGTGCTTGACTTTGTGGCAGCCTAAGTGAGATTCTGCACAGATACAAAGCTTATGGCAGCAAGTGCTGCTCATATAGTGGGTTTTTCTCACTGTAAATGATAACCTCTTACATGATAATTTAGTATATATGCTGTTTAGATGAATATTCTCTTGAAAACCCATAAGGAAGACCCATAAGATGCTTATGGAGATGGTATATTCTTACTTTGAGTTCAAAATGAATTTTGTATTTGCAGATTCACTTTTATGTGAACTCAGTAAAACTTCTGTTGTTTATGGCTGCCTTCTTAGCAATTTCATTTCATACCTTATAAAATCTATCAATTTTTTGGCCTGGACTATGCTGCTGTTACAGTAGAGTGCAGTTATGGGGTGAAGGTGTGTTTTGTTGGTAGCATATCCAGTCTAATTCTTCCATAAAATCACTAAAGTCTCTCTAGAAGCAGGAGGAGGTTGTCCCAAGAGGACTTTTTCAGCTGTGATGGCCACACTTGGCTTGTTTTAGCTTGAGTGCATCTTTGACCAGCTTTGGGTAATTATTCTGCTAATTGTTGTCCTGCTTAATTTGTTGGGTTTCTCCTGCTTTTTGTATGCCATTACTTTTAATATTGGACAGGGAGCAAATTTCCTTCTGTGTTAAACAAGCAGAGAACTTTTTGTCTGGACTTGTATTTCTTTTTGTTTTGATCTGTCAAGCAGTTCAGTTTTATAGTAAAGTAACCTTTGATTTTACTGATTTATCTTAAGGAAGGAGCAGCTTTGACATCTCCCAGATTTCTGAAAGACATGATCTGAGGTGATTGTGTTACAAAGACTCAGAAATCTCCAAATTACATTTTGTCACGTCATTATAGAAAACAAAAATCGCTTTTTAGTAAAATGTTCAGCTGAATCTGGGATTCTGGATTCTGACTGCACTTGGGAAGTTGTTTTTTTAAGAGTGGAATGTGTGCTATTTTTATTTTATTACTTTAATATATATTTGCATTTCCCAGAAACATCAAGAAGCCCAGCCAAAATGGTCAGTTACCTCTGAAATGGTTTTTATGAAAGACAGCGTGTCCTTTGCTCACCCCAGATCCTGAAAAGGGAGAGTATTCAGCACCTGTAGGACCTGAAAGGTGGGAGTCCCGCCAGCCCAGTCTGCCTGTGGGGCCCCAGCGGTTTCTCCTCCCTGAGAAGAGCTCCTGAATCACCTCGATGAAATGTAGAGATTACCAAACTAAATTCCCCTTTCCCACCTGCGTTTAGTCTGCAGCCCCGTGCCTGTAACAGATGCCGTCTCTGTTTGAGGGTTTGCTGTTTCTTATGGACAGCCCAGGGAGTGTGCTTGGGTGGTTGCTGCCCGAGCTGGCCTTGCTGATGACGTCCGTGTGTCCGTGCCACTGCAGCAGCAGACCCCAGCCCTGCAGGCTGCTCCCAGCACCTCCTTGCATGGTCCTGCAACCCTGCTGCTGAGCCAGGCCTGGAGAGGGGCTGAGCCCAGCGTGGGGAGCCTCCTCTGGGGCAGCAGGGCTCAGCTGGGGCAGCCGGCTCTGCCTCCAGAGCGGGGCCCTGCTGACTGCTGAGGAGTCTCAGTCACTGGTTTGGCTTTGGGCAGAAACTCCAAACAAAAAAATCTTTGTGGGAGGAATAGAATCACTCAAGGCCTGTCCTCTGTAACACTGGTGAGGAGGGTCTGGGACGTGATGTCAGGTTTGCCACAGTTCAAGGTGTTGTGGGGTCAGAGCTGAGAGAGCATGACCAGGGACCCAGCTTTTAGAGCCAGTCAGGTTTAGGGACAGCCCAGGGGAACAGAGCCCCTGAGAAAGGAGGGAATCCTATAGATCTTAAGCCTTACAGCCCTCATAATGCAAACTAAAAAGGAGCTGCAGGAGTTTGTGGGTGCTGGAGTGAGGGTGGCTCTGTGTCCCCTTTGTATTTCCATCCTGGCCTTTGTGCCTCCTTTTCCTTATGCTTTGGTCTTTCTACGTCAGTGCATATTTGAGGTGTAAAAAACAACAAGCAATTCCGTGGCCTTGGTTTAGAAGAGGCGCAGATGTTGGCTCGTCTGTGGCCCTGTGAAAATACGCCAGTGTTCTTGCAGAAATCTGTGGGAGACTTGCTTGTGGGTGGGGATTTTTCATTCTCTTTTTCTCCTCCTTGTTGCAGAAGGTCAGTGCAGCATCAGCTCTCTCCTTTATCTCTGTTGCTTGGCTGGTGGCAGTGACGGAGCTTCGTAGACTCAGAAAGCAAAGCAGCATTTAGAAAATTTACTGGAAATTACTGTGAAATGGTGCCTAGAAGTGGCTATGTCAGTTTATGAAAGAAGCTGATGTGGAATGCTTAAAACTATGTAGCTTGTCATTTTTGGCTCTTGTTAAAACCTGCAGAGTTGTTATAGACAGAATGTATTAAAAATATGCATGGGACAAGGTTGGTGTAGCCTGACAGTATAATTTCTTACTAGAGTAATTAATACAGCTGAGAAAAAACACTACTTACCTGAGACTTTACCTGCCTTAAGTCCATATTTATCTAAAAAGATCCAACTTTGTCTGCCTGGAAACCTTGCTTATTATGTAACAGCGTTGCTTAAAACGGTTTATTTGAGGAAAGTCTGTGTGTTGGATGTATGCAAGGATACTCTGTAATACGTAGAAAAAAGGTATCATTTCTTCTCTTCTGCTGACATAGACTTCTCCTGGCATTTGGAATCTTTGCAGTTAATAAAAAAAAAATCTTACTTTTCCAGAATGAGTTTGCCTTATAAAGGAGTTCATGGTTTTATAAATGGTGCAGCGTGCTGCTGTCTGTGCAATTCAATACTTGATGTCATTGGGCAACTGAAGAGAGAAATGTGATTTGCCCATAGAGCAAGGCTCATATTTTTTACCACAACAGAGCAAAAATTATTTTGTTTCAGTACTTTTACAGTCCTTAATGACTTCAGCTTTGGAAAGACAGACCTTGCAGTACTGGTAACAAAGCAAGCTATATGCAAAACGTGGTCAGGCAAGAACAATTAACAAGTTCATAAGCACTGGACCAAGTGGCCCTGCTGGGTTTTCTTTTTGAGGAAAGAAGATCAGTAAACTGGAACTTAATCTTTCTTTGTAGGTGAAATCTGTGATAAATCTGCTGTTTGCTGCCTACACAGGGGACGTGTCTGCACTCCGGAGGTAAAAATCAGTAGGGGTTTGGGAGCAGGAATGCTGCTTGTTTGGTTCCTGCTGTTGTTTGTTTGTTTAGGAACATGCACATCCACTGTGTCTATGTGGGGGACATGGAGCTACATGAGCTAGAGATTGAATATGTTCACCCAAAATCCAGCCATCAAAAAAACTACCCTCACACTATCCTGAATCCTACTGCTTCCATTTCATTGGATTACAGTATAAAAATTTCTTTAACCAATTTTTTTATAGTACTGGCAGAAAATCCTACCTGTACTCTCACCTGCTTTGATATTCAATTCTGAAAGTGCCACAAAAATTCATGTTGGAAAATGTACATTGTTACTGGACAGGTTAGGACATCTAGCTTTGCTTTTTAAATCTGGAAGAGAATCTGGCAAAATTTAAAGTAATAATAAGTAGAAGACTAAATAAACATTAATTTGGCTAGAATATATCTAAATATGGTTAGTGGGTGGGAAAGTGTGTATAGTTCAACTCTACTGTCCCAGGGCACCATAGTGTGAAGCACGAACTCTCCCTATCCCTTAATGCTGCTCAGGATTTTCAGACTTGGGAGACTTCCTGGGATTTTCTCACCTGGTATAAATTTACTTTGCCTTATGTGGCTTAGCTTGTCTGTGTACGATTTTAAATCAGGTGTGCCGACTGTTATGTTTCCTGCAAAGATGCTTTATTTTTCTTCATGACAACTAAAGAGCAGAAAGAAAAAGGCACTAACGTGGTTTTTAAAGCCAAAGCCCCTTTCATTATCAGCAGAGATCCGATGTGCTCATGGTGCTGCTTACGTCCTCTTGTGGCAGAGCGATACCATTCCATGCGAGTTTAGTAACGTGCTTTAATTATGGAAGATTTGCCTCTGCAATCTCTTTTATTTTATTTTGTTTTTTAAGGTTTGCTCTGTCAGGAATGGATATGGAGCAAAGAGACTACGACTCACGGACAGCCCTGCATGTGGCAGCTGCAGAAGGTACTGTCTCCTCACACAGCATTTGCTGGCTGGCTGTGGGAGGGGGCCAGCTTGCTTTAGAACATCTTTGCTGTCTCTGTGCATCTGCTTTTGTCTGTACATACATGGTTATATAGAAGTACATGCACTCACAAAACTGCTTTTCCTGTAGGACACGTGGATGTTGTTAAGTTTCTGCTGGAAGCATGCAAAGTGAATCCTTTCCCCAAAGACAGGTGAGTGGTTTTATTGCTGCTTTGGAGGAGAGATGCTCCAGTAGTCCCTGTGAGGAGAGGTGCCTGTCAAATAAGAGTGGAATGTATTGAGCCAGTCCACTGAAGCGGGGGGAGTAGGATCCTACTGATTCTCTGTAGGTTCTGCAGACTGAGCAGGAATAAAAAATGAACTGCTAAACCCATTATTTGAAAGGTTATGCTCAGCTTAACAAAGTAGTTCCACAGTTACTGAACTGAGTGTGGTCTGTGTGCTGAGCTATTAGTGCAGTATGTAAAGAGCTAGATTTGTGGTGCTTTTTGGCTCTGTGCTTAACGTGCTGATCCTAAAAATACTGTGCTGCTTTTTGTAGGTGGAATAACACTCCTATGGACGAAGCTTTACATTTTGGACACCATGATGTTTTTAAAATTCTTCAAGAATATCAGGTCCAATACACGCCATCAGAGGATAACAACGATGGGAAGGAGAACCGAACGGTTCATAAAAATCTGGATGGCTTACTATAATCATCTTCAGCTAGATCCTAAGAATCAATTCACTTACCTATTTAATTGTGGTATGCATAAGTAATGAAGAGCGTGTGTGTTTCTATCTGATAGTGATATATATTTTACAGAAGTCTCTGTTACTTCAGTGTTACGTTACAGGAGTTTCTATACGCACAGGACAAATCCAATCTCTTCAAAAGAAACAAAACCAACTAAGAATCTCCCTCCATAATGTGAGCAATATTACCTCATGCTGCATATAATTGATGTATAAAAATATTTAGCTGTTGTTGGCTTTACTGTGCACTATTAATTTATTTTTGTGTTCTTCTATGTGAACTCTAGTCTGTGGTCAGGAACTTTTCTGCTGAATTTTTGTTTCTTTAGCCCTCTGTTTCCAGTATGGCCAGGATGAGCCAGAGTACTGTCAGGTATGAGCGTCAGTGAGGTTTTTTGAAAGCTGAGGATGCTGATGTAGATTTAGGCTGGGTGTGTTAAGTAAGGAGCTGCACTTATCTTTGGGAAAAAATAAAAGAATTCCACACAACCTTGTTTACATACTATAAATATCACAGAGTATATAGGTGACACTTGTCAATGGTCTTAGAGATAGTCTTGTCAGGGAATGTGTTTTAAGGTTTGTTTGACCAAATGGCGTAGGGGAATGTGACTTGTAGCACTGGTGTGTAGTGGGATTTTTGTTCTGGGAGCGTTTCTCTCCGTTCCCTTTGTCTTGCCTCCCTCCTCTCTCTCTCCATGTTCAGCTGCTAAAGTACTTCCCTGTGGCCGGGGAGCGCGGGTGCTTCCACTCCGTGCAGGTGTTCCTTGCAGGTATATTTGCACTACAGCAGAACCCCTGGGGGGGCTGGCAGGTGCTGCTCCTGCTGGCTGCACCCGGAGCCAGCGAGGGCAGTGGAAGTGCTGGAAAGGCCAAGAACTAAACCAAATACTACACGTCAGTCTGAGCTCACTTAGGCTTGTAGTGAGGAACACGGATGGAGTGAAACAGCTTTAAGGAGCATAGAGCCAATCAAAACAGGAGCAGAGCAGGAGATAAGCCAGGTTTTTGGGTATGTTCTCTTCTTGCACTGCCATCAACCAGGGAGCAGGATATTGCATCACTGGGATTCCCCTGGTGTGGGACAGGAGTTCAGCACCAGGAGCACAAGTAAGTAAATGCCTTTTGTGGTGAACAGTGGAATTCATTGTTTTGCCACTGAAGCCAGCGTGGCATGTGCCCCGTCATGGAAAACATAGATGCAGATACTTGTAGTTCTGAAATTGCCACAGCTCCCTGTCCCATGTGCAATTGCTTCTGCCAGTTCTGTGGCATAAAACCTCAGAAGTGAGCAGTCACTTAAGATATTCTCAAAACACTGCAGTTGTTGGACATAGGCAAGAATTTTAGCACAAGAGTTGTAGGCAGGACTCATTTAGCACATGGAAAAGGAGACTGTGCTTGAGAATTGTGTATATGGTGGTTTTTATCCTAGCATGTAGTGTACAAGTCATTAATAGATCTCAGAGTTCAAATTTTCTGTGTTTTGGCACCAAAAGCCTCCTGAAATAATGCCCAAATTCTTCTGAGAATGGCCCAAGCACTTTATATAAAGATGATCTGAACCACATTACCCTCCTTTAGCAATGAGTACATTAAGGCTTGGAGAGAAGTAACTTCTCCAGAGCGGCCCAGCAGGTCAGTATAGTTGAGAATAAATCCTTTCAAGTTCCTGTACAGTCTCTTGTCAAAATGCCATACTGCCTCCCTGCAGGGAGGACAAACCACATGGAAAAGTGCTTGGTACTCATCACAAGCAGTGACTGTCTTCATGATGATGAAATCTTGGAAGAGTCTGAAAGTCCAAAGCCCTCAAATAGCATCTCGAAGCTGGCTGGCATGGTTATCAAACACTTTTTCTCAAGAATCCTACTGTTCTTAAGCTGGTTGGGTTTGTTTTTGGGGTTTTGTTTTTTTTGTTCTTCTGAAGATCAGCTATTTTTCTGAAGGCTTTTAACCCGTTCCCTTCACATCCTGTGTCATGGCCACCCCCGCTGTAACCAAGAACTTAATGAAATGGCCTCTGGCTCTTTGTTGAGCCACACCAGTCACTGGGTAGCACAAGGCCTCTTCTCTGCTGCACTCTGATCTAAATTCCAGCATGTCTTCTCTGGCAACAGATTTATCAGCTTCAGTGTAAAGGAGTATTTTCAGATGGATCTTAGTTCAGAATTACGAATTTCAGTGCTGATCTTCCCTATTTTCCCCCTATTACAACACATCCTATAGCTTCTCAGAAAAATACCTGATTTAGCTTTATTTAACTGACATTGCATTGTTCAAACTGGCGTTTTTGAAGATAGGTATATCATATAGTACACATGATATAAACAAACCAAAACCAAAAGAAGGATTTTAACTGAGCTAACATTGAAGATCATAACTGTCCCTAAACTTAATGCTTTCGTACTGAGTGCTTTTAGCCGGTCTTAGCTTCAGTGCATTTTTGCTGGTTAGTTTTAGTATTTTCTCATTGTGAGAAGATAGATTATTTTGTAATGTCCAATTCAGCGATGCAGCTACTTAGACATGGCATTATTTATAAATATATGCAGTACATTGGTTTGGCTGTTTATCATTCATGACACTGACATGTAGATTTTCCAGTAAATAGCTTTTGGTTATCTTACCTAACGCTGACTTCCTTATGCTCCAAAGAGGATTCCCCCCCTCCTTTGTTTTTATGTCATATATGTTTCTTCTGTATCACAACCTAAAATTGTTCAGCTAACTTAATGCTTTGTACTCAGAAATATTGTGGTAGTCTTAGCATTAATTAGCCTATCTTTGTGAACAAACTTTATCGTACCAGATTTCTTTTGCTTCAGAGCTGGACTATCCGTGACTATACTTAACTGGCAGTGTACTTCTGGTCATTGTAACTGACTGGGCTGATCTTGACTTTTAGATTCTGTATTGTGGGGACTAGACAGTGATGAATGTATTTCTAGCAGTTTCCCATGAATGAATCTAAACTTGAGCTGTACTGGTTCTGAAAATGAAAGTTATTTATTTTAAGAAATAAAATCCAGATAGTGTTGCTTTTTACAGCATAATAAATGGAAATACCAAGATGATGGTGGTGCTGGTGGGTTTTATTGGTTATCTGTGTGACTGCCATTGAAATAAGTCTTCAGTCATGGGGGAAGGCTGTCCAGGAAAACCTACTCTGGTCATTGTCACTGTGCAAAGTATACAGGAAATCAGAATGCATTTATCTAATGTAGCCTTTTTCTGAATTTGGTTGGTGTTTATTTTGAAACCTGCACTTACAGAACTGCATCCTTTCACTGGTTGCTCTTTGTTAATGCTGGAATGCTTAAGTGGATTGGCCAGGAACTCCCAGCAGCTCTAGCTTTCTCTTGCCTCACTCCTACTATCCTTCATCACACCAACAGTTTCTTTCCTTTATTATTAGTCTGGCTGTGCTGTTCATATAAAAGCCTGGCAAGTGTGAGATGAGGGATTCTGTCACTTAGTTGCCCCGGAGAAAAAATATGCAGCAGTGGTCCAGCTTGGTAGCCCACAAAGATGAGCCATGGATCAGTTATCCTACTGAGGACTCAAATTAGAAATTCAAATTCAGTTTATTGAAGTTTGTGTGGGGATGGAAACAAATTAATGAAGTGATAGAAGCAGTAATAAAAAAAATTTAACAGCCACCTTCTAAGAACTCTAATGCAGACAGACCTGCAACAATGCAGAGAATTAAAAGCATCAATACTGCCTTGGGCTTCAGAGCTGTAACTCTTTAGTTGCACAAACAAGTTTAAAATGAGATACAGAGTAGTAAAATACTGGCAGACACATCCACTTTAAAAGAGAAATAGGCACAAGAGAGAGAAGTTGCAACTGGCAAAAGAATATTCCATCAAGGAAAAATCACTGCCTCTAAAACTACTGGCTATGGAAAGACCAACCTGTGAACAAGGTCACTGCTTTAAATCTCACAAACTGAAGTATAAAAGTAATAACATGTAGAACATGAATACAAAGCATAGCTCAAAGAACAAGTAATCTGATTTTTGTATTAGCAACAGATGCACATTCAGGTAGTTACAGTAAGATAAAATCGTTAAGTCACCACTGGTGATTTCTTGTAGCACTGTTAATCTCAGTAACCCAGGGCACCAAAAATAAGTCACTCTGGCTTTTATTTAAGTTCATGTGTTGGCAATGCTTTCATTGAAATACACGTGTTACCTACTCTAGGTCCTTTTATTTTTATTTGAAGCTTCTGCAGGGGGAATATCAGATGTCTTGGGCACAACACACCAAACAGAATTAGTCCTTTACTTCCCAAACAGCAGCTGATGGGTCTGGAGGGGCTTCAGGAGGTCACCTTGTCCAACCCCCTGCTTAGGCAGGACCCCCACAGTGGGTGCCCTGTTCCTGCCCCTGGACAGGTGGGCTGCAACACAAGTGCTCTGTACCCCCCTGCTCAGCTCCATGCTAATTAGCAGCCTGCACTAAATTGGTACCCTTAGAGGGAGAGACCATCTGCCTAGAACAGCCTTGCCTCTTACCTGTGAGTTGTTAATCACCTTCCAGCGTGCTGAGAAACAAACCTGTCCCTCTCACAGAAGCGCAGCTTCATCCTGTAAGCACTGCACACTGCATATGTTGCAGCCACTGCTCTGGATAACTAACTTCTTTACCTTCCTGTGCCTTACCCCTAATTACAAACCTACTTCATTATCGAAGCCTGTAGAAGCTTTTAGTTATTCAAATTAACAGTTAAATAAATGCCCTGGTTCATAATGCATGATAAAACTGAGTTCCATTCCACCTGTTACAACCTAAATGGGATCTGTATTACTGCAGAAGTTAGGAGTGACCAGATCCTAACCTCGGCAGACTAAGCACCATTAACAAAAACATAATTCAATTCCTTTTGTACTTACAAGAGTAGGTTCTCATTTTGTCTCATGACTGCAGTCTGCAGAGGTTTTAGTCTTGATTATACACCTTGGGTTGCAAGCTCAGCATGTGCTAATGCAGCTTGAAGGTGCTGTCCTAAGAAATGCTCTTTATGAGAAAGATTGTGTGAAACAGCCTACAGAAGATTAAGCCTTATGAAAACTGCAGAAATAAAATGCAGGTAACATTTTGGGCTTCTGCTCTCTCAAAGTGCTATGCCCAGGAAAGCTAAAAGCACAACAAACTTCAGCAGCACAGGGATTTGGTGGGACACGTAGCTGTAGAGTGTTTTGCAGACAAAAATTCAATGTGTAAGCTTTCTGAACAGAACCTGTGCAAAAAAAACAGCTTTTCTTTGAAGCCTTCTATGTACAGCCAACTGTTCTAAATGTTGAACTAATTCCTTTAAACAATGCATGCGTGTTTCTCCCATCAATGTCATTGAGGAGCTCACACTGCCATCCTCCTCTTCCTCCACTCTGGCACAGTATCTTGCTAATTAAACAGATATGCACGTAAGGAGGCTACTCAGGCTGCTGCTGTTGATATTCCCATTAGCTAAAATCGCTACTGGACCTTCAGGTTGAGAAGCCAAGGAAGTGAAGCATGTCCCCAAGGCACTGACTGCAGCACAGGATGTGTGAAGTGAATCGGCCGTGCTAATGATGCAGGGAAAATCCAGCCAAAGCTCAGAGCTGAATGTGTGTACACATCTGCAAGGAGAAAAGGAAACCTCCATGACACAGGCCACGCCCTAGCTCTGAAGTCTTTGCTAACTACAGAGTGTGACCAAGTTCTGCCCCAATTACACCTGATTCCCATCTTAGGATTCAACTGCTCAAGGTGAGCAGGGGGTGGATGACTTTAACTTGTTTCTTTTTCTGAAGCACACCCTGCAAGGACAGCACTGCTCTGTTCACAGGCACTACCTCGCCAGCACTGGCAGGGCCACACTTCCAAACCGCACTCCTGCTCCGGGCCCTCCCCACACAGACCCCCACAGGAAGCACTACAGGGATCCTCCTTCCTCCCTTCCCATCTCCCCTCCACCTGCAAGGCACACACAAGAAGCTTTGCTCTCCTGTTCTTCACCCCTCTCCCTGCAGACAAGTGGAAAAAACAACTGCTGGCAATCCAAGTCTAACTCTAGATCCCCAGCTTTTCCTATGCATATGAAAAGATGTGTTCTCAAGTGCTTGCTTAGGTGTCTGAGGTATGTCTGAAGGGGGAAAAAAGGGGAAAAGCAAGTTCTGGCTCAACCCCCCTGCTCCAGGCTGGTTCGTGATACGTACCACAGTATCAATGTCGGCTGGGTCCACCATCCGAGAGACCTCATCGAACTCCTCAGGAGACATGGGGAGCAGGTTTTCTGGAGACTGGAGCCTGGAAGGGTGGCTGATGGAGAAGAGCAGGCATTAAGTGTCACTAAAGGAACGAGACACAGCTGGGCTACCCTGTGGCTCCAAGGCCTGAAGGGTCACTAAGGAGGCCTCTTGTGAAGAAGACCAGGCTTTGCAAAGCCAGCCTGGCTCTAAATGAAAACTCAGACTTCTCAGGGGTGCACATCCTGACTAAAGTCCAACAAGCCTTTGAGAATGTGCTTTTCAAGAAATTACTTGCCAGTACAACTACCTGCAGATTTCTAGGGTTTTTACCTAAAAATGGTGTTTTGAATACAGCACTGCATTGTGTTGTGATCAGAGTCTCAAAGAGGAAAGACTTGACAGACACGCCCACAGTTTAAATACTGTGAAGAAACATGAACTACAGCTAAAAAGTTACAATCAGTTCTTAAAAATCCAGCATTTTTGTGGGAACTTACACTTCGGATACAGAGATTAACTCAGTCTTGATGTAGCCATTTCCCTTGGGACCATCCAAATCCATTGGCTCTGGTGCTTCAAGGAGAAAAAAAGTTTGTGTATTTTCAGCAAGTTCACATCACAGTTTCATCTTTATTGTACCAAAAATATAGCCTATGACCCAGTAATGTGCAAGTCTCTCTGTCGTGCAGTTTACAGCACTATGGTTAATTTATTCCATTTTTAGTCAGTTTTCCCTTTTCTCCTATGAAAGATGGCAAAGAAACCCCTCCCCTAACCAGGCACGGTCTGGGCTGCTAGTGGGAACCTACATTTCTGAAACAGCTCACAGGCTCACATGACAGGACAGGTGAGTTAGAGGGCCAGTGACAATTAGGGGTTTCAGTTTTTGATCTGATTAGATCTCATGTCATGCCTCTTTGTTAACCTCTAAACATGGGACAGGCTGCCAAGACATTGAGGCCAACTGCTCCCTTTCTTTGCACGCCACAGAAATGGTACAGTGCCCCAGTAGCTCAGGAACAACCAGACAAGCTAAAAGATACAAGCCCCTCACAGCACTCACCCTCCTTAGGCCTGGAGTAGTATTTGCCAAAGGCGTTGTCTTTGGGTATGTTGGGGTACAGGAATCGCAGAGGGTTCTCGGGAATGTTTTCAGCTGCCATCACTTTGTAATTGCGGATGATATCGGGGAAGGTCACAGCAGAGAGCTCCTTCTTGGTGTAGGGCTCTACCGAGTGGAACTGCAGCTCTGCAGAGGAGAGAAGCAGCAACTCTTGAAGCTGGTTTCAAAGTTTTTTCTGAAAGGTCCAGAAAAGCTGCAGCCACTTCCACAAATTCAGAGTTCACATGAGCAAAAGGCTTGGCTGGGTGACACCTACAGTGCTGCAGTAAATACTTAATGCCTGACAAAGGGAGCATAATTGTTCTGTGGGGTAAGGAGGCATGGGGGATGTGGCACATAGTGATGGTTCTTGGTGTGCTTTGTATTCAGAAAGACTGGTGTGACTTATCCATGGAAATTAACTGCAGTATTTCATTAACTAATTTAGGTTGTGCTGCCTTTTTAACCTTCTTCCAAATTATGTAATTCAGACTCTGCTGCCTGTTAGGAAGTTTGATCCAAATACACCACTTGAGGTTTTTATGAATCATCAAGAGACACACATAAGCCTTCCTGAATGCCCCAAATACTATCAACCTTCTTTTGCTTAACTTTTGGATGCCTCAGGTATGAAGGCAGCAAAGGGAAAGAAGTACAAGTACATTCAGCAGTTTCTCTTCTACCTGCTGCCCTGATTTGGGCTCATCAAAGTGAAGAGTCAACAGCTGCCCCATGCTGGCAGGGGGGCCCATGTAATTAGTGTGGTAAGGGGAGAGCCCTGACTGGCTGTTACAAGGGAGCTTCTAACTTTTTGCAGCTGTGATGGCTCTAGGCTTCCTTTAGATGAGAAATGAGCCCAGCTCCCTCTTTCAAAGAAGCAAGCTCTTCATTGATCCTTTTGGAAAAGGGAGGAAGGAGAAGTGCTTAGAAAATGAAGGGAATATGTAATTTACCAAGGTAGAATGTGGGAAGGAAGAAACAAAAGCTGCGTTTGGGTTTGGAAAGAGATGCAGGTGTGTGTGTACTAAAGGCTGGGAGAGAGCCTAAAGAGGCAGGGAAGAAAGTCCAGGCAGTTTTTCCTACCCAACTTCCAGGCCAGAGGCAGAACCTGGGAAGTGCTCCTCACCCTAGCTGAAACCTTGATCAATTCATTGTGTGGTTTGAGTCACCCCAAGTATGGGGTGTCCCTGCTATTGCTTGTGCCCTGCTGCTGCAGGGGTGTTGTGCTGGTCCTCAGGGTGGAGGAGAGGGGCATAAAGACTTCTTGTTCTGATGCAAGTACATCAACAAAGGTTCTCTGCTGCTGACTTACCGTTCTGAGATCCCTCTACCCAAGTAAAGGTGATTGCTCCCTCCCTGCTGCTTTCACTGAATCTCAGTAAAAATGTTCCTGGGCTCTGGTCCTTCAGTAGAGCACGTTCTCTCTCTTTGCTGATGAAACCCATGATGCAGCTGCAATGTTGAAAAGAAAAGAGCTGACTTACTCCTCAACATAAAACCAAAGCTGTGCTGGGCTAGCTAGGAAAACTAAAAAGCTTTCCTCACTTAAAAAAGTACTGGGGAAAGCTTCACACAAGGCTTTGTCCTGTGGACAGCTGGCAGCAGGACTGACTGACTGGCTGTAGTCAGATGGTGATTCACATCCCTTGGCTGCCATGAATCACCACAGCTTCCCTCAGCACTCTCACTTTGGCCTGAGGGCTTATACAAACATCTTTCTGAACTTGGAGCAAAAGAGATTGTCCATTTTGCTGTCGAAGCTGGGCTGTGGGAGCAAAAGTGAAGTTACATGTGTGGAACAGGGTCAGATCCCAGCTAGCAGTTAGTTTTAGCTTCACAAGAATGCTAAGGAACAGTTGTTTCTCCTTTTTGGCTGATGAAACAAACTTTGCTAGCTGCCAGGTTACTCTCTTACAGGTGTGGGGTTTGCTTTGGTCCCTGTGCATGTTTTCTGGAGGAACTGTTAAGCTTGTGTGACTTACTCACTGTGCTCAGCAGATGCTACTACATGGACAAGGAGGCTGGTGTGGTAATTACAAGAGATTGATTGATCTGGACAGGTACTGCAGAGGGAGTTGTTCAAAGCAGTACTAGGGTATAACCCTGGCCAAGCCCCAGCTGTTTGGTTTTGGTACTTTGTTGGTTGGTATTTTGCTTTTGGTTTCTTTTTTCAAAGGTCAGAACTTCTCTGCTTCTTAGTCCTCAAAATACTCCTATCAATAATGAACTTTTATGTGCTGTGACTGTCCTTGTGTGCATTAAGATAGGGAAAGTGGGTTTTGCACAAAAAAAAATCTAATTAATCATAATTTTGCTTAGAACTTCAGACACTGTAAGCTGCCCGATTTTATGGGGTTTGGGGGTTTGACTGGTGAGTTTCTTGATTTGTTTGGTTTAAATACCACGCTTTAGGCAATAAATGCATTCAGTAGTCAATATCCTGTGTATAACAGAAGTCTTTTGCCTTCCTAGCTCTCAAGGATGAAGAAAGGCAAGTGTTCTTGAAGCTGTATTACCCTTTTGTATACAAGGGGAATCTCTGCTATTCAAACCTGTACCAAATCCACATGTAATCCCAATCCCAGAACTGCCACTCTGCTTCAGTAACCGTGGCAAATATTCCCACTGCACTACAGCCCCCTCAGCAAAGAAATGGGGAGGTTTGGGGCAGTGAAACAAGGCTTTGAAGAACTCTTCTGGACCTGGGGGGGTAAAAATGTGAAGCCCACTGGTGAATGTAGCAAGACAAAGCAATCCTGGTGCTGTAGATCCTGCAGAACTGTGGGATACTAGGATGACCACTGTCAGTGTGCTGTTTGACAAGGTTTCATAATGTGGCTGAAGCTAAAATGCAGGATTGTGACTTTGGATAAGCCTAGTTTGGACAGAATTACTTCCAAAATCAGAAATCCCAGAATGAAAAGTTTACTAAAGCAGTATTAAAGTGCAAATGGAACTTTGCTCCCATCTGGCAGAGGCTCTCTACTTAGTAATAGTTCTAAAATAAGTGAAGATTGCTGGATTCTGGGCCCATGGTGCAGGCACAGGCATTCCGAGTCTGGCTGCTGCCACCTCCAGGCAGCTCACAGTAACTCTCTTCACGCAGGGAGTTTGGTTTTTAAAATCATATCACTAGGACTTATACTTCCTTGTGCTTCAGTTTTTCTTGGCTTTGTTCTAGGATGTGGAAAGAACTGACTTACAGTGGGAGCAGAGGCAAAACAAAATGGAATCTAACGTTCAAAGCCCTGCTCTGTGACTTAAATGGGACAACTCAGTCATCTGATGTTCTTGCTTTTAGCAGCTGCCTCATCAGAGGTTTCCTCACCACTACAATTCATTTGTTTCGGATTTTTCCAGTTTCAAGTTCCACTCTCTGCACAACCACCCAGCAGTTGGGCATGCAACTGCTGGCCTGAAAGTGAGGTCTGAGGCAATGACCACATCTTTAACTTCATTCAGGTCTTACCCATCATTCCAGAGACACAGGAGATGTTTCTTAATAAGCTCCAGGATTCCCTCAATCCACAGCCAAAAGGGGAAATTTTTATCATTTATATTTTCCTGAAATTCAGAATATGGAAAGGCAGGGATGGGAGGAGGGAGAACAGGGATAATGAGACATGAGTTTTGTTAAGCAGAGGAAAGCAATCCTGCCCCTGTCTATTTTTTCTTGTGGTTTTCTCCCTTTTTCTTTTTTCCCACCCTCCCCATATTCTCTTATGACTCTTTTTCTGTCTCTCCACTCCAGAAGGATAGGAACTTTGGGTAATGAAGCATGTACTGAATCTAAAGGCAAGAGGAGTATGAGAAAAATGCCTGTCTGAGCCTCCAGTACCCACAAACATGAGATCCATAACCTCTCACATGCAATAACACTGGTTTAAGAGCAGATAAAAGGCTCTTGTTCCTGCCTGGGTGCTATCCTTACTGGAGTTGTTGGACATACAAATCCATTCCATTGGTGTTTTTGACTGGGCTGGATAGCAGAAGCTTTAGAGACACTTTCTGTTGAGACTTGTATCTCAATTCCTCTTGACACACCCACATTAATGACTTTGAGTGCTTGTAGGTCACCAGAGTCTTGCTCTTCCCCTGGAGTCTGCTGCTAGTTGCTGTGATCTCCTACTTTTTTCTATCAGTTTAGGGTCTAAAGCTGAAGAAAACATGAGGAGTTCTCCTGGCTTGCTGCAGCCAGGGTTGTGAAATTCCATGGTGTGTCTTTCTGTCATCATACTGACTCTCCTGGCCACCTGGTGTTAAGCCTCACCCTAATCAATCCAGTTGCTCCTGGTCTGGGAAATGCCCCTCACTAAGATACAGAAGAATTGCTCATTTTGCTGATTGTTTTGTTTATGTTTTCTGTAATAGTCAAAATGGGGAACTATTCTATTAATAGCAGCTGCATTAATAATAATGAAGGTGCTGTGTTTGAAAGATACTTTTTTTTTCCTATGGAGTTTACATGGATCTAAAGCAGTCTCAAAATCATCTACTCCTTGCCATTGCAAGCTCTTTTTCCTCCTTCTGCTGCTACTTTAACCTCACCACCTAAGCCTCCCATAACCATGTGAGGTCTAGAATAATTAGGGGATGCTACTGAAACAGAAGGCACCTTGGGGGGAAAAATAAACAAAAAAAGCCCAAGCCAAAAACAAAACCCACAGTAAAGTGAGATCCCTCTTCCATCTCAGTTTTTAAATCTGAGTTCATACCTTGCAGAATCTTGTCCAAGGAATAAGGCCATCCTGAGATCCTCCATTTGTTGGCCCTGAACACAACAAATTTTATTTCAGTCATGTTCCATTACTTACTTAGTATGGCTAGAAGAACTTAGGAAACCAGGTTCTGAGTTATTATTTGGAATTCAGCTGTTGAACTAAGAAAGAAAAGGAAGGGCAGGCTGCTGTGCTTTCACAGCTAGTGCAGGGGGGTTGCAAAGTTCCCCCAGGAGGTTTTACGACAACCAGATCAGTGTGAGCAGCCCTTGTGTAATGGGGCCAATCCATCCTGACACTTCCTGTGCTGCACCAAACACTTGCCAGCTTCAAAATGCTTCCAGGAAGGAGGCTGAATCCTTGCACAGTTCTTGTCTGCACAACAAGAAGACTGCAGCCCACAAGCTCCTCTGCAGGGGCTCAGCAGAACCTGCAATATCGCTCTGAGATGAAGCACTTTCCCACCTTGATTCTCGTGACCTGCAGGCTTTTGCCCCAGAAACTCCTGACTCCCACGTCTACCCCAAATGCACACTCATCTTATTCCTGTTGCAGTTGTTTCCCCCAGCCTTGTTTCTATGTCCACAGTGTTTCATAACCACATCCAAACCACAAAGAATAGTCCTTTGCTGTGACTACAGTAGCTGGAGCTTTGCAGACCCTGGCTGTAGTCAGAGCCAAATTCTTTCCATTAATGATCATGCTATGGCTTCCAATAAATATGCTTTTATCTGTTGTTTTTCTAAAAATAAACTGGGTTAGGGAGCTTGTTACTGATACTGCTGGTGTTGAGAGATCAAGAGTCTGTCACTTTCCCCACTGCAAAAGCAGCAGCCAGGATCTACCCTGGCACCCTGCTAGTTCTGTCTCCTTGCATTGAGGAATCCTGACTCTACAGTGTTCAGCAACCAGTATTTTTTCAGCTGGGTCATATTTTACCTATAGAGATAAGATGTAAGGAGCAAACCTACCATTACCAGAGCTTGACAAAATCCCTGCAGTTCTGAAATGCACATTTGCCATAGAAATGTATCAATGGTCTCTTTGTGTTGGTTAATTAAACAAACAACAACAAAAAAAGTAATTCTCCTTGTAGAATTTTGAAAAGTAATCTATTAAATTAGCAGCTTTTTGTCAGATCTTATGTCTTGGGGGAGTTAGAGAGTGGAATGCTGTACTTGCCACCTAGACACATTAAATATAACTTTTTTCTGAAGCTTAGAGTTGGTGAAATATACTGAATAAACGGTATTTTTCATCTAGAGTCTACTGTGCAAAATCAGTAGCAGGGTCAAGTGTCCTGCCTATTCAGGCAAACTGCAAGGAGTTTGGAAGCAAACCCCATGGCTGATGAGGCTTTTACTAAGGACACTCATGTGGAAGATAATTCCATTTGATATCCTTTAGCAGTTCCCTAGTGTTTGCATGTTGATATTACAACTGTGTTTATGCAGAGTGAATCCCCACTGTAGCTCAGGGCATGCACGAAGTTAAAGTAAATGGAAGCAGATTTAAAAACAAAACCCAAAAGATGCCAAGAAACATTCACTTCAAAGACTGACTAAACATGAGTGTTACTTCAAAAGGCAGAATTAGGC
This sequence comes from Lanius collurio, assembly GCA_020086605.1. NCBI lineage: Eukaryota > Metazoa > Chordata > Aves > Passeriformes > Laniidae > Lanius > Lanius collurio. The sequence continues at coordinate 782,545 of JACBWW010000058.1, read as the reverse complement.
CCAATCTGTATTGCTCTAATGCATAAAACTCCTAAGTTACAATGGCAGATTTTTTTCTTGATGTGATCTCATTTACAAACTCCGCCATATTGAAAAGTGGAAAATGCTTCATTGCTACAAAGTTGTATTGCAGAAGGGGAAAAGGTGTGAGAGGAAAGGAAAACTTAAAATAGGTTGCAGGAAAAGATGCAGAATTAGCTTCAACTGAAACAGGCCCTCTGTGATGAAACCAGACCATACCAAGAAGCTTCTCTCCCAGCATGCTCAGCTGATCTGCATTAAGTCCTCTCTTTGTTACAGAAGAAAACTGCCAACTCAGAACTTCAGAAAGCTTAGACCACTTTGCACAAGGTGGATTCAGAAAGAAGGACAAGTTCTAGAATGAAACAAAAATACAAGCTACTGTTAATAAACATTCATTTTGGAATGCCACTTGAATTTATAAAAGTGTATTGTTGCCAAAACAAACTCCAGATTTAAGAATGTTTATCAGCTTGAGATGAAGCTCTGCAGAAGCAGGCAGCTATTCTTCCAGGCATTCTTTATCAGGAAAAGCAATCTCTGGGGCTCTGGGTAGGTCTTCTCCCAGTGGGCAGAACTGCTGGATTACTCAATGCACCATAATTGAGTTCTTGATTGTTCATTTGTCACAGTGCATATCCTGAATACATCCTGCCCTAAGCTGGGTTACAAACACTGCTCTGTTTAGGTCAGGGAAGTCGCTGCCTCTCTCTGCCCCTAAAACTCATTAAGGGTCATCTGCAGAGCTAAAATGCAGCAGCCACTTGCATACAATGCTTGAAAATTAGATATAGTACTGGATACAAATACCTTGGGATCAGTAGACAGCATGTTGAACCACAAGATAGAAGCCCATCCACTGGGAAGTTGGCTCACGTTTGAGATCACAACAATGGGAAGGGATGTGGTCTGAAAGGTGCACAAAAGGAAACATGTCAGGTTACCCTGCACTGCTGCCACAATCCTCCTTGAGATCATTCACAAACCCATTTCCATTTTAATTCCCTGCTTATGTAGTCTTGACTTTTTCAATAGAAGTTGGTATGTAGGGGAGAAAATATCAATATGATGAAATACTAGGAAGAACTTGGGTAATTTTTATCTAATGAAGATTTTCATTTAGTGTCAGTTATAACAGCATTGATAGTGACAGTACAGTTCATAGCACACTGCTTCTGAAATAAATGTAAACTGATAACCAACCCTGTGGTTTAAGCCCTCTAAGTATCAGGCACTTTTGCAAAGCATGTCTGTTCTTATTTACCCAGAGATCTGACAGCATTCTCTCTCTGTCTCTGTACACAGTTGTTGTGAAGTGTCATTCCCATACTTTGAAATAACTGAAAGTGCTTGATATCCCAGTATTTAAAAAAAAAAAAAAAAGAGAGGAAAAAGAAGTTAAGATTGTTAGCACAAGTGACATGCAGGAATTGAAGTCCCTCTGTTTCATCTAAGACATACCTCTAGGTCTATTACCAAACCAGGCTGGCACAGCTGTGTCTCAAAACTCAGAGAGTGAAGCTCTTCTGTTACAATGAGAGGTCCCTGCAAAAAAAAAAAATAAAGGAAAACTTTTCAGGGACTGCAAATTCCTAGGGTGAAGTAATGGGGCTTTATCATGGGGAAAACCCTTTTTTGCCCACAGTCATGTGCTCTAGGCCTCAGTAAGAGCTTACAGGTCAAAGCCAAGTGACAGTGCTGACTTCCTAGAACTGCCTCTCCAGGCATGTGTTTTTTGGTTCTTTTGTGGCTGCTGCCTGTAAGCCACAGAAAAATCTGTGCTTGCCAGGAAGTCCTGTTAAAGGTAGATGCCAGTGTGGGAGAGTCCCTCACTGCCATTCTGGCAGTAGTTCTCCTTGCAGACTTTTCCTACATGGATCACTTTGCAGAAACACTGAACTCCTCTCCTATGATCAATCTCTCATCCTGTGTGTGTCTTACGAGTCTGATCAGAGAGCATTGCCTTAAATGAATGCCTTGTTAGTGTTATGATAAAACTTTACAAAGAAAAGGTTAGTGCTGCTTACCTCATTTGTTCTGCTCCCTGCATTTTTCTGTTCTTTTAGTTGCTGCAAATGAACAAAAATGTCTGTCACTTATTTATACCAGCCACAGATAGAAGTGGTAGAGGAGGTTTGCATGCTCTACTTGCTCAACTGCATGCAAACTTGCTGCACTAGTGTCTGATTTTATTTGGCTCTAAGCTGTGGGAGCCAAAGGATTAAACTGTAGGTAACTACTACGCTTTTATAAACTGCTCATCTGTGAAAAAAGATATTGCACAGTTATGGTGAAGTGCCTTTGTGTAAGAGGCCTTTTCAGAACAGAAGCAGGATGAAATCAGAATCAGATGGAATAATGGTTTATCAAAGAAACCCTCTGAATTGGATGATGAACTCTAGGCAGTCTAAGTTGTGGACAATGAAGAGAGAGTTCCATGTTTCCTGGTTCTGGACTTGCATTTTTCCTTTCCTGTGGTAGGAAGGAACCAATCTGTTCCCTCACAATGTGCAGATCAGAAGTGTGGTACAATCTGCTGAAGGTGCTGACTTTCTTGCAGCTGCCCACTCCTTGACAATTTTCATCTTCCAGACTCAGAGCTCTTTGAACTATTTCAAGCTTCCCTACCTGTGGACTTTCCTCTGAAAGGCCCAAACCAGCCTTTCTAGACTTTTTAAACTTCCTCCTCCAAAGAACCCATAGCAGCATAAGCTGTATAGCAGAAAATAGTCTTGTTTGCATTCCTGTCCCTATTTCAGTAACAAGGAATCACATTTTGATTGAAACAGGCAAATATTTCAAAAAGAACAAGGAGATAATCACAGTTCCTATTTACACATAAGTAAATAATTACTTCAATAACAAAAGCAATTTGTTTCTTTCCTACCATGCTCTACCAACAAAATTAAGTGGCTGCATCAGTAAAAGAAAAAAAACAACCCATACCAAGTGCCTGAATTCTGCTGCTAGACTTCCATTGGTAGATTCTTCCATGTTCATTACTTTTGTGTTGGTTCCCAAAATATTAAATTTCCTGAATCTACACAAAGAGAGAGAGAAAATGTAATTAAATCTCACATTTGTTGAAAGAACCTAATAAATATACCAAACTCTGATGACACCTACCCTTTGACTGAGTTCTTCTCAGTTACATCTCTGTCAAGAAAAAAAAAAAAGACAAAATAAGAATCTTTTAAAGATTCTGCCAGGTACAGAGAAAATGTGCATGTTTTAGTAGCTGACAGAACTGATTGAGAACTGGTAAAATGCTTTTGTGAAATTGTTGTACAAAAGATGAGGCAATTGGTTCAATCAGTCAAAATAAATACTCTGCTACACAGCCTGTGTTTTACTGAGGCTTAATATTGCTATGGGGGCTTCATAACCAAAGCAAGTACTTTCTTTTACTATATCTATTTTTTTCTCTTGTGCTGAGGAAAAAAAATAGAGTTCTGCCACTCTAAATCTGCTTTTAAACTTGTTGAATAAATTGCTGCATCACTTGAATTGGTTTTCCCAACACTTGGGATTTTACTGAGTTGCATTCTATCTAGTGCACCTCTCAAAGCCTCACCTCCCACAACCTTACATAAGAAGACAGCATAAAACAACAACATAAGAATTTTTATTTTACTTTTTCCCTATTCTATGCAAGTTTCTGGACCCTAGAGCCATTTCAAGTGAACAAAATTACTTGGCTGGGAAGACAAAAACCAACTTGCTTTCTTGAAAGCACAGTCCCTGTCATTATTTTGGACAGCCTGTCACATTTCTTTCCATGCCCTTGAAGTAAGTGCTAAACCCACCTGAACTGCTTATGAAATACAGAATGTTGGTATAAATCTGTTTCAACTGCTGTGATTTTTTTCTCTGATTGAGAATGTGTGCTATGTTACAGGTAGGCAGATTATACCCCTAACTCAAAGGCAGCTTTAGGATAACCATATTCCTTACCAGACACTAACCAGAAAGTAAGGTATTCCAGAGACATGACTGAATTATGTGAGTGGAAATGGTGGAGTTCAATTTGACACTGTCACCTCGTGCTTATCCAAGTGAAACACCCCAGCAGAGCTGTGGCTGTTGCCCAGGTGCTGCCCTGTGCCTGATTTAGCAGTAATGAGCTCTCCTCTCTAGAGCTGCTGGTGAGAAGGTGAGGCCACCTGTACTTTGTGGCAGAGAGATTTAGAGCAAGGTAATGGGTAAGAAAAAGGGAGGATGTACCTGCTGCCACAGAGAACCAGCCTGCTGCTAGCCTAGTCAATACTTATAATGTGACTGCTCTTTGGTTTCTGAACTGACTGTTTACCTCTACATAAGATGGATGAAATAAATGCAACATACTTATCAAATAAAACTTTCACTTTCAAGTTGTAGTTCAGTTCCTGCAGTTTCACCAGCAATCTGGAAAGAGAAGTATTTTTTTTAATGTCAGCAATTGAAAAAGATGTGTTCTCTTCTATTGTGTGGCTTGCCATGGATATTTAAGGAGCACACTTGGGGCCACATGCAGGCTCCAAGCTTGCTCTGTACTAGACAGCATTTAGAGATGAAACTAAATGGGCAAATGAGTTACTCTTTGCCATGACAAAGTGCTCTGCATGGGTCTTCTTGCTGTTTGGTTGTGTTTGTTACACACTCAGTACCCCCCACTTCTGGTAAAGGGTAAAAGCTGAATGTGAGTTTAACTCTGCCAGAAGAAAGCCCCTGCCCATGGCACTTCCCTCCTCCTGGCCTCAGCCCCTGGGCTGCAGGGCAGGCTGTGCAATCCCCCTGGCTGCAGGAAGCCAGTGACAGGAAAGTCTTACCACAAAACAGGAAGAGAGAAAGGGGAAAACTTACCTCAGCTTCACAGTAAACTGTACTCCTGTCTTCAGGACTAGTGGCCTCTGAGGATGTGTTGGCATGCAAGGCTGCCTCTCCACCACAAAGGAGCTATGGGAAGAACAGATTAAAGGCACCATGATTTATCTGTGCTGTCCTTAAATAAGAAACCACATAAAAAGTGAACTTTAAAATAATGCTGATTTACCAGTAATCCTATACACTTTATTCACTCAGTTTCTATCTACACAGAGGTGCGTGTATCAGTTCCTTTTAATTGTTTCAATGAGGCTAGAAATAGTGATTTTTTTAAGTGCTGGCTTTTCTGCAATACATTGATGGCTTGAGGAGGGAGATTGCTTCATCAGACTTCCATGAAATCAAACAGCAAGGAAACACTGTGCTGTAATTAGCACAGTGCAAGTGAGGAGTGTTGCTTTGTTTGCCATTCCCAGGGCTTCCTGAATTCTTACAGTGACAGTGCTGTGTAACAACACGTGTCCAAGGGATGGATACACTAGCAGGGGATTTTATGAGGGCCAGCCAACCCAAAGAAACAAAACTTATGGGGCTAACCGGTTCTGATACACCCTAAATTTTTGTCTACTGTGTGCTTACAGAATAGGATTTTTGATCTTACGTGAGGCAAATACCAGCTACAGTAACTTGCATCATAGAGGTGGTACAAACACAGGGCTGGCCTCCCTGCGCTGGAGGCAAACATGATGTGTCCAGGGACAAAGGATTGGAGAATCTAGTGTGTATCTATCTTGGGCACAGCTTGATGCAGATTGTTTCTTGCCTGTCTTCACCTGAAATTTGCAGGGTTGAAGCTTGAAGCAAGAAGTGGACTAATAGACTGGGAGTTTCATTCTGTAACCAATGTGTACTGCAGCAAAGCTCCTGCTAACTTCAATAATGACTGATCATAAACCCTTTCCACAGGCCTAAACCTGTGGAAATCTTAGAGTAAATCTCAAAAACAGTAATTCAGTTTCATATTTGTGACAAACTTAGGAAAACCTTGGAAAATGAAATGTTACTATGGAGGAAATACACAGGAACAGTAGGGAAGGTGCTCTTCATCCATTTATTCAGGATAACACCAAAAGATCCGTCTGGTCTATTACCTTTGGATGAGTTGTTTGAAAAGTTTGTGTGATAGGTCCTGCAGAAATTGTTTCTTCTTTGTGATGGGATCAGGGTCGTAGGTAAACTTCTGTTCCAGTTCCTCAAGCTTCTTAAGCTGCTGACGAACTTGCTGTAGGCTTTCAGCAATAGTGGTGAACCTACAATTGACATAATCTTACTACTTTTAGCATGTTTTTGTATTGTACTGATGCAGAGGCACCAGCCAGGCGACCGTACCTGAGGATGTGGCAGTGCCTGAAGAACACTTTGTGCTCACTACAAATGTGGTTAGGTAATAAAATGAACGTAGTTATGGTAAGACAGAATGAAAATGGATAATATAAATCATCAGTGTGTTTCCTAGATGTGAGGTTCCTTCATAACACGGTTCAAATGCAGCCTTACAAAAGACTTACCAGTTCTGCAGCTGGTCGAGGCAGGCGTTGGGTGGCCCACCAATGCATGCTGTCTGTTGCCTGTGCTTCCACTCCACCAGCTCATTATTAATAAGGGCAGTCTGTATCTGCTCTGTGGTTTGCAGCAGGTGTTGTATCTGATTCACCACCTCCTACACAGAACATGAGATTACCCTGTTTATTAAAAATACTTCATACAGGAGAACTAAGTACTGGTTTAGCTAGTGCCCATCTGTCTTTCAAAACTCTGCAAAGACCTCAGTTCAACTGACATATTAAAAGACATTTTCTACTGCTAATTTATGTCAATTCAATGAAAATGTGCTTAAAACGAAGAGCTGCTGACTTCTGAAAGAAAATTTGAGCACTACCTTTCTCTTTATGTCCAGTCTTAAAAACATCTGCTGGAGATTCAGCTGTTCTTTCTTGTATTCCTCCTGAGACATGTTACTGGACTCATGTTCTATAAAAGAAGTCCAAATTGTGAACGTGAGGCTGAAGGATGGGTGGGGAATATGCTGAGGGGAGAAGTGGACAAATACGGAAAGCAAGATCGTGGCTCAGTGCTCCCCTAACTCCCTTCTGAACATGTCGCTGTTCTGATGGACAGACAGCTCGGCCAAGCTGTGCTGGAAACTAAAGCCTTTTCTAGAACAAAGAATTTGACAACAGAGACAGATCTGTATAATGAAACCAGTGTGGACTCTGTGTGTTTCCCTTGGTGCACAAGAGCCTACAAAACCTAAAGCTAGTTTGGCATTTGTGAAGTACAAGATGGCAAAGGGAAGCCTAAACATCCCTAATTAAGTGTATGGCTGAATGGTCACAGAGCCTACAGGGTTTGCTACTTCTACTGGCAAAGGGCTGTAAAGGAAAAAGGAATGCTGTGTTAACAAGGGGGCTCTCTTACTTGGAACAAAATACAGATGCAGAAATTTAGGTTTCAGTGTGAAGCAGAGTTAATAAAGGAGGGACATTACCAGCAAGTTTGGCTGTGTATCATTAGGCTCAGTGTCCTGACATAAAGAGCAGTTTACTTTGACAAACTAGATGCAATAGGGGATGTCTTTGAAAAATTACTTACCTCTATTCTGCAGGGTTTTACATTTAAAGTCATATTCATCTTGCAGATCCTCTAATGTCTTGATGCCCTGCTCCACATCCTGTAATGCACAAGTGAGGATGGCCACAATTACTTGTTATTTTCAAGTAATACAAGACTACATCTGATTAGGAACTGCCTGGTACCAGCCCTTGACAGACATGAAGCCCAGTTTTGTAACAATGCTTTTTCCTGGAACTCCCTAACAGGTAATATCCCTAAATTTTATCACCTTCTATTCACCCTTCCTCCTTCTCAGCTAACTAAAATCTGTTAATTTTAAAGTATGAAAGTGCCTTTGTGGCCCAGCCATGTATGTTCACAGAGTTTAGCAGAACCTAGGGTACAGTGAAAAAACTCAGAACAGCACACAGCATTTTAAACTTTCAAATTCTTAAATACTATTTGGAGAAAACCTTTCTGTTGTGACTGTATTTATTAAAAAAAACCCAAAACATTTATATGCTAAAAAATAGTTAGCAACAAATTGGTCAGTTACAATTTAAGAAGTTTTTTTCCTCAGTTGCTAGTATTTCAGATAGGTAAAATGATTTTGTTGCTAAAATTTAGGCACAAGGTACTTTCTATCTTCTGACGATCCCTGGTTATAAACTTGAAAACCCCTACTTTACTTTTATTTGTCATTTCATTAAGTCTAATATACTACTGAGAGCTTTTCAACATCTGTGAATCAACAAACACTACTATGAAAAGTTATACTTACTGTAACATTGGTTTTTATAATCTTAACATCAGAATCAAGCTCCTTCTGTTTGTCCAGCATCCCAGCCCCGGTGTTCTGTACACTCCCTACTTCCATCTGAGGGAAGAAGCAGTACAAGTCAAAACACAGTGACCCATACCTTTTTTCATTAATGTAAATTAGAGGCTTTTGTTGACAAACAACCTGAGGAAGCATGGCTCTGATAAACCATACTAAAACTCTGTGGTATAAAAAAATCAAGTTCAGGTGAATTTGAAAGAAACAAAGTATTTATTTTGGTAAACTGCCAAAGGTTCCCCATCATGGATTTAAGTCAGTGGAGGAAGTGATGGCCAAGCCAGATTGGGCATCGAGCAACACAGTCCAGTGGAAGGTAGATGATCTCTAAAGTCCCTCCCAATCCAAACCATTCTGTAATTCCCTTTCCCTTTTTGATGACCCCAATTTATTGCACACTGGAAAGGCAGCAGCAAGTGCTTTATGTCACGTGCCAGGACTGAACAGCTGTGCTGCAGCTACAGGGGCTCTGGCAGAGTCACACTCTGGGAGCAGCTGCTTTGGACACTGTTGCAAAGGGCCCCTTGTTGAAAGCCTGTGCCCAAGTGCTCTTCCCACACTGCACATTCAAAGCCCTGCTATAAACTGAGGTATTTCAGCACTGGGAATTAACATGCTTGGTCAGTCATCACTTCATTTCTACATAAGTGGATTACAGCCCTCTATACATTTTTGCACGCCTTTCCCAACTGCAGAATTTTTACTGCAAAACTGTTCTTGCAAAGGAAAAAGAAAAAAGGTGAGAAGCTGGAGAACAGGTGATGTAGGAGAAAATAGGTTTTGCCTATAATTCAGAGGAAAGAAAAGGGCTTCATTAAAAAAAAAACAAAACAAAACCAACACTTCAAAACTCCACCAAAATTAGAAAGAAATACTTGGAGACAACTGGGAAGGACAATAATGCAGCATTTTCCCAGAGTAAGTCCAGAGAAGCATGCTCAGCTGCTTAACAGAGAGTAATCTGGTGAGTAAAATGCAGAAGAACAAACCTAAAATCTTGCTGGATACATAAGTTAAGCACTAATTATTAAAATAAAATCCAATTAGCACATCAGGTTACATCTTATTACAGAAGCATTAAAATAATCAGCATAGCTTTTACATCACTCAAGGAATAAAAATTATTTCCTGGCCATTCATCCTCCAAATGCTTAATTCAGCAGAAAAAAGCCATGCTGTCCAGCTGGTACATATCAGTGCTCACTCATCTGTTTTTTAAGGAACTCCTTATTGCACAGAGAGGGAACAGCCTGTTTCCCCTGACAGCCTTCATCCACTTCCCTTGCCCCAAATAATAGGAAAGGGGAGATACAACTACAGCAGACATTTCAAGACTGTTACCTCATTTGATGCCTGGGCACTGTTCAGTATTTTCCTCTCTTCTTTCAGACAGTTGTAGATGATCATTGCCATGTGTATTGGGTCTTCTTGGAAGTTATCCTAGCATCAGAGACACAGTCTATTTTTAAAGTTCTTACACTTAATTTCTTGTCCTTCAGCAACTTTCAGATTAGCAAAAAATTATGGGATGACCAGTGTGTGAGCCTCAGGGAACACACTGGTCACAGCCTGCTCCAGGATTACAGGCTGCGACAACCACTACCAGCTCCAAGAGTGAGTTTCCGCTGTAGTTCATTGGCATACAAAGGGACAGGACTGGCACAAAACAACAGGAAAGGGTCAGAGACATTACTGGGAGACGTGGGATAATACCCTACAGCCCTAGAGTGAGCTCCTCCCACGCCTTGGTATGGCTGCTGGTTTAACACACAGTCCAGGCTGGATGAAAATTCAACACTATTGTTTTACCTGCACACAAGTTGAAATGTGCTATGGACTGAGTACTGCCCTGCTCAGGATGGTGCTACCCTGGGGGTTTTCTTTTTCCTAGAGTTCTCAAACTGTAACTGTTCTGATAATTAAACTGTAACTTTCTAACTGTACCAAATCAAAACAAAAATGGAGCAATACTTAAATTCTGGCTTTTAAATCAGGATTCTCACACATCCTCTATGAAAATCCCTCATAGCAGGGTAGTTGGTTAGAGGCATCCAACTGCACTGAAGGAAATCAAGCAGATGTACCGATACAGAACCCAGGCATACCTGAAGATTACGTTTGCTTTTCCTTATGTTGTGCTGCAGCAAAAAATTGTTTTCTATCAAGAATCTGCTAAACTGATCATCAAGCTGCGACAGCAGGTCATGGAATAACAGTGTAGCAAATGAGACATTGCTGGCCGCATGTTCCCTAGAATAATTTAAAGCATGCTTGGGTTAAATACACTTCCAACACAAGAGCCAAGAAATACATACAGGTGTACTTGATTTTTAATCCCCAACTCCAGTTGTAGAATGTGCAAGTAGTGAGAATTAGCTTCAAATGTAAGACAATTTCCTTCTCTTAACTTTGACTTTACTTTCCTCGATACAGAAATGTTGTTTCTCTATTATTTTTGCCATGTTCTCTTCAAGTTCATTTACTCATTCCATGCACGTCAGGAACGTAGAAGTGACCCTGATGCATGGGCATGTTGTACCACTCTCCAAAGAGAAGACACTCCACAGAAACTTTGGCAGAAGTTCAGTGTTTGAAGAGTGAGAGACTGAGCTACCAAGGTGTAGTAACTAACTGGTCTTAAAACAGCCACCACTGAGAGCAATGTGAGCAAGGACACTTACTCCAGGTATCAGGCCCCTCTAAAAAGCCCTGAAGAGGGGCAGGAACACAGGCTGTAGTACCCACACAGCTACTGAAGCATCCTACCAGCAAAGGTTCACCTAGCAGCTTGCTTCCCCAGCATTCTGCTGCTGCCTCTAACTGCATGTCTGAGGGCATTACTTATCACACAACCCAAAGCCTAATTAACTTCTGTCCTTACCAATCCTGGTTTTCCAGCCACTGTGCCAGGTACTGCCTGATCTCCATAGGAAAGCTGTCATCGTATAGCTGGTGAACTTGCTCCAAAAACTTGGAATCAAGTTGCTGTAGCTGATACCACTGAGTCATCCTGAGGAAGGGGTGAAAAAAAAGTCAGCATAAATATTTAAGTAGTATTTGGACTGCACCAGTGAAAAATAATTTAGTTTTCATCAACACTGACAAAATTGGAGGATGTGCTGATTTTGGCTGGGATAAAGTTTATTTTGTTCACAGTAGCTAGCATGGGGCTGTGTTTTGGATTTGTGCAAGGAACAGTGTTGGTAATACAGGGATGTTTTTGTTACAGCTGAACAGGGCCTACACAGCATCAAGGCCCTTTCTGCTCCTCAGTGAGGGGGCTGGGGGTGCACAAGGAGTTGGGAGGGGCACACAGCTGGGCAGCTGACCCCAGCTGACCAAAGGGATATTCCAGACCATGTGGCATCAAGCTCAGCACATAGAGCTGGGGGAAGGAGAAGGAGGAAAGGGGGACATTTTGCATGACAGTGTTTGACTTCTCAAGTCACTGTTAGGCATGATGGAACCTGCCTTTCCTGGGATGGCTCAACACCTGCCTTTTGCTTTGCTCATGTACATGGCTTTTGCTTCACCTATTAAAACTGTCTTTACCTCAACCAACAATGCTCCTCACTTTTACCCTTCTGCTTCTCTCCCCATCCCACCACGTGGGGAAGAGGGGAAGTGAGCGAGTGGCTGTATGGTGCTTTCTTTTTTCTCTCCTTTTCCTCTGAACTCCTTTTCATGGCACTTAGGGTACTGCCAGTGTTACTGCTCTCTTGCTTAGCAGGGATTGGGAATGAGGACCTGTGTGTTTGATACCTGTACTCTGCCTAATTGAGATCCTGAACATGGAGTATCACCTTTTGTTTGTGTGGGTGTATTCCCCATCACCAAGAGCATGAAATGAAAAAGCAAAGAGCCCTCTAAGTGCCCCTTTTCGGTTGCTACTTGTGTCCACACTTGCCTGCTCTGCAAATGAACTACATCTCAATCACTTTATATGTCAAAGTACTGGAAAGATGTTTTTTCTATCAGTTTTAGTTCTCATGATTGTATTTTCAGGCTAAATTCAAGTAACCTTTCCAGCAGATAGAGGGTGCTTAAATAAACTGATATTGTGCAGAATGGCTTCTCTCAGTCCTAACACTTTTGTGACAGAGTGGATTTATGGTCTCTAGCAGCAGATCAGTTAGCCTTCTTAGGCTGCAGGTTATCACCTTGTAGTGGAAATGGCATGTAAAGATACGTCCAAGGAACAGTCCAGGCTGAGAATACACGTGGTGAGATGCAAATCCACTCACACCACTGTTTTTTATTGGCTGCATATAAGACCTATCCAAAAGAACAGGACAGCATCAGGTTGAAGGACTATCTTCTATGCCCCTTCCTGCTAAATCCTTTAGTGTTTGTATGCCAGTGCCCTTGGTGTGTGCTATGTGTGAGGAGTTAAAAATGTTGTTTAGAGTGAGGGCTTTGAGGCTTTTGACATGTGTACTTTTTAGATTACAGGTAATACAGCGTTTGAGTATGCTCTAGCAATCCCAAAGAGGGAGACTCCACAACCTCCCTGGGCAGCCTGTTCCAGTGCTCTGCCACCCTCAACGCAAAGAAGTTCTTCCTCATGTTGAGGTGAAACTTGCTGTGTTTTAGTTTGTGGCCACTGCTCCTCGTCCTGATGCTGGGCACCACTGAAAAGAGTATGGCACCTGTTGTGGTGGACCCTCCGGACCCCCCGCGGTGGGGTCCCTGCCATGTGACTCTGAGATAGTCCTTTGTCTAATGTTCAAGCACTGGTTGGTTGTTTATCCCAGCTCTGCCCTGGTTTCCCCTTTCCCCCTCTCTGTGACAAAACCACAAAGCCTCAATCTCTTACCCTGGCCGATTGCCCAGGTCGGTGCTCTGTCTCTCGGGACAGAGAATAAATGACTTTTAAGATCACAGAGGGGGTCTGAGCAATATTTCTCTCTCTGCTTCTGGTGAGTAGCTAACAGCTGGGACTGGCTTAAGTGGAGTTGCACAGCCGAGGAATATTTAAGCTGTTTGTAAATGGTTTAAGATATTCAAAGGCATAAAGAGGCAAGTTTAACCACAGAAATTAAGCAGTGTACAAAGCTATTTAATACCAGAGGCACCATCCTCTTGGCACCTGCCTTTGAGATATTTATATGTAATGACGAGATCCCCTCTCAGCCTTCTCTTCTCCAGACTAAACAGGTCCAGCTCCCGCAGTCTCTCCTTGCAAGAGAGATCCCTCATCATCTTTGTGGCCTCTGCTGGACCCTCTCTAAGTAGCTCCTCGTGTTTTTGTACTGCGGAGCCCAGAACTGGACACGGCACTCCAGATGTGCCTCACTAGGGCTGAGCAGAGGTGGCTGGTCACCTCTATCGACCTGCTGGCCACCTGATGCACCCCAGGACTCCTTCCTGGCCCCTCTCTACCTCCTTTCTTGCCATTCCCGTGGGATCGCGGCCCCTGCCCTGGGCCGGCTCCGTGCCCGCGTTCCCCTCGCTCCCGGCCGGCTCAGCCCCGCGGCTGGGAGCACCGCACCTGTTCAGCAGAGGCTGCCCGGCGATGCTGGAGGCACAGGATCAGCGTCAGCGCCGGGCCGGGTTCACGGGTCCGCTTCGAGCGCTCCGGCGCTCCCGGGCAGGGCAGGTCTGGGGAGTGCAAGCTGTGGAGAAGGAGCCAAGAGTCGGACTTGGGAGCGATGCAACAGGTGACAGAAGAGCAGAGGATGTACCTGCCAAGAATGAAGACCGCTGCCTCAGGTGCAAAGACACCAAAGCGCAAAGCTCGGTGCGTGTCCCGCGGGCAGGGGCAGTCTGAGGAAGTGACAGCTTTAGTTACACGGGGCATTCCCCCTGCCAGCCCCTGAGCTGCAAGCAGTGCCTTGCCGTACCGCTCCCGACGCCATCCCTCCGGCCCCTCACGCCCGCTCCCCTCACCTCGGGTCCGGCTCGGCCGTGCCGCGGTGCCGGCTGCGCTCGGGAGCCGCGCGGCCAAGTGCGCACGCGCGGGGGCGTTCCCGGGGGCGTTCCCGGCGCGGGCGCGTCACGTGACTTCTGGGAAAAGCAGTGGGGATGCGAAAGCGAAAGGAGCGCGGAGCTCTGAGGGCGGCGAGGGCGGTGAGGGCGGGCGGGGCTCGGCGGGCGGGGGGGCGCTTGGCTCGGGCACTCCAACCACTTTGCCAGCCCAGGCGCCGCTAAAGTGCAGGCAGCTGAGCGTTATTCCCTTTCTCCCCTTTCTCCCCTTTCTCCCCTTTCTCCCCTTTCTCCCCTTTCTCCCCTTTCTCCCCATTTCTCCCCTTTCTCCCCTCTCCCCCATTTCTTGTAAGCCTTGCTCGCAGGGACGCTGTGGCCGTCTCTGGGACCAACGTGGTGTGGCTGGGTTTTGTCTGCCGTTCGAAGCCAACAAAGACCGGCCTGTTAAGTCCTGGCTTTGCTGCGGTTCTCTCCAGGGTACTTTGTGCACCCTCCCTCCTCAGATGGAAGAGACAGGCCTTACTTCATAAAAGAAATAAAAGGTCTGCTTGGTAAACTTGGTGGCATGAAATAGTAGGGAGTAGTGCATATAGGAACATGGCTATAAAAAGAGCTATGGAAGAAGGTAACTGACAGTATCATTGTTTTTTAATTAGGACCATTACAGTGATGCACCAGGACAGCACAAAACAATCACATTTTTTTACTTTGCTGTTGCAAAACACAGTGAAAGCACAAACACAGTAGAAGTAATTAAAAGCAGACATTTTGTTTTCTCTGGTAGTATTTGGGCACCCCTTTTTTGTGTTCCCCCCCCCCACGTCTTCAGTATTTTACTAGAGAACCACCTTCTTACTCATAGTGGCATAGGAACAAAATTCTCACTTTTTTAATGAAAGGAGGCTTGGGGTGTATATATTCATCCTACAGAAAATTATTCCAGTGTTCCTTTAAAGCAGTGAAATGATTTCAAGTCGTGCTTTTCAATGAAATGTTAAGCCTACCCTCTGAAAAATCTGTTCTGAAGCAATAGCAGGAACTGTCATGCCAAAAACTGATCCACGAAGCTGTTCAGGAACACTGGTTATATTGGGCTGAAGTTAACACTTTAGAGTTGAAGGGTTGCCTTGCATGGGGAGCAGGGAAGGAGAGAGGAGACTGTTTCTCATGCCATGTCTGATCTTTTCTTACTGTACTTCTCATGGACTTTAGATGGTCAAAAATATAGGCTATCCCCCATTTTGTTTGTATTAAGATTGTGAGGTTAGAATGCAAAGGCATGCAAGAGCTGATGCAAGGGGAATGTTTGCTGCTTTAGAAATCTGTGTTACTGCTTGTAGCTCAATTTAAGGTCAACAAAAAGACAGCAAGACTATTTTTGTTGTGCCTTGAAAAAAGTCCACAGAGGTCCGTTATGCAACTTGAAGCCAAAGTCTGATTTTATTCATGCTGGTTATATAAATTACAGATATTACCACGCTATATACAGAATTGCTCTTGTTTTTTGTTTTGTACATGGTGCTTTCAGAACGTACATGCAACTCGCTTTAAATCACTCAGGCTAATGAACAGAGATGAGTTGTTCCTTTGGAATCTACTTCTATGTATCACAAAAATATCCCATTACTTGGCTTCTGCTCACTCGCTTTCAACTAATATAAGTAGCATGGGTGAAAGGAGAAATGAAAGTAAAATCGATGTCTTACTGATTCAAAGAGGTTGTGTTTTCATTGCAGATGTCTCATTTATACCTGCTTGAGAAAGCAGCAAGGTGCAAATGTTCAAGGGTTTGTATTTTAAGAACTTTGCATGTATTCTGCAGGCAAGACTTAGGTCTTGGTTGAGGCTGCATTTGTGAAATACAGTGGCCTTGGGGTTGTCTGTTTATTATTCTATTAACAGAGATTTTAGCAATAATACTGGGGGAAATAAAACCATAACAACAAAACCAAACAACCCAAACTCAGCAGTAAATATGCCTGAAAGAAAAAAAGAGTATTAAAAAAGGACAATTTACCATTTTTACAAAAACTAGTTGTCCTGCTTATTAAATGAGCCTGTGACAGGCACAGAATATCCTGTCACGCAGCACAAATTGCCAGGTGGTCAGCAAATGCTGCAGCTCTTCAGTAACTGTTTTTTAACACTGCTTCCCTGTTGGCATTGACCAGTTAGTATCCAAACTGTGTCAGATGAGGATTTTTTATGTGTAGATTTTCTGACAGTACTTTCTGTAGTATCTGAGTGCTTCCTGCAGAAATTGATTTATTTCTGCAACTATTTTGTGAGAGGGGGAAGTTTTACGAACTCTCTCATCCAGTGGTGAAATGGAGACAGCTTTTTTAATACCATAAGTTTTGTGTCTGCTTCCTTTCTGGAACTCCCTTCTCTCCCCAGCCTTTCCTACCTGCCTTCCACAACTTCTGATGCAGTATCAGATAAAAATCTGTGCTGAAGGCAATTCATCTTTGGAGAAAAGCAATCTCCAGACACCTCTGGAACATTCAAAGTCAGGAGAATGAGAATCTTTGCTTTGAAACAGTATCTAAATCTGTGGTTTACAAGATTATGATTAAGCATAAAGTATTTAACGTAATAAATCCTAATTTCTCCAAACACATTAATGTCTTTAGGTATCTTTATATGCTGTTTTCAGAAGCAAAAAGTTTGGTTCTTATGCTCTCATATTTACAGCAATTCTACGGAAATTAGTTAAATTAGCAAGTAAAACTTATCTCTGCTGGCACCCCACTAAAGTCAAATGACTTCCAAGCCAGAAAGTATTTGGTATTTTATGAGTGACAACAGCAAATCTGACTTGCAGAAGGCTATTTGAATTCCTAGGAACAAAATTCCTTGTTTATGTGTTATTGTTAACAGAAAGAGGCCTAAGAATAACATAATGGTTTCCAGGAAAAGCTGGTTTTCAGAGGTGACGGGAAGAAAAAAATTATGACTTCTTTAACCCATCCAGTGTTCACACGATTACTAATTTTTCCAGTGTGTGAACTTCAGTCAGTTGAGTAAGGAGAACTCAGCTAGAAGAAAGAAAGAAAAGATTAGTCTCGTGGTACTCACAGCTGTTCATTCAAAAGTATCTGCAGATGAAACTTTCTCTGGCTCAAGGTAACTGTAGTCTCACTTTGACAATATAATACAAACCAATAAGGATCTGAGAATCTCGTTTCTAGTTATATATAAAATAGAGGAATACTCTTTAGAAAGCACTGTGTGGGAAACAGTTACAAGAGGAATAAGCATAGTATTTATTTTTATATGAACTTTTGTTGTTCTTGCAGCCTGTGGGTATGTACTGCAGGGTTCTTCCTGGAGTCTTGTTATTTTGGTGGGTAAGGGAAGCTGGATAGGGGGCAATAGAAGGGAATTCAGCAAGACTGCAGAAAGTATATCTTGCTAAGACTGAGTTACTGAGTTGCAGGATGTTTTGTCCTGCTGCAGATTTCACTCTTGTTTTCTGTATCTCACACGGTGCTTTTATACTGGCATTTAATGGAGAAAAAGTATTGCTTTAATGTGCTTGCTGTACTTAGCCAGCTCTTCAGCAGGGTAGATTATTGTGTGAATTTGGGAGATGAAGAAAAACCTCCATATTTTCCTCGTTTCCATTTAGGAAGGTAAATAGAATGGAAAAAGCAAGGAAGGAATTCTTTTAAAATCTTCTAGAACTCTTTTTCTCATGAAATTTTTGGCAGAACTTGAAAATATTTCTAGTAAAAGCCTACAGAAGTATCACCATCTAGCAGCACTGAACCCCTTGTCTTGATACCTTTAAAACCCACATGATTGTATTCAATTTTTGCAGTTTGCCACTGGGCATGTTCTGAGGTTGTGACCCTAAACAATGGCCATGGTCACAGCTTATTTTGAAGGTCTGAATAGAGCTGGTTTGAGAATTACTGTATCTGCAAGAAGAAACCAAAAATGTTTGGAGCCTGATGTTAAACGAAAGTGAATCCAGCTCTTCTTTACTCTGCTGAAACTTCAGGAAAGCAAATGCATGGCATAGTTCAGAAGGGCAGTTGAGGAGGTCAGAAGCATTTCCACACGTTATACACCAAAATAGAAATGAATGCTGACATGTCCTGGATAGGGTGGAGTGGGTTTTAATGCAGAATTTTAATTCATGCTGGTTATTTCTTTTTCAGCTAAAGAACTAGTTTGTCACGAGTGCTATTGGAGAAAAAAAGTGAAGAATAAAAAAAGATATTTTGCTCTTGAGCAGCTTGATGTATTAAAGAACTCATCTATTTGTTTGTAAAGTCTAACTATACTTGCAATCATTGACAGTCAGGATTCTGGTTTGGTTTTGTTCTGTTTGTGGGTAAGGAAAAGTGTTTACAGAGGGCATTTGAAGGGGAGTTGGCAGGCTTTTAAATACATAACCATTTTAAGATCATAAATCATTGAAAATGCAGAAAGTTAAGGGCTAGTATTTAAAAAGGAGATTTTCTTCTACAGCTGCTAGAGCCACACCACTGCTGTGTTTCCTAAGAAAAGCCTGCTGGACGAATCCTCACCCGGCTCATTACTCTAAGGACTCTGAGCTATGATGATTCAGAACACATTTTCTAGTCAATAAGGAAAGGAGAAATTTGTTTTTTTTTAATACAATGTTCGTAGAGTATTTTCCTAATCTTTCTATATACTAAGTTAATATTACTTTTCTTTGCTGGAAGTGTTTTAGTTGACTTTTAATTTTGCACTTTGAAACCCCATGTAAAAACTTGCAGCATTAAAAAGTTGTGCAAGTTTGCTGAATTGGACATTACTGTGTTCCTTGGGCAGCTCCCCTGAGCAAGTCCAGGCCTTTGTGCTGTCTAGAGAATTAGTATAAGTGATGTGTATTTCTCAGTGTAAAGCCTTTGTTTGTGCAAAAACTCTGTGATCTTTGTGTTCTGACATTCATGGTTCATTGGCCAGCATGTCAGGTAATTCCAGTGCTTTCAAGATGCTTGCAGTATCCTGCACCATTTAGAACAGGAAGTATCTGCACTATTGTTTCAGAATGTAGAGCAGCAAGGGATGAAAGAGCTCTGATTCTTTCATAATTGTGCAAGCAGCATTTTATTAACCAGCATCTGTGCTGGACACATCCTGTTTGCTTAATATTTACTTATGAATGGGAAAGTTCACAACTTACAGCAGTTTCAATGGCTGTGGGACTCAGGTGTTCTCTCAGCACAGCATAAACGCTTGGAGACATTGGAAGAAGGTCTGATGGAGAATGTGGTTCTGCAGAATCATTTAAGCTAAAAAGAAAAAACAAGCAAACAAAAAATATACAAAAATAATCTTATTAAAAACTTAAATCCCTCTATGCATATCAGTGGAGTATGGTGAATGTTTTTTAAGTTTGTTAACCCTGTACTCAGGTTCGCTGGTGGCCCTGGAAGCACATGCCAACAACCTGGTATACACTTAAAAATGTAGGAGATAGAGTCAGATTTATCCTCTTTTTCCTTGGCCTTAATACCAGCTGCTGGAGAGAAAAAGGAGGCAGTGAAAGATAAGTAGATCAGAGTACCATAAAATCTGCATTCAATTTTTACAGATGTTCTGCCACATTAATGGGAAAAGCACCATGCAGGCAAAGTTTTTTATTTCTCTTTCTTGTGTTTAGCAGTCCTTGGCCTTGTGTTTCTATGCCAAACTATTTTCAAATAGTTTGGGGAAGGGAGACAGGGGAAACTCTGAAATGTGATGTAAATTAAATAAAAAATAACAGTTGAAGTGTAACACACCTGTGAGGATACTTACATTTTGGAGACTGGGATAAATACAGAAGGAACATAACCTTTGCCTCCTCCATCTGAGGGCTTTGAGACTAGAATAAATAGTAGAGAAATTAAATATTGTTGAATCATTTTATTGTCTATTTGAAATTGATTATTTGCTTGAAGTGCTGCAGACAATATTGAGAAGTCTCTGCATAAATAAATAGCCATAAAAGTGAGGGGAATTCCTGAGATTAGTCCTTGAGTTCAGGTCTTAGTCACAGAATTGTCTGTGCTCTTTTGATATGAATCACAATATAATACCACAACTGATGAAAGATATTTCGTTAGGCCCTCAAAGCAAATACACAGTTCTTTAAGTTTAGTACTCTGAGCCTCCACATTTCAGTTCTGCAAATGCTTGGAGCTCTGTCTCTACAGATACAGCTTCAGCAATGTCTTTTACATGAGATTAAGCATATGTGTAAGATTTTAGAGGATTGGAGCATTAGGCAAAGTCCACTGAGTTAAAATGAAGACGGAGAAAAAACCTGTAGCCTCCAAATATTTTTGAGTTGTGTAGGAATTTGAGTTCAAATGAAATTGTAACCCTTGATACAGAAATTCTAGAAGAATGTGTTTCATCTATTAAGAAATTAAGGGTTTGAGGGCTTTCTTCAAGTGAGAATGAATTTGATCTAAAAATGTAACTTGGACAAAAACGAATGTGGGCCTGAACATATTTGGAACCATCCTTGTTTAGCCTTTTTGCATTTTCCAGTGCAGTTGCCAGGGGTTTTCAGGGACTTTGTCTGCCATAATAACTTTGTAATTGTGCAGTGTATTGGGAAGAGGTGGTGCAGAAAAATGACCTTTTTTTTATGAGATTCCATTGGATGAAATGAAACAAAAGTAGGGCGTCCAAGCTATTCGGGAAATACTGAGTTTTCTTGAAATTAAAGAAACAGCATGCTACAGTACAACACAACTATGAAGCCTAGAGGCAGGATGACTTTTCAGTATCCTCTCCTTTGAACACCCCAGCACTGAATTTTTTTATGCATCAGTCAGGAAAAAAAAAATCCATTTTTTAACTTCTTTTAAATATTTTCATCACCACTACAGTAACCTCTAAGACCAGGGATGTATTTGCAAAATGAAGCTGTCTGAATGATAGGCACATGTTAAAACCGTTCTCTTGAAGATGACTATTAAAGGAGGCATCTTAATCTGTTCTCTCCCTCCTCTATCTCCTCTCCTTACATTCCTAAAATTGCCTCTTGACTTTGCAGCTGCTGTGCAGAAAGGGTAAACAGAGAAGTGGAGCCCAACCTTCATTTGGCTGACAGCTGTAGTGTTTGCCAAAGGCCTTATCTTTGGGGATATCTGGATACAGGTACTTCAGAGGGTTTTCAGGAACGTTGTCTGCCATAATAACTTTGTAATCACGCAGTATGTCAGCAAAAGGCAGGGCAGATAAGCGACCTTTGTTATAGGGTTCCACCGAGTGAAATGTTACATCTCCTGCAAAAACACAAAGGCACCATCACCTGGAGATCAGCATCTGCAGCTGGAACACACTTTTGCCTTTCTTTTGAGGTTTACACTTGCACAGGCCTTACCTATTCCTACCTATGTTAGTATCTTTCAATATATAATTTTGGCATTATTTAGAAACAAATCTAAGGCCTGCAGTAAGCAGGTATACCTCATAGGGAGCTTTGTTAACATAAAGAACTCAGAGGTGGAATGTCAGAGTTTTGGTTTGTGTTTGAGAAATTGTGATACTTGTATCTTGTCCAAAACCCTACTATGACATGATATATGTGAATTTTACTTTCAAACCAAACAAAATGTGACTCTGGTATTGCAGGTATATTGCAGAGTTTGGGTTGGGTTTTGTTTGGGGTTTTTTGTTTGTTTGTTTGTTTTCTTTAAATTATACTTACCATTTTCTAGCTGATCCACCCAAGTAAAGGTAATTCCACCCAGATTGCTCTCACTAAACCTTAATAAAAATGTTCCTGGTCTCTTGTCTTTCAGCAGAATTCGTTCCTTTTCTTTGCTTACAAATCCCATTACGTACCTGAGGTATAACAGGAAAGAATGGGTTTACTTTTGGAAAAAAATACAGACTTTGATCTGAGCAATGTGTAGAATCATAGAAGGACCTGGGTTGGAAGAGACCTTAAAGTTCACCTGGTTCCAAACCCCCTGCTGTGGACAGGGACATCTTTCACCAGACTGGATTGCCCAGAGCTCTATCCAGCCTGGCCTTGATCTGGCCAGACTTTATACAGGTTTTCAAAATGTGATTACAAAGCTTTAGAAGGCCTAGAGACTGTGACCAAAGCTTTGTGTGATTTACATGTGGAATGTGGCATTGAGCTCAAAGTACTCTGAAGCCTGGTGAAATTTATCCCAGTACTTAACTGCATAGACAGAACTGAAGAATAGATCTAAACCTGCATTTCTAAGGGATTCAGTGGCAAAAATTTCCAAAATCTATAAATGGGAAAAGGGAGAAGTACTAAACTCATTGCAAATAACTCCTCTGCATAGCTAAAACTGAGATTAGTAAAGGACAGAGAAAAAGTGGAGAGAGACCAATATACAGCAGTTCCCTTGTTGCTCACCCATCAATCCAAAGAGGAAGAATGTGCTTTTTAATCAAGTCCAGGATTGCTTCAAGCCAAACCCAAAAGGTAAAAGACTTCCCAGGCAAATGCTCCTAACAGTTAAAAACAACCACAAAACACAAACAAAACCAACACGCACAAGAAGAGAATTATGAGAGTGGTGTTACCTGGCGTTCACATGACATAGTTGCTTCTCAGTTTCTTAAGAATAAGCTACTTTGCTCAAGTGAGAATGACAATTTGAGCTGTGGTTTTGGGTAACATTTCTCTTTCAACCTGACATTAAACCATCTGATTTTTAAGATATGCATTGGAAGCACCTCATTTTTCAAGGAAAAAGAAAATCATATCTGTTGTTTCTTCCTATTTAGAAAATCACATTTGAGTGAAATGATGATGAGAAAGTTGAACTTCCTTCCAAGGTTCTGTACTTGTTTAAATAATGTAGTTAATGAGAATTAAACAAGCTTACCCTTCTTTATCAATACATTCTCTGTTCCTCATGAAAGTTATTGCATATATTGACTGCCTTGAAATAATTTAGGTCAAAACTGAGCATACCAAAAATAGCACCTATGCTTTACGGAAAATATATTACATGCTTTGGTAAGATTTTCAATTGATCATTTACAGAAATATGTAAGGCACACTAAAATGGCAGCTTCTGATACCTGTAGCAATATATCTAACTAGATCCCTAATCTCAAGCTTTATGCTTCTGGAAATATTGTTTTCCTAGTTAAATTTTTATAAGGGATGTGATTGTGCTGAGCTGTAAGTCCCACATATGGCAAGTGAGAATCTTATCAGTAGCATCAGGGAAACAGAGATGGGCATGGCTGTGGGTATTATGAGACATAAGAGTCTAGTTTTACTTTTGGAACAGTACCTTGCAGAACTTCGCCCAGGATAGTTGATAATCATTGTAACTGACTTGTTGTCCTGAAAGAAAAAAAAAAAAAAAAAGCCCAAATAGTGCACGTATTATTCTGAAGTTTTGAAATAGATATAGCTTGATATCTGTATAGGTGGGTGGAGGGGGTGAGGGGAGAAGAACAGTACATACAGACTTGGCAGGGGGGAGACATAGGGGCATGCTTAGGGACTGTAGATCTGTTTTTCTGTACTTGTCTGAAGCAGGTGATAATCGTAGTTTTGGGAATATTTGCCTAAAGTAGCCTGTGACTCGATGTCTGCAACACTATGTGTTCAGTTTCAGTTTTAGCATAAATGTTACTTCTCAGCTTTCCCCAAGGCCTCTCCCTTCTGGGGCACAGTTGGGTCTCAGAGTAGCCAATAGTTCATCTCACTGAGGTTACAGGGCCTCTTTGCTGTGCTGACACCAGTGAAGCATCTCTGGTGAGGTCCCTGAAGTGAAGAGACCCACAGAGACAGGTGCTTAAAATGAAACAAACCCCAAACCAAACCTCATAAGCAAGCAAAAATACTTCCTTTTGATTTCAGATGTAAGAGATAATTGCTAAGGAAGCAAAATAATATCAGAGTTCAGTGTAACTTTGATGCCCTCTTCCTTCAGTTGAGCAGCCTGGAAGTTTGAAAGCTGAATTACTTTGTGATAAGAATAAGCTGATGCCTGCTTTTCTTTAAAGAAAAAATAAGTCATTGTGACATTTTTGGTATCAGCCCTGGAAGTGGAGGTCATGCCGTGCTGGTTGTGGCTGGGGTAGAGTTCATTTTCTTCACAATATCCGGTGTGTTTTGGATGTGTGCTGGAAACAGTGTTGGTAATACAGGGATGTTTTAGCTCTTACTGAGCAGGGCTTACACACAGTCAAGGTCTTTTCTGCCTTTCACCCATCCCATGAGCAAAGGGGCTGTGAGTGCTGAGAAGATGGGAGAGGACACAGCTGGGCACCTGATCCTAACTGACCAAAAGAATATTCTGCACCATATCGTGACATGCTCGAAGGAGGAGGAAGGAGGGGATGTTTGGGATGATTGCATGTGTCTTCCCAAGTAACTCTTATGTGTGATGGATCCAGCCCTGATTTCCAGGCTGAACACTTGCCTGCAAATGGGAAGTAGTGAATGAATTCCTTGTTTGCCTTGTGTGCACGAGTGGCTTTTGCTTTATCTGTTAAACTGTCTTTATCTTCACCCATGAGTTTTCCCAATTTTATCTTTCCAATTCTCTCCCCATCTCACTCTAGGGGAGTGAGTGAGTTAGTGGCTGTGTGGGGCTTAGTTGCCAGCTGGTGCTAAGCCACAACAGGTGCTTAAAGCCCTTACCTGTAGCCATCAAATATAAGAACCCCAAAGCAAATAAAGTCTATGTATTTCTACACACTTACCCGTAAGTTTCTCTGCCAGCATGTTGAGCTGTTCAGAATTGAGTCCACGACCTACATATGATGAAAATTGCCAGCTCAGTACTTCTAAGAGCTGGCTTAAAGTGGCAGCAGGGGGATTGTTGAAGAAAGACAAATTCTGCAACAGAATGAATGCTTTGTTTAGATAGCAGCCATGAAATACATATCAGGCTGTAACAGGAGACTGCAAGTACTTGAGCAGAATCTGGAAGTGTTGAAAGTCAGCTCTGTGTGTGGGGAAGCATTGGGGCAAACATCTGTGGGCCTTCCAACCTGCAGGCACCCAGCAAGGTCCAGTGGGGTGCCTGAGAAGAGTTGTAGGGCAACACTCCTAGAGAGAGCTTAAGTCCCTGTGTGCATCTTGGATGCTGAAATACCTTGCTATGCTTCTAGTAGTGTCCTGTGTAAAGACAATGAAAATATGCTTAAATCCTGTCTGAAAATTTGAGATATTATCACTATATTTTAATTTTTAGTGCTTGAAAACCTGAAACCATTACATACTGATATGGTCATGTGCTGTTGAATCATTTGGCTTTTCTTAGTCTTTTCATTTGTTTTTTTTTTTTGATTGTACACACCATGGACATACTGAAGACTGTGCAAAAAACCCTTTGGAGTATCACAGAGCCATAATGCAGTCCAGCCTGCTGGTCAGTTGTCCTGCCACCATGGCAGAGTGTCTGACCTTTTCCCTCCTCTGACCATCCATGTGACTGCACTAACGCCCAGCTGAAAGCCCGAGAGCCATTGACAGCACTGTTCCACAATCTGCAAATACAGTAACAGTGACTGAATCTAAAATATGTGCTGAGACAGCTGGAGCCTTAGAAAGAATGATTCTGCCTTTGCTCAGGGTTAGAGCCACTAGAAGCCGCTACTTAACATTTATAATCTCCTCCACAGAAAGCACAAGTTCCTATAAAATCCCTGGTGGAAAGCAGCACTTAAGTACATTAAAGACTCACCTATATGCCTACTTTCATGGTTTGAAGTTGTACTGGTAGAATTATCTTCTAACAGCTCTAGTTTTAGTCAGCCACAACCAAGAAGGATAAATTCAAACTACAGAAGTTAGAGAAGTTGTGGAGAAGGGCTATCACCTTTCCTTAGTTTAAGAACTACTTTAGGCTACAAAAAGGAAAGCTAAGGGTACATGTGGTTTTATATCTGGGCAGGGAAAGAAACATAAAGGGAACAACATTAAAGTGTGATGTTGATAACAGTGTATTGTGGAAAAAAAAAGGCCAGTTAAAGAAATACATCTGTTTTTATACTTTATGTATTTAGTAACCAAATAACACAAATGTGAAAATGCAGGAAGTCGGTATTTATATACTGAGGACCTACCTGAGGATCGTTGGTTGACAGATTGTACCAAATAATAGAGGCCCAGGCGTTGGGCAGTTGGCTGACATTGGAAATCATCACGACAGGCAAAGAGCTGGTCTGGTGGAGAGAATGAAGGCAGTGTGTAAATGCTGCTGAGGAAAGTATTAGTGCTGCGCTGTGCTTTGGTTTTTTAGCCTCTCTTTCTTCCCAAAGCATAGACTTCTTTTCCAGAAGTTCTGGAAATTTTGTGGTTACTGCTGAGGGCCTCACCAAGGGTAGGCAGACCTGTGGTCTGGCCCAACACACTTGTTCTTCTATGAACTGCTGGAAAATGCCTTTTACCCCAGAAATTCTGTCCCAAATACTCACTTCCAAATTTATGGTCAATCCATACAGGCAGACCTGTGTTTCAAAGCTGATGGAGTGCAGCTCCTCGGTCACCATGTGAGCACCCTGAGGGAGTAAGGAGGTTATAAAGCTGTGAGTGCACAGTTGGTGTTTAACACTGCTTTAGTGATCCAGCTGCTGAGGTCACACTTGGAAAGAAAACTCATATCAAATATATAAGCAGAACAGGAGAAGAAGGAAGTGAAGGAAACAATTTGTTTGTTCAACTATGACATTAAATTATTCCAGAAACCCGGTATTTTTTCTGATGAATCTAAAAAAACACGGAATATTGTTAAAAGAGTACTTCTAAATTTTTTTTCTAAAATGGTACTTTTAAACACAGATTTGCACACAAGAAGTTATCAGATAATTTTGTGTGTCTGATAAAGATTGTCTCTAACTCTCCTTTTCCTAAAGTTTCCTTACTGATTGACAATTTGACTTTGAACAGACATGTTCAATTTCAAGGAGAAACAAAGTAGAAACAAAGCAAATAGCCACAGCTTTAAAGACAAACAGGCCTTCATCCAGGTTTGCTGTATGTACTGACATGGTACTAGTTGAAGGAGTAGAGGCCTAAATCATTAATCCAAAGTAAATCTGGTATTAAAATCCCAAGCTTTTTTTAGATGGAAAAAAAATAAAATCTGTTTGTCATCGTTGATTAAAGTTTGTAGTACAAGCGTTTGTTGATTACAAACCAGCATAGCTCTGCAAAGATCCAAATCTCTGCCCCTTAGGAAACAGATCTTTCAAAATACATTTCCATCCCCAGAACTCAAAGTATAAAAATATATTTGTCCCTTCCCTGTTTTCTTTGTTGTTGGTCTTTCCCTCCCCTCCATGCGCCTGTTTTGTCAGACTTTTCTTTTAAAAAAAGAAATAAAAAGTTTCAAATCAAAATGCTCTCCTTTATTGAAATATTCTGCTTTCAGTCAATGTAAAAGAAAACTATTTCTTGGCAGAGGACCTTGTGGCCTTATCCTTCCCATGGAGCATCTCCTCCAGGATATGTACAGGCCCACTGCAATAAAAGACACCAAATAAATGAGGAATTGAGACCACAGGAGATCCTTGGGCATCTGAATAATACATCTGCCTTGCAAAGGGAAAATCCAGCTTAGACCTGAAGGCTTTTACATGAAACACTCATCCATCAAATGAGCTCAGATGTTTTAATACAGGTTGAATCAATCCAGCTCAACCTATATTGCTGACACAAAGTTGGAAAGGGTTGGTGAAAGCACCCTTCTTCCCCCCATTATGATTTTGCAGAAACAAATTTTTCTCATGGAAAAATCATCTAGGCATAAAGGCACATCTGCATGAAAGGACAAATCTAAAATAGAGAACTTCCACTTTTTTTAATGAGGCCAGTTATGTTTTACTACACTTTTAGCATACTGAATGTCCTATAACAAACCAAGTTTTGAAAGTATTGTAGTTGCTGTTAACAAAGAAAATCCAAACTCTTGTTCTGCTAATAACCACTTTCACAGACTGACTTGACCAAGGAGAGGCTCTGTTTGAGGAAATCAGCTGTGACCAGGTCACAGTTCAGCTGTCCTAATTCTCCACAGCCCTATGATAGCTGTAGATAGTTTTAAAGGCACAATGTGTGGAAGTGGGAGGAAAATGCTGCCAAAAGTAGAGTGCCAGCTTTCTTAACCTACATTTTTGCATTTGCTTGTTGTGATGTCAGTGATTTTGTAAGTAGCAAAGTAACTGGGAGGTGAGCCTTGAGTTTCAGTCTTGCTAATCAGGTTGTGAGTTGTTCTGTTCAGAAATGTGTGTGAAACAGGCACAAGTATCTTCTGCTCTAGGTTTCATGCTGATCACACCTTTTGCTTTGTACTTAAAGACTACTTCAAATAACTCTTGTGCTTATAAAACTACAGCTATATGGGTTGTGATGTGATTTTATTTTTATATATATATATGTATATATTTTTTTTTCTTAGCTTGCTAATTCAACTTCATCCTCAGTTGTTGGTTTTAGTGCTGTTATGCCATACACAGAATAACCACGAGAGGGGAACCTACGACCAGGATGGGACGAGTGTTGGTAAATTAAGCACATTTTTGGTCCTGGCTGAGGCAGCAAATCCCTTTGATGCAAAAATAATGACACCCTGACTTCAGCTGTGAACCTGGCCAGTAGAGCATATATTTAAAGGACCTTCCCTATAGGAAAAATTTATTTCAACAAAAAAAACTTTGAAAGCTTGTTTTTTTTTTTTTTGTCCAAAATATAAATGACCAAAAAAGTAACCTTTGAGAGAAATGCACAAATTTGGATTATTACTCTCCACTTTCTATTGTAACTTTTTCAATATACAAACTTAAGGCATGCAATATCAATTTGAGTTGTTTCCAACAGTTCTCATAATACTTATACTAACATAATAATTGGATCCTGTACCTAGTATGCATTTCAGAATCTAACAGTTCTTTGATTTAAATAAAACCAAATATGAAATACTTGTGAGAATAAGCAAAAACAACATGTAAAACAAATGCACAAACCTCATTTCCTTTGCTTCCAGAGCTTGTTTTCATTTCTTTGGGTTGCTGTATAAAGCAAAGCAATATTTTGGTGTCAGAGAGACTGTAGACAGAAGTACATATAAAGAACATAATTTGTAACCAGGATGTCCTTAGTTATAATAAGATTTTATTTACAATATACAGATGAAGTCTTATGAAGGCTCTTAACACTACACCTCGAAAATTCTATTCAGTGAGGGTCTTTAGATATTTTTTAAGAATTTTTAAGAAACTAAATGAATGTAACAAAGCATTAATGATGATGCTTGCCAAGTGTATAACACAAAAAAGCGCTAAAGACCGTTTATTTCAATCTCCTTTTGCAAAACTACACCAAGGCACTGCATTTGTGGTTAAAATGTCCCAAAAATATCACAGGCAAGGGAGTGTTAGTCAGAAAGCAGGACTCACTGGGCTCTCAGAGAAGTCACAGAAGCAGTGCTCTAGTCTCTCAGAAGGCTGTTATCACAGGCATAAATTTCCGATAGATTTCAAGCATTCAATTCTATTTCCCTTAGAAAATTGTGGTGTGGTTTAGGGTTTTTGTCTGTATGTTCTGTGTGTCGGGTTTTCTTTTTGGGTTTTTTTTTGTTGTTGTTGGTTTGGTGTTTTGGGGTTTTCTTAACCAAACTTAGTTTCTGAGAAGCTTTTTAATTCAGCATGATTAGTCTTTCCTTTTCTGGTGGTAATTAGGATTTGCTTTGTCATTTCTGTGAAAATATATAGTCTTATTTTATGGAATGGATAAGGTATGGAGTGGCATAAAGAGGTTCTAGGAGTAGACTTCCTGTATAAGCAGAAAGAAAATGAGTGTGGCCTTGACAGTTATACAGTTCTCCCTCCATAGATTCCAAAGAATCTTTTATTTCTTTACCAGAAGTACACAGCAGTAAAAAAGCAGCCAAACCTACCAAATGTCGAAATTCTACTGACAGGCTTCCATTTGCAGACTCATCCATGTTCATGGCTTTCACGTGCGTTCCACACAGAACAAACCTCCGGTTACTGGGGAGGACATTTACACTTATGTATTCAAATACCGTTGTATCGGAAAAATTTGATAAATGTGACACTTTTATTGTCTTACCTTACAGTTGAAACATTCCTAAAAGAGAAGAGGGGGGGGGAGAGAGGAAACAGATTGTGAATCAGTAAATGTGTGTAAGCCATGACTTGTACTGAGAAGCATATCTCAGATGGTAGATTTTGCATTGACAACACAACTACAGTTTTTAAACTGAAGAACTGAAATTCATACTGTCCATTTAGACTTTTGCATCTGGCCATATGTAGGCAGTGTATTTTATCTTGCTCTTTATTATCAGACAGTACACGGCTTTTGAGAGAAACAGCCCTGACTTCTCTCTTGCTCCCTCCTCACTGGGTGTTTTCCCTCTTTCTTTATGTCCATGAGTCAAGGAGTTTTTCAGGGGCTTGGAGAAACACAACAAAGAGAAAGAGGGAGGCAGCTGTACCGAGGGCTGGGGATGGTGCATGGTGAGAGCTCGGAGGGATTTCAAACCTTACTATCCCATAAATGCAATACAGTTTGATTTCAAGTTTTTGTGTGATGCTGCTCCCTCTGTCACTCTAGGACACAAGAGAGAACACACCTACATGAGAGATTTCAGAAGGGCTAAAAGGGGCCTATGTTTATTAACTTCCAAATTTATAGATTTCTTAACCAGGACAAGGATTGGGTGAACAAGGTCACTTCCTCTCCCAACACATTGGCTACAAGAGATGCCCATCAGGGCACCCTTGTCACAGTGCAGGTATGTAAACATTCTTACAGTTAGGAAAACATAGCTTATTGTTTACATGAAAACTGTGAGAACTCTGACTCCAAAAGTAAAACATCAGAAAGCTGAGAGAAGTAGGCAACACTCTATCAGTCTGATGAATTTTTTAAGTCTTGAGACAAATCCTAAATGGACTTCTTGCATCCAATTTGAAAACATCAGTTAGATTTAGCAGCTTTGTTTTAAAAAAAGAAATCATCCACATAAAAAGAAAGTGTTTCTCTGATCTTTTAACTGGTGGGGCTTTTAATTTGTTTTTTTCTTTTCCTTTTAAAAGCAGTTTTAAAATCAGATAGGGTAGCCACTGAAAAAACCTGTGTTGTTTCTGTAGGGAGAAAGAGAATATCTTCACTTTTAAGTTTCCTACTTGTCAATAGTTGCTTTCACTCTGATCTGGTAGTTCAGCTCCGGCAATTTAATTAGCAACCTTCAAAACAGAAAATGAGAGAGTGAATATTAACAGAATAAATGTCTCACCAGAAAACACCACACTTCTTGCTCCAGATTAAAGTATCAGAAATTATTATAATATGAAATTATTATAATCTGAACCCAGATTAGGCATCTAGGATTATAACACAATTTACAGGGTTTGAATACTCAGAAAGAGGAGCTGGGCTGTACCAGTGGTGGGTGCCATAACCTTCCCCCAAATGTGTGGAGAAATTAGCATGTGTTTGAGGGAATGGCTGGAGAGACACCAAAGTAGTAATAATTAGGAGATGGATTTGTATAATCTCTGACTGCACCACAGATTGTGTGTGTGCTTTCCTTCGTGTACCTTTTCTCACCCCCAGCCCTCTGTGCACTTTGTGCTGCGAGGTGGAAATGAAATGAGAGCTCCTCTCCAATTCTTGTTCTTTTACAAAGTCAGGCAAGGAGCTACTGGGAGAGAAATAACTTGTCTCTGATTCACCAGAAACCCCCAAAATGCAACAGTTTCTCTTTTCTCTGTGCAGAAGTGGCTCTGAGTATTCTGATTTTGGCTTGTATGATATGGATCATTATTTACTCAGTTTGTAAAGTCGTTAGAACAAGAATTCAATGTGTACAGAACCCTGAAGGTGCCACCTTTAGCCACAACATGCCTTTCTTCCTCATGTTTTACTCTTTGCTGCCACTTGTTCTGCGTGACAGATTCTGTGGACTTCATAATCTCCAGTCCAGAAAATCTCCCTGCAGTTGAAAGGATCCTTAACACAAGTTGGTCTGCTTTGCTTTCTAGATTCTCCTAGGATAAAATACTGTACACAAATGAAGAACTTTATATCAAGATTTTTTTCCCTTACCTTAATTTAACAGTGAACTGTATTAAAGTTTTGAGAACCATTGGCCTCTGGGGATGTGTTGGCATGCAGGGCTGCCTTTCAACCACGAAGGAGCTATGTGAGACGAAGTGAAACAAATGGATTTTTTAGGAATGTGTATGAACAAACAACTGGGTTTTTTTGGAGGGGAGAAGGAGTAATGGGGCTGGTATCTCTTAAAGACTTATTTCTCTGCAGATTCTGAAGTGGAAGGTCTGCATTCCAACTCTCAGTTCTCAAAATGATCCAGTGGTCTAACTTTCATTTAAATTGTTCCCTTAAGAAACAGATACTCAGAATACATTGAAAATCATACCAAATTATATAGTCCTAAAATGTAATGATGATAAAAGTCTTTGGTTTTCTACACTTCTATCAGAACTATAAAACAGAGTATGAAAATACACTGAGCATGGCTCCAAGGAATTGAAACTATCATAATTAAACTATAATTTTAATTTATATTTATATTTATATTTGTATATATATACATATACACACATATGTATATCTCAAACAATTGAGCATACTTTGCTTTCAAAGACTCACTTGTGGTACATATCTAGTATAGCCAGTACAAAACAAGAGAAATTATGATAATATTTTATCTATTAATAGAAGGATGAGTTGGAGGGCAGCAGGAAGAGTATCCCGATGGGTAAGAGGAAAGACAAGACACATTTACCTTAAAAAAAATAGCAAGCCTACAAACACAAAACCCCATAACTTTTCTCAGCAGAATGTACATAACTCCTCCTGAAATAAGGGGATTTCTGGCATGCACTTAGAATCAGAATTTGATGACAAATCCTTAAATGCTACTCATGAGAAGCTGCCTGGCACCTTCAGTTTCTATGAGTATTGATGACATCTGTACATACTTCTTATATTAGGAACCTTGTCCTCAGATATTCAAACTTTTTTCCTTTTCCTTTTTTTTTTCTTTCCTAACACTGTGTTCTCACTGTTGTACCAGTTCAGGTACAGTTCTGTGCATGGCAGTGGCTTACGTACTTCCGGAAGAGGTTGTAGAGCAGAAAGTTGACTTTTTCCAGCAGCTGAGGTCTTTGCACAGGAATAGGGTCCCCATCATAAGTCAGCCTGGTCAAGAGTTCATCCAGCTTTTCTAGTTGCCTTCTGACTTGAAAGAGACTCTCTGCCAACAGTGTAAAGCTACAGCAAGACAAAGAATTAGTTTGCAATCTTTTGTCTAAACAGCTTCTTAGAACACAAGAACTACTGAAGTTCTTGCTTGAGGAACATCAGAATTTATATTGAATGGTGCTTTCCAGCTTTGCCTAAACTCACATCCATTCATCTTTTGTTTACAGGAGTTTATAAATACATTGGGCAAATCACCTGCTTTATCTTCAAAGATAAATATTTTCACAACAATGCAACGCTGTCTGTGACAATTTGGAAGAAATATATACACAGTTCTGATGTTGTACATGCAGGGCACTTGTGCCAGCATTAATTCTTTCCTAAACCCAATAGTTTTGCAAAATGTACTCTTTAAAATTATTATATTTATACAAAATGAGTAGGTTTACAAGACTGAAGAAGTGTAAAAGCAGTAAGGAAAAATAAATCCAAACACACTTGCTAACAGTTCAATAGGGTATGTGTGTATAAAATTACATTTTAAAGCAATTTTTAGCATCTTCATTGGAAAAAAAAAATACTTCAGTAAAAAAAAAGGAACCTACACAAAAAAAAAAAGAAAAAAGGAAGGGAAAAAACCACTTTTTTTTTCAATCCTAAAGTTTTCTTGGTAATTTTCCTTCCTTTTTACTTCTTAATGCTTAGTTCACCTTTTCCATATGAGAGTTTTGATGAGAAATAATCATGATATGTCGACATTCTCTGAGTACGTTATCTTTTAAATATAATTCTATTTTCTTTTTACTTGCAATCACTTCAGAGTTGCCACCACAGAGACTACTGCCATTCAATTCCAGCACAGTGTGAAGTCTGGAGGAGTGAGTCAAAGCATAAAGCCTCTACCCAGCCCCTGCCTAGACACAACTCCCACTGTCTTCAATGACAAACTCAGTCAGCACCATTCTTACTCAAGCAAAACTCCAGAGAGAGTGTGTCTCATGTATCTGGAGGAACTGTCAAACCCAAAAACGAGTGAGTGCCACGAGTCAGGCTCGGCAGTTCACCGTAGTGTTAATTCTGAATAGCGAGGGTTGCCCACCGCATCACTTTTAGTTAGCACCTTTTAGTTATTTACTTTCTTAGCCGCTGGTGAATTTGCTGCTGTTGCAGCTGATCTAAAGGAATGATCATTTCAAGTGCAGCAGACTTCCTGTGGTTTTCAGTGGAAACACGAGGTCAAGGCAGGTTTACCAGTTCTGGAGCTGATCGAGCCCACCGTGCAGGGGCCCCCCGATGCAGGCGATCTGCTGCCGTCTCTTCCAGTCCAGCAGCTCCTCAGCCAGCATGTTGCTCATCAGCATATCGATCTCATGGATCACACGCCCGATTTTACTGAGCACTTCCTGTAAAATAGGAAAGGTGTTACCAACTGACCTCAGGCAACAGCTGCAAAATTCAGCAATTATCATGAAGCGCTTATTAAATTTTTTTCAATTATTCTGAAAGTAACCACATTTGGTTCCTATTGCTTCAGTGACAGGATTTATCACCCATTGTACATTACTCCTTAATCGGTATGAACTCTTCTTCAGTAAAACATTTTCTTTTGAGAGGGTAGGAGGGAAGATGGTTTCATTTCTTGTGGGCATAACACCTCCAAGATTTTGACACTTGCAAGCTCTGTCAAGTTCAAAAAGTTCTGCTTTTGTTTTGCATCATATAAAATGCCCTGTTTTTTTGTTTGCTTGATTTAATCATAAAACCTGCCCGCCCCAGACTCTAACAAATTGCTTCACTCTTGAGGTGTGCAGAACCATATCCTTGATTGAGCTGTTACTTAATTGAAAATTTCTTAACTTTTAGTCAAAGATCACTCAGACCCAGCCAAACATTTTGCAAATTTTTAATTCCTGTGTAATTTGTCTGTTCTTCTGAAATGAGAATTTTAAAAGGCACACATACGCATTTGAGTATTTGGTGTGGGAATAAGGGGAGAAAGCAGATTAACCACAAATGACAAAATATTGTCACTAACCTTTCTCTTGTAGTCCAAAGTATTGAGCATTGCCTGCAACGCCAACATTTCCTGTTTAATGAGGGCGCTGTTTTTGTCATTCTGCTCTGCAGGGGATGAAAAAAAATCAGTATAAATACATGTGTGGGTGCGTGTGCCTGTTTATAAGGGGAGGAGAGGAAAAAAAACACAACCAGACTGCAGCATGAACTAGTTGAAAAATAAACTGTGGACATCAGTAGATTATGTAACAGCATATTTCATTTGAAAGGGCTAACTTTAGTACTAGTTTAACATAAGATTTAATGTTACCTGTCTGTAGATGTGTATGTGGGGCAGGAAAAGGCAGAAAACATACAGATGACACCCAGAGTTCTCTAAATTTCTTACCCCTGTGCATAATCCTGTGTATTATGAACATCTGGCTTGGATCAATGATTGATCTGTACACACAAATGTGCTCGTGGTGAAGGCAGTTAGGCTAAAGCTCTCTGGACTCCACATGAATGAAAATGTCTGGCTGAGAGGCATTTGAAACACAGATAGAGTGTTCATCCCCAGGGGAATTTCAGCAGGCAGGAGCACTGATGGCTGGGCATTTCCCCCTACCTCTAACTTTTGTCCTTCTCTGGATCATGCACTAGTTTCACGAGTCCCTAAGCTCACCCATGCTCTTACACATGCAGCTCTTCCCCACCCTCACTTTTCCTGACCTTTTGCATCTTTCATGCTACATTCAAAAAAGAAATCGGTGCCAACTGTGTGTCTGCTAAGCTCTGGGTTGATGCCTTCCTAGTGAGTTAGGGTAGATGTTTCAGTAGAAGCAGACGAGTAACCATCAGCAGCTCAGCCACAGCAATTGCTCCCACATGCTGCAAGCTTGCTGTGATAGGGCAGAGCAGTGAAATTTTAAGCCCTGAAAGTCATTCATGTCAGCATGTTTTATTTTGCAAGTGGGGCAGCTTTCAGTTATCCGTGTGGTCAGTAATTATGATTGGCCTAATGACTAGCAACTCATTGAACTGTGGCAACTCTTCTGACTGCTGGGTCGTATCCAGCCTTCAAAATTTAGGATTGATGTGCTTAAGGACTCAGATGTTTCAAGCCCAGTATCTTTGCATGTTCAAAGGAAGATAATATAAAGATATCTGAGCAGACACAAGCAGACCCCAGTTTCTTTTCTGAAAGAGATCATGCAAGGACTGTT
This sequence comes from Lanius collurio, assembly GCA_020086605.1. NCBI lineage: Eukaryota > Metazoa > Chordata > Aves > Passeriformes > Laniidae > Lanius > Lanius collurio. The sequence goes on along the minus strand of JACBWW010000058.1, from coordinate 745,938 downwards.
GCCACGTGCAGATCTCAACCATCACAGGCTGGTCAAACATGCATTCAGAGTGCTTACCAGCTGGTTATCACCACTGTGGTCAAAAAAGAACAAAAAGCCAAGTTAGAGGCTAGAAAAATCAGTTTTGCACAACTCTGCGAAGTAAGTGTCTCTTCCTCATTCTGCCAAAGAAGGGCCATGTAAAAGGTGGGGAAATTGAAAAATAGGTTCTTTAAATTAAGAAATATACTCCTTTACTTGCCATTATGCAGCTTACCCATAGGAAATAACTATACTTTCTTAACATGATCCTCTTTACCCTCTTAACCCCAAGAGTCATTATGTTCCAGGACTATAACTTTATATAAACTAAAGATCCATTTTTATGTTTACATATATTATTTAAGTAACGCACAAACCCCCCTGATGCCAGAGTCTAGCTGCAGAATCAGCCATTTCCTAAAGAATCTAAAATTTAGTATAAAAATGCTTACCTAAGCTCTGTATTGTTTTATACCTGAAGTCAAATTCCTCTTGCAAATCTTCCAAGTATTTCACATCTTGGTCAGTCATCTTTCCCAGAAAAGAAATGAACAAATGCATGATGTATTATTTTCCTTTCTTACCATTTGAAAGCTGAACAGTTCTGGGAACTCTCATTTACCATCTTGTAAAAGGATGATTGAATAATAAATACATGTTTATAGCTACAGATGTATTTTACTTGTTTAGAAAGGCAAATATTGTCCTCTATCCTGCAGTTGACTCAGTGGTTGATTCAGCTTTATCCCTTCTTGTTTACTAGAGCAATGACATAGAGGAAAGTAGGAATGACTGTGTTAGCTTGAGCTAAACTGAAATTGCTATAGCAATTATGTTACTCTCTTCTTGAAACTTTAAAGCAGGGCAAAGGAATAATTTTACATTTACTTAAATGGAAAGTGAATTGAGGTGTCCAAAGCCAAAAAAGGTGGAGTCAGGCACAGGAGTAGAGCTCACAGAATTTACTTACAGAATGTCTTAAGAATTTGGAAAAAGAAATGAAACACTTTTGTTGCTTTGGCATTTTGCAAGTTTCTTATTGTAAGTCCTATCAAAATATTTTGAAGATATTTTCTAGTAACCAATCAAAAAAGCCCATCAAAAGAAGGAAAATAAAACTGTAGGAAATTATCTGTTGTACTTTGAAGGCCTGTTTCTGTGCTGTTTATAGGAAGACTTGATTTTGCCAACAACTCATAAGCAATCCTTTTTAGTTCCCTAAGACATGCACATTAAGTGTCTGTGAAAATACAGAAACTTGTTTGCTAAATGAGCCCACACACAATTAGCCATTTTGATTTCCTCTTTATTTTGGAGACTAAAGTTTTAAATTATATGTGTAAAGTTGAAATTACATACACGAGGAGCTGGCTAATTTCTGTGTTCAACTTAATTACCTACTGAAAAAAACCCCTGGTATGTAGAAGATGTTCTCATTTTCACTGGTCCTTCAGGGGTGGCTGTGCTTCTCCACACAGGCAGAAGGAGCAGCCACAGGCTGCTGCTTTGTCTGCTCTGCAACTCTTATCTTACAACTTTATGTATAGATAGAGATCTAGTATTGCATTCTTCTGAAACTACCTTTATCCTTCTAAGGGTTTGATCTCTCTAACCCTTCTTCCCTGTGAAAGGAGACACTGATGAGAGAATGCTGCTAGGATCTCCTTCCAGTACACCAAGAGTGTTACTCTTGAACAACACATGGACAGGTATTTCAAATATAATTTCCACACTGAGACTGATGCAAAGCTGAAAGTGGGGCTGGGACAGCAATAAAGCCGTGGGTAATCTGACTCCTTATCCTGCCTTGAACTGAATGGGCAGGTGTTCTCTGAGATTTCAAGGTCCCTGGGACAGAGCTATGGGTTTGACTCAGCCCAGCTCTGCCCTGCAATGGTATGAGAAACTCCTGGAGAGTGGTTACCCATCAGCTCCCAGTGTTCTTGTCCCCTCATGTCTCCAAACCGTGTAATTATGTCACGTAGCCTTCAGCTTGAAAAAGGTCTTGGTACGTGACTCAGAGGTCATGAAAGTTAAGCTACTGCTCATCCAGCTAAAGAAGGTGAAGTGGCAAAAATACATTTTCTGAACCTTCATCCTTTTAGAGACTGTAGGTATGCTCTTACTGCACTCAAATAGGGATGAGTGTGATAACTTTAAAATAGGCAGCTCTTACACTGAGCCCAGACAGCTGCTAACACCCGAGGATCCAGGTGTGTGCTGAGCAGTTAACCTGGGCAGATGTCCTTGGAATAATGGAAAGTGGTTGGTGTGTCTGTTGGCAGAAGTCATTGTGCTACCCAGCTTAAAGATAGTTCAGGTGTGTCTATATGAAAATCATATGGGCAGAGACAGCAAACGGGACAAAAAAACTACCTGAGCACTGTTCTTGATGGCTGACACTTTGTGTTCTACATTTCTTTGCCGTTCTGAAACCACAGAGTTCTGCAGAGACTTTTCCAGTGGCCCCTGGAACACATTGAACAGGTAATTGGTGGATGAGTAATAATAATAATAATAGGTGATAGAAATTGAACTGCAAGTTCCAGCACAGAGAGGGAATTCAGAAGCCAGTGTTCAACCATCTGGAGATTTCTGTAAGCACACAGACATGTTTAGTTCCACAGATTTGAACAACATGCAGCTTTAACTTTGAAATCCAAAAGGTGAAATGGTGTGGGTATACTGCAGACATTAAACATCTAGTAAAATAAACATAGATTATTAGTTTTTTGAAAAATATCCATGGCACAGGGCTCTTAGAGGAATACATATTACGTCCACATGTGATTAATAAAAACACATTTGTCTTAAAAATTTTCTCTGGGTTTTAATCATGTAACAATTTCCCAAAAGTAAGTTTCATATGTAATTTGAATTATTTTTTCTTCAAACAACATAAAAATCATCAATTAATTTATAGAATATTGGCTAGAATGTCTTTTGCATTCCATAATTAACATGAATTAATGCATTGCATAATTTAAAATACACACATCTGTTTTGCAAAGAGTAATCTCTTTAAAACCTTTCCTACAGATTAAAGTCTTTGAAGATTAGTTGGGACATAGAAGTCCCTTATAGCAATGTTTCCAGCAATAGGGCCACTAATGAAGTTCAAATGTGAGTTTAAAGGGCAACATTTGGCAACCCCTAGTGCACACAAATCACTTCAGTGGAATGAGATGTCAGGATTGGGTCTTTAAAGCACAGGAGTAGATAAACATGGAGCAGATTAATGAAATGTAATTCATTACCTGTACAGGCATGCTGGCTGCAGCCAATATTCTCCTTTCTTCTCTTAAGCAGTTTGAGATGATCACTGCTATATGCATGGGATTACCATGATATTTGCCCTGCAAGCACAAGTAAATACAAGTCAAAAAATTCCAGAATTCAGGATGTCCCTCTGGAAATCACAAGCAATATGATGTATGAGTGTCTATGAGCTACAGATTGGTGTGGGTGGAAAAGACTCTCCTTTTCATGTGCTGCTTCAGCCTTTCAGGGCAGCATCAGTTAGTGCCACCATCATAAAATATTCTTAACAGCGTTCCACAGAGATTATAAAGATACAATTCCGAGATGTGTATCATTTGAAGATCAAATTGCTCCTCTGCTAACACAGCTGTTTTGAAAAGGCTTTCCTGTCAGCCTATTCAAGGCATGATTTTATCACGTCTTCGATTTTCAATAGGATGTTGCTGCTTAGCATGTAGCACTTCTGCCAACAAAAAAGTTTGTAAGCATATCAATATGGTAATGATGCAAGCAGGAAAGCTTCCTCAGCATAAAGCAGAAGACTTAAATTTTAATGTCTATGAACAATTTTTCTCTTTCACAAAATAATAGGCCTAAGATGAAGCAATAAGCANATTCTGACAGTGGGATGTGTTAAAATTCCCCACAAAGGACGCCAGTTATTAGGGACTTTCCTGGCGTTTTTAGACACTATTCATATGCAAAACTTTCAAAAACTCTTTCTTTCTTTCCTTTTCTTTGTTTCATTAAGAGAAACCTATCTGAATCAAGAGATGGAGTGGAAATTCACTTTCTCACCCCTTTCTTTCTTCCCTAAGTCATAAAGCTGTGCCCCTGACGACTCCCATACTTATGTCTGGCTGGTGCTTCTTCAACTTGATTCAGTTTGAGCAGATGCCAAGAAGGTCAACAGAGAGCTGCCACTTGTGCTCTTGGAGCAGCCCCTTTTGCAGTAAAGGAGCAGACAGATTGCAACTGATCAGTAATAAATTGATAAATAAATTGTAACACGAAATATCTCAAGAACTGCAACTTATTAAACAACAATAGCTACTAAAAGTCACAATGACCATGTGTTTGACTCTGGAAAAATAATAACACTAGAAATTTTCTGCCTGTGTTTTATATTTCTCAGCTGTAATTACACTTTGGGATGCACCACTTGGTATTCCCTCATTATTCCCCTACTGTCAGCTCTTGTTCTGCACTTCCATTTTGTCTTTGGCTGAGGGCAGAATTTGCTCCACATGACCTTGATTTCTGAAGGACTGATTGAAAACTATCTCCTATCAGCAAAAGAGTAGTATACGTTGGAAAATTAAGGAATTTTAACCAAAAATGGCTTGAGATGGGGGAATTCTAACTTAGTGTGACATGAACACTAGCAGCCAGAAGAGGAAGAAGAGTGTGGATTCTGGAGTTATGCAAAATTGTATTAATGTGTTTAAATATTTAAGGAGAAGATTTATAATTGTCTTTTGACAAATACCAACAAAGAGAAATTGAGGATTCACTTTTCTTCTTTCACATCAAAAAGTCTGCTAATATTACTGTAATTTTGTTGTTCTCAGAAGTTTTCTTTCTCCTCTCTTCTGTTCCAGTGAGGTCTTTCCATGTCATGAGTTACAACAAACAACAAATGATCTTATTTGGACTGGCTTCTTCTCAAGAACTACCAGCATGATGCTAAATTTAAGCAAACAGGGGAACTTGAACTTTCATTCTGAACAGGTGACAATTTTCTGTGAATGCTGATGACATTTCCTTGGAGAAAACCTTCCTACCACCACCCGGCATGCACTCTTTTTACTCCAGGGACATCTGTTATGAGAGTATCTTGCTAAATCACGGAGGAAAACAAAGAGGCATTCCTGCAAAAACAGTTTGTACGTTATAGCACGCAGAGTTTATGCCCTTTAGCCAAATTTTAAAACAGCTTGAACTGTTTGGAGTATGTTAAAGGTGCATGAAACAGTGGCTGGGGAAATGCAAGGTTTGATTCTCTAAGTTGCAAGGTCATGGAGAAACTTTAAAATACATATTATGACATTTTAAAATAAATGTGCTTTCAAAAAGAACACCAAACAACTGTCAGTTTTAGTATCTGGAGTTTACTGCTTACTCTGACAGGAATGAAAAAATGTAGACCAGAGTCATTCTCTTGCTCCTCTTCCCATTCCTTAAATTTTTCAAATTGTAGCTGATTTTCCCGTGGGCAGGTCCATCACAAAGTGGGTCACTCCCAGCCACACTGACTGCTTTTCATGTGTCAAAGTTTCTGTACACACCTATCAGTGAATTCTGGATGTGCACGACATGAGCAGCTGGGTCTGTTTAAAGTGGTTAAAGCAGGGGATTAGGTGTTAGCTGGTCTCTGTTTGTAATGTAGAAGGATGTGTTGTGAAACCTTTAGAAAGTCAATCAGGGGTTTGCCTGGTTTTCTCCGTGTTTTCAAGGTGACCTTAAAAAAGGACTTGAGTAGGTTTTGGTGCTTTCCAGTTCTGAAAATTGCTTCAGAATTTGGTCGGGGTTTCTCTTATTTTCTATTTTTTTTTTCCTTTTTATTGTTTTCTTTTTAACTCTCAAAACTATCAGCTGTATTTCTTCTCATTTCTGCTAGAAAAAAACCTTATTGAGCCTTTAAATTGTATGCAATAGGAGATTTACTTGGAGGCCAGCAAGTATTAGCTAGTATGACCATTGAAGTGTTTGTTCATACTGAATGAATATTTAAAGAAGCTGATGGAAGGGAGGAGAGATAGGAAACAATAAAGTCAAGCAAAAATACATTTCCATCCTTATTGCTAACTTGTGAAATGATTATTTTATTAAGTCTGATACTAAGCATCTTTCTGGGTAAGCAAATAGCTCATCTTTCATAAAATCAAAGACAGGGAGAAAACCCCCCTTTTGTCTATCATTTCATTTGTTTGAAAGAAAGAAAGATTTGGTTTAGTTGTGTATCTTAACTGTGTGGGTGGGAAGGCATAGCTGTACATACACATTTCCCATTTTCACCTTCAAATATGACAAATACCACTTGGCCTTGATTTGTTTTCTACCTTTGTTTATGCATCCAGGCAGAAAGTCTAATGAAGACAATAGCAGAATACAAAGACAAAGTCAGTCCTTGTGTTAGCCTGACAAAGGTTAAGTGCTTGGGAGTTTTTTGAAAGCTTGTACTTAAACAGGCAGTATTCTTACTAAAAAATCTTCTACTAGAAAGATGTCTCTGTTTTATCTAGGTCTTGAAGAGGAAGTACCTGCAACACTATCTATTTAGACTGTTCTTGTTGTACTTTTATTTTTAGATTTCCCCTTCCCCTCTCAAAATATGTGAGGGAACCTCATTGTTTTAGAAAACTCCTATGATGTGCAGGAAGTCCTAATAAACAGGTCTGTAGTCTTGTAGTTTTCTCAGAGTGTATGATGCATAACTTCCAGACTATCATAATTTCTTTAGGGCATGTGCAACCAAATTGAATAGGCAAAGCTGTAAAAGCACAGTGAATGAGCTGTGAAGGCAGAGGTCTTTTTCCCCACCCCTCAAATTCCACTGCTGAGTCCCTCTCAGCAGCCACTGAAACCACTCAAGGAATAGTCTACAGAAACAGCAGATTTCTGAGCAGGTAGGGTGAGATACAGCTATGGAAAATACATTTCTGTAGAAATCATCATCAGACAGTAGAACTGTACAGACAGGGAGGGATGAATAATGTAGAGATGCTTTTGTTTGAAATTCATTTGAGAATAAATAAGTTTCTGTTTAAATGAGATTTATCTGAAAGTAAATAAAAAATGCTGTGTCCCCTAGGAAAAATCAGAGGACAGAGAGGACTGATCCCCACATCCCCCTCTTCCTCTGGGCACAAAGACCTGAGTATTATTAACTAATCTCTCAGGCAGATGTTCAACTGCAACTGGGATGTTAATACTTCAGAATGAACAAAGCCCACAGGAGGTTAGTTTGCTTGTATTTTTACTTCTGTCTGTAAGTTAACCCTCATTCATTCTACAAAAACAAACTGAAACATTATAAACTTTTCTTGAGTTGTGTTCTTTAAATAATAACTAGAAACTCCAAAATATTTTACTTCTAACAAGTAACCCTTCTCAGTCTTGTATCAATCATTTTTAAAATCCTTTATTAGCTGACAGGCATTCACCAGGCTGCAGTTGCTAGGAGCAGACACCTAGCTGCTTTAGCAAACAGATTTCTGTCTGGGGTTTCCCATTTGCACGCCAAAATTTTCTGTAAACAGCTTTAATGGTTGTTCTGAAAAACTCACTGGGAGCAGTCTAATACAATCTGAGTTGTGTTAGACAGCAGGACACGCTGGTTCAAAACACATGTCCTACTTTAGCGTGTAGAGTTTTTGATCTGGCAGGCTGCACAAGTGCTAAATACGTGTAAATAACATTTTGAAATGGATCTTCTGTGGTTTATTAGGAACTTTCTCTAGTTTGTTCCATTCTCACCCTTTTGTAAGCTTTAACGGGAAACTGCAACTTAAACATCAATGGCTGTTTCCACTCTTTGCAACTGTTTCTCAGCACAGGGCTTATTAGAATTGTTTGTCAAACAGCAACTGGAATGTCTTGTTTCAGATCTAATGCTATTTTGTCCACTTTCTTTGATGTACTGAAATAAATAATCTTATGATTCTTCATGCATGTTCCTTTCCGGTACAGAGGCTTTTGTAAACAGTCACTTAAACCAAGGAATCTTTATATGTTCATTTAGTTCTATATGGAGAAGCACAGTGATGTTCAGTTCCCATTGCAAATAGAAACAAACTAGGCATTATAACCAGAACATGACATAGAATCAGGAATGCATTGCTCTTTTACTGTTTTAAATAGCATCATGAAAAGATATATTTGCCTGTACTACATAGAAACGGTGAATTTTTCATAGAAAGAATTGCCTTAATGCTAATATATGTTGTTTTAGATGACAGAAGATACTTTCAGATGCTATTCCAGACCTTTCCATAAAAACAGCCAGAGCTGTGTAGGAGAAAGCAATGTAACTAAAGTAATACTTCCCAACTACTTACTGTAACTTCTGAAAGCTTGTTTTCGTATAACTGCTTGGTGTGAATCAGCAGCTCTGGTGCTTCTGCCTGACCTCTCCCTTTGTAATCAGACCCCAAGGTGTTAATGGTGTGTGTGCCCACAGACCTGCTCATTCAGGCATAATCCCACTGCCCTCCCCATCCCTCATCTTAGGCTCTATCAGGGCTGGGGAGTAGGTAGAGTTCACCAATACTGGAGAATCTGCTGTGAGAATTAGATGAATTTCATGAATATACATAATTTACAGCAAATTGTTCTCCAGAGCACACAGTATACTCATTAACTCAGGCTTCAGTGGTAAATGAGCAGAGCAGCCCTTCTTATTCCCGAAATCTGTTATTTTCCTTTTATAAAGGAAGATTTATGTAATCAGATTTTGCCCCGAATACCATAAACAGTGAAGTAACACAGATGCATGTTGCCATTAATGAGAAGGGATTGCTTTCAGAAGTTGAGACTAGAGCATAAATAAGGGCTTCAGTTATGAGTAGGATGATTCTGGGAATTTCTGCTTCTGTCCTGGTGGGGTTGTCCTGCACTCATCACAGAGCACAGCACAGACAGTGGCTCTTCCTGAGAGCTCATCTGAACCCACACTCGGGCCAGGCTGCACTCCACGGAGCTACTTCTTCTCCTGCAAGCACCTGAGGAGTGTTCCAGGTTTCCAGCTTGGAGTGTGTGGGGGAGAAGGACATCCTTGAGCTGAACAGGCCATGGCCACCAGAATCATTCCTAAATGGAGCAGCAGGACATGGAGGTGCAGTGCCCATCTCTGAGCCTCCCCTGCCCTGACCCCCTGAGTGCACTGCAGCCTGGCTGCTCTCCCCCAGCCCAGGATTTTGGCATGTGGGTCAGGTATGTGGATAGTGCCTGTCTTCCATGAGAGTCTCTGCATTTCACCAGTCATCTCTGCACTAAATCTCTTTGTGTATTGCACAGGAGCTTTCGTCAGGGACAGGTACACTGTCACATAAAAACATTCCTTCTGAAAGCTAGGATGTAATTGTCCACGGGCCAAGGTCATGCAGTCTCTTACATCTGCAATTTGGTTCCTAGAAGTGCTAGACAGCTCTTTGAAGCTTAACATCTGCCCTTTACATTTTGTTGTCATAACAACAGCACAAACCATCTCCTTGTGACTAATCCGCTTTGTTTTTCTCCATCTAGATTTTAAGGAGAAAGAACCATAGGCATAGCTTTCCTGCTCTTTCCCCACTGCCTCTGAATATTTCCTCCCTCTTCCTTTTCCAAAACTGCTGCTGGGGGGAGCAGGAGCTCTGTAGGAAGATGGACAGAGAATTTAACCTTAGAAAGTGACTGTGCTGCTCTGTCTCCCACTGAAGAGCACAGCAATAAAAGGCTGCTCTGCTATAAAAATGAACCCAACTTACTGACTAGAGAAGTAATAATAATGTAAGAAACAAATATGAAGGATTTTACCCTAAAATGCTGACCCTGATTTTAATACAATATGTGCATTTATGCCAGATTAATGTCAAAAAGAAGAGATGTTTCAATGAAAGCAAGAAATAGAAAAGCAAATTACAGAGAGCTGGCAGTGACCACAGCTGGTTAGCCAAGTTTCTCAACACTATTTTCAAGTGCTTATAACTTTTTCAAATGACATATTTCCTGACTGGTGTTTCTTTTTGCCTGCAGATCATTTTGGAAATGTAAGCAGTCTAAGTAGGAAGGCCATGTTCCATAGTTATTTCTCCAATGGTGAGAGAAGAGGGATGGTCCTTGTGTTCTAAAAGCAGAGGTGCCAGGCAGACCCACTTTTCTGTTTGGACTTCTACTCTTTGCTCTTCACAACCCCCAAGGGTGCCCAAACCTTGTATTGGAACTGAGGCAGGCAAATTCTCTCTTCTTTCGCTATTTCCATTATTATTTTCGCAGAACAACTAACATATTTATGTAAAGATATTTCAGCAAACAGTCGAAATAGAAGATTTTCTTAATTTTATAAAAAAACCTCAGGGAGATCTTTTAGGTGAGGTGTGCTTGGCTGTGGTGCTGGAGACTCCTTGACATACTGTTCTCCAGACTCTGTAACAGCACCAGGAATCTCGATCCTAAAGGGTCCTCATCTGTCTAGAAAACAGCTGCACAGGCCACTTATGAAGTGTGCATGCTTCTTCATCTAAGGCTGCTCTTCACTAACCACCCAGTTGTATTTCTGATGAAACATTGGTCTCTCATTTTGTGCTTTGTCAAGAGCTGCAGATTGCTTTTGAATGTCTTTTGTGTGTTCTCTAATTTAATTTCTTTTTTATTATTGTTATCTTCATAGTGTCTAGGAACCTTTACCACAGCTCAACATACTATGCTGTGTGGATAGTGGTAAGTGCTGGTTTCCAGCAGTATCTATTTTGTCAAGTATTACTCAATAGGGTAATGCAATTTGGCTCAAAATAAAGAACAAACGTACTCAGATCATGTACTGAGGTTGGCCAGCCTTTTGTGTGTGCACGATGCACATGGGTCTGTACATCTGTGTGTGGTTCAGAGGGGAAGGAAGAGGAGGGAACTGTGAAATTTCAAAGAAGTGCCTGCACTAGAGAGCGAAGCAGAGATAAAGGTGGGCTCATGGTAACTAACCTTCAGAGAAAGTACAACCAACACTGTTCACAGAGTCACCAGATAGGAAAAGATGTTTACGAAAGCAGCTTCCTCCCCTATTTAGGAACCCAGTCTTTCTTTCCTCAGTCGGTGAAAAATCTCGTTAGTTTTACAGTGTACCATTCTAGCCTCCCTTTCCCTAGGTGGCATGTTGGGACAAAACAGACCATGGCATTCTACTCTGTACATCAGTCACGTTTTTCTGGTGTTGTCATGTCATGAAGCTGTCACAAACTAAATCAAATTGCAAGAGTTACGTATCTGCAAGGACTTCCAGCTGTGGAAGCCAAATGCCCATTTCCCATCTTCTCATATATTCAGCAATAAGATGCAACCAGTGATGCATTAAAAAAAATATTAGACCCACAATTAGATAATTTGCATACTCAAATTTAAGAACATTACAGAACATACTGTCCATGCTATATGTCATGTTCAGTCCATTAATAACACTTGACAGTTGATAACAAGGATAGGCTGTGAGCTGGTTTCAACTACTATAGCATTTCTTTACTGATGGACTTACCTAATCAGTGAAGAAATAATTTTAATAGCTGAAGCAGCAGACTGCCTGTGCAGCTCTACAGAACATGCAGCCCACACTTTGGCTGAAAATGTATTAATCTTCTATGTTCTATAACTTAAAAGTTGTAACCTAGTGCTTTACAAAAAAGTCAAAAATACTGGTGTTACAGATTTCTTCAGACAGTTTAAGTTATTTGTCTTATCCAATAATTACAACCCTTAAACATTGCAAGAGGCTGGTCCTACTCCAGCCTATTCTACTAATTTTGGAAATCAGAATATAGACTGTGATAGTGTTAAAGATCATGAAAAGCTGCAACAGTGAAAGTGCCATCCAATTTTTGGTGGTTTACATGTGTATTTTGAAAGTGAATGGGTAGCTTTTTGTCTAAATCCACATTATCTGCTGCCTTGATGCAATGAAGAAAGGTCAGCATTATTAGTGATGGGGAGAGGTTCTGGGGTTTTTTTTTTGCCTACCTGGAAATATTCTACTGCAATGCTCAAGATTCAGATCCCTTTTTATAAGCAGTATAATTCCAGCATCACACATGTCCTCCCAAGGAGTTCCTAGTGCTGTTCAGCTCTAATGGGGATGCCTGAGCATTTTGGCTTGTTCTGGGATTGTGACTCAAACCCTAGCACCTGAGAAACCATTGACAAATCACTCAAAACTCTCCTCCTCTTGCCTTTCTGGAATAAGCCTCCTTTGCTTTGTGCTCTTCCTGAAGCATGGTATAATTTCCAAACGTGACAGGACTTAAAGGAAAAGGTTCTCTTTTGGGCCATTTTCACACTGGATATTTCCTGAACTCATGTGTGTTCACCCAAGGCCTGATTGCTTTGCTTGGTGTGCCCAATTTGGCAGAGCATACAGAGCTGATGCCCCAAGTTTTGGTAAAAAATTTAAAATAAAATAAATGGTGCAAAGAGCAGGAGGAGCAACGGGAGGCTTTAATTTTGTAGAGCTTGTGTGTAAATGTATACTAGTCCTTCTGCCTGTGCACATTGTGATGGAATAATCACAAGTGCACTGTCTTTTAAGCCAGGAATACACCAGTGCAACTGCTTGGCCTGAAATGCTCTTTCCATGCATATGCCACTGTGGAAGAATCCTTTACTAAGGTGAGACAGCTTTGTGGTAAATTGTGCCAAGACCATTATGGAAACAACAGGATTTCTGCAGTTCAGTAAATTTTGAATTTGAATAGTACTGAAATTATGAAAAGTGCTACTTCAAAAACCAGAAAAGAAACAAAAAGTGATTTTATTTTTACATTACAGGAGGCTGCTTGCATAACGTAGGATGAAAAAGTGGTTGCGATGGAAAGAGTGTCATATTTTTAAGAGGCCACCACTAGGGATAAAGAGTAGAAAGACACAGCTATAAAGAGAACAAAATAATTGACAAACTCATGCTAAGATTTTCCAGGCTGGTGTGTGTGTGTGTATATATATATGTCTCAAATAAAGAAAATGTTTTGCAAGCAATGTAATTATCATTTAAGTACTTATGGAAAACACCATCAAAGAAGAGAAAAACCCCCAAACTTTCATTAAACTCAACAGCATATCTGCTTTATGCAGAAGACAGATAGATGTCAGGAAGTAGGTGACTAATGAAGTGGAATTCTAAAAATCCTTGCCTTAGATAAACAATTGTTAGAGAAACATTCAGCCAATCAAAATAAATATCATTTTGCAGAAGCCTAACAGTAAATCCTTCAAGTAATTCATAACAAATAATCCTAGAAAAGCATAAAACAGTGAGCATGCTAATGATTTACAGGGGTTCCTTTTTCATGGTGCTGCCTTAAGCCCCAAGCATGTATTTTATTCCATAGTTAAATATCTGTAGGTGTCTGAAAGGTGGTAATTACATTTGTAATAAACATGAGCATTATACAGCCTTATTTGTAAGACCTCAGTGAAACATAGATATGCACAGAGCTAAGAAGTCACAGCATTTGTATCCGAGCCGCATGCACTGAAATAGGAATTATTGTGCCACAGACAGACAGTGGAATTGTTATTTTGAATTATCTTGTTGAAGGCTCAGTCTTCCCATAGCTGCTCGGAGTCTACAGCAATCAGGGCAGGGCATTGGAACAAACTGCACTCGACAGAGCTTGAGCACTACCTCCAGAAACCAGAGAGTGTGCAGTGCAATCTGTCATTTGAAGTAATGACCCACCTGCAGCAGCTTCCTGACTCTTTTCAGGTTGTGTATCAAGAGCAGATTCTTCTCCTGAGAAACCCGGTCCAGCTGTTCGTCCACTTGTATTATCAAATTCTGTAAAAGGATCATTGCCAGTGCTTCATTGTTGGCTGCAGCCTCCCTAAAGAATCAACGAAAAACAACCATGCATGTTTAAAATGTTGTATGATGTGTTGATCTAGCAGCACAGAAAATGATAATCTATTCAGAAATCTAGTCAGCAAAAAAAGACTAAGTATATGGTGACTTGCATGTAATTAGATCTTGTGAATAATTGATTTTTATAATTTTGTGGGGGGGTTTTTTAATATTTCTATAGATATGCACCTATAAAAACAGGATGACATGTTAACACAGACAGTAGAGTCAGCCAGAGGAGACAACCAGGGTTTTCTAGTCTCTGGTCCAGTGAATATTTAAATACTTCCAGCTCACTTGTCAGAGGAAATGGGGCTTATGCAAACTGTCCCTCTCACTCAGTCACACATATATAATTTCTGACTTTGCTGCCCAGTTTCAGACAAAGTTGGCAACCTGCTTGAAGTCCAAAAGATAGAATGTTCTTAACAATTTCATGGAAATCTGGCAGGTTGGTAGAAGAAAGGAATCCAAATTAGCACCTCCACTGAGGAAAACGGCAGCAATAACTTGCTCCAGGAGGCAACAGCCAGATGGCCAGGCAGCAGATACATCTCTTCACACCAGGCACCAGATGAGCCTTCCCCCAGCCAAACTATTTGGGGATACAGGAAGACTCTGAGGCTACTGGTGAAGGGCATGCAGGGGACACAGGACACAAAGACAGACAAAGCCAGGCTTTACTGGTTCTGCTGTTCGTGGTACAGCTTGGGATGTGCAGAGCAATGGCATTAATGAGCAAAACAGAGGAGGAAAAAGTTTGGACAGTATGGCATCCTTGTCCTTGGGATGGCCTTTTTCCTTGCCTCTTTCCTTGCCTCACAAATGGCAACTGCCTGTTTGAGATACACCTCAACTAACTCAAACTCTGGCAAAAAGGAGATTTTAATGTTACCTGTGTTGCCACAGCCCTGTAAATACTGAGCACTAACTGTAAGGAAAGATTATATTCTTTAACAGATTATTCTTCTTCCCCTGCACAATAGTCCTCCAATAGTCCTGTGGATTCAGCTTGACAAATTGAGATGTTTCTTTCTGATATGACTAATACAATTTTTTTTTTTGGCATTTAGTTTGGGATTTTCTTAAGATAACTATCAAGTGAACTGAATCCAAATTTGTGCATAGACTGACCTCCTAGAGAAGAGAACTAGCTGGCTCATTCCCTACAATTATCCAGCTTTAAGGGCAGTTTTGGACAAGTGAGCAATTTTATGCTGCAAGAGGTAAATGTATAACATTTCCATTGAAAATTAACTTGCATCATTTTTTAAATCCATTTTTATTGGATTTTGTTGAGGAGTAAGTTCAAATGTGAAACTTCACCTCCCAGTATTCCTTAAGTTTAAATGGCTAAATTCATAACTAGTGAAATAGTATTACTGGAGTGCAGACACCTGCACAGTTCGTAAATGAGCACCCTAAAGCCTACCAGAATACAAAAGAATTGTTGGTGATTGAAACAATAGGAGAGAGAATAAATGAAATCCTACCAGTCCTGGCTTTCTATCCATTGTGCTAGTAGATGTCGGATTTCCATGGGGAAGTTATCATCATAGAACTGGTCTACCTGCTCCAAAAATTTTATTTCCAGTTGTTGAACTTGACTCCATTGGGACATACTGCAAAAGAAAAGAATTAAACAGGTTTGCCCTTGGAAAGTGAGTATGAATTACTAATCCAAACTACATAAATCAGTTATTTTCATTGTAGCTCTTACATTCTTTAACATTTTATTCTTTGTTTCAAAACAGGTGGCACTTGAGTGAATACAGTCAGTTAAAGGGAAGAGAGAGAAAAGTGAGCAAGGCCATTAAAGAAGTTTTGGCTCTTACATGTGAATGGGCACCTCTGTCAACTCCCTTTATGTAAATGTTTTGAGGTACTTTATGATGCTTATAAAGTGGCAATATTTACATACCATCTCTCATCAAGAGAAGACATTTAGGACTGTACTCTTCAAACCTAGGTAGAACTATTCTTATTGATGAGTAGTGGAAAGCAATGATTTTGCTCCCCTCTTGGTGAATTCATAACACTCAGATTTTTCCTAAAGCCACAGTGGTTGTGTGTTGCTGTGCTGTTCCTAAAGCTCCACATTGTCTGTTTGGAGAGTACTGCTTTACAACCTAAATCCAGCACATTTTCTATATTTTAAATTGCCATTTAATTATGTTTGATGTTACAGAAAGGGGAAGGGAAAAAAAGTAAGCATAAAGTCTTATGAAAACTATAAGACAAGCAAAAGTAGCACCACCTGATGACAGGATCTGAAAGTCTAGTGAAAAAACTATCCCAAGTAAGTTTTGCCTGATAACAGAGATGCTGGCAATAGGAACTTGGTTATTCTAGATTTTAAGGGGGACTGAATTAATACCTGCTCCTCTCCATGGTCAAAAGAGGTTATTTTGGGTGAGCAAACTCTGCAGGAGGACACCTCAGCCTGCATGACTCCCTCCACTCATGAGAGAGTCCATTCTCTAGGGTTGCACCCTAGAGAATCATTATTAACCCCACTGGTGAAAACACCATTTTCACTGTGATGTGTTCAATGCAGAACAGACTGAAGATAAAATGTTGCCTCTGGGCAGGCTATGCCAGGCTGTAATCCCAGATGTGGCCTGTGGATAAAAAGTCAGTGGTGGGGTTGAGAACAGGCCACCCTGGATGAGCAGAGAAGAGGGATGCTCTATGACCTGTGCCAGTCCTCGAGTGGGCTCTGCCAACACCCTGATCCCATACCAGAGGTCATCTTCCCTTTCATCATGTGAACAAAAGACACAAAATCCATTCAGGGTTGCTAAAGATTGCAGTGGGTCAAATTATGGATCTGTTGGAACAGTTTTGAGAGAAACTTTTCCTGAAGAAAAAGACAAGATTTCATCAAAATGGACGTTTTTGTAGAAAGCTGACCTTTTTATATGCAGCTTTTCTATTTTCAGTTCTGAATTGTAGTTTCAGAATGCCAACAGTTTCAAATAGAGAAGACATCGTATTTTTAATGCTGTAGTCTTTCATTTTGCATTTTTTAAAGTCAGAGAAGGAAAAAAAAAGTAGTAGCTCAAGGTTTAATGGAGTCCTGAGCACTTACTCATACAAAAGTAAAAGTGACAGGTTTTAGTTTCTTCGTAACGAAGGCTGATGTGATGATTCTGTGTGTGGTATGAAGGACACTGTATATAACATCAGTGCAAATGTGTCCAGTGACATTTCCCTCCTCTTTATTACTTCCATTCTGAGAGGAAAAAAAATATTGCCTGAATATTTACTTAGTTTCATTAAATTGCTGAGGAGGACTTAAGCACAGGAGTGTTTCACTGTCTGTGCTGCTGTACTGACAGTTACAAAGAATCCCAAACCTTATTTCTGGTGATACATACAAGGCATCAAATCATAATGCATTAATAATTTAGTGAATAGAATCAGAGAATTGTTAAGGTTTGGAAGACACCTCCATGATCACGGAGAGTGGCTGTAACTTTTTTTCTGAACTTACACTCTAGATTTTTAAGTCTGTTCACTTTCAGTGGGAGTTTTTATTGCAATTGCTAGTGAATTCTGGTGATTATGATATCCTAAAAGGATTAGAATGGAAATTTAATATTTCTAAGTAGAAACAAAACAAAACAACCCCCCCTCAAAAATCCCCAAAACAAACAAACAAACAAACAAAAACAAAAAAAACCCAAAACAACAACAACAACAAAAAATAACCAACAAGAAAAAAAGGAAGATTTTGTCCATCCTGTAGCTCCCTTAGGCCTGCCATGTAAGTTGAGGGGATGCTCACATGCATAAACTCTTAAAAAGCACACGAGTACACGAGTAGGGTTTGTCCCTGGGATTTTGTGACAGGCTCGGTACAACCCATGTTCCTTTTGCACAAAAGGTTTCACAGGGACAGCTGAGAAGGTCGGGCAGTTGTAGCTCATTATCAATGGCCCCTGAAGGGAACTGAAAGAAAGTTTTCAGGAAAGATGGGGCAACACTGTCTACAAGAGCACATAGTGAGAGGACAGGAGGAATGGGCACAAATTGAGAGAGAGTACGTTGAAGTTAGACACTGGAAAAATTTCCAACGTGAGCGTGGCGAGGCACTGGAATAGGTTGCCCAGGGAAATTGTGGATGCCCCATCCCTGGCGGTATTTGAAACCAGGTTGGATGGGGCTCTGGGCAACCTGGTCTCTAGTGCAAGCTGTCCCTGCCCATGGCAGGGTGTTGGAACGACATGATCTTTAAGGTCTCTTCCACCCCAAGCCATCCTGCCACTGCAAGGCGGCCGGCAGGGGCGGGCGCTCCGTGACAGCAGGGACGGCTCTGTGTCCAGCCGCGCTCCGGACAGCGCAGCCCAGCCCCGCTCTCGGGGTGCCCAGCTGCTCTCCGGCTGCCGGGCTTGCCCTGGAGCCCGTTCCATCGGCCCCGTCTGTGCCGGGGGTCGGTGCGCGCCCCGTCCCGCCTGGTCCCGTCCCGTCCCGTCCCGTCCTGTCCCGTCCCGCCCGCCTCTCGGGGCTCTCTCCCCACGCCCGCCGCCCCACTTGCCTGTGCCGGCTCCGGCCGAGCGCCGCCGCTGCCGCCGCTGCCGCCGCCCCGCGGGCTTTGAGCGGCCGTGCCCGCCCCCGGCCCGCGGCAGCGCCTTCCTGTGCGTCAGCCCCGCGGCGCCCGGCACGGCCCTGCCGCCGATCGCCGGAGCACCAGTCGCCAGAGTTACCTGGGCAAAGCTCGGAGCGTGGAGGAAGTTGTTTGTCTTCAGGAAGCTGAAAAATACCGAAATCTTTTCGCATTCGTGCTGTGATGGCAGAGGGCTGGGTCCCGCCACGCTGGGGGAACCAATGGCATCCCCGGGGACTCAGGGTTCTGCTGTTCCCCCAAAAGCCATGGAGGCACTGATGTCCCCCACTGCCCGAGCTCTGTTCAATGAACGCCAGTGAAAAGGCAAAGGGCAAAGGGCAGTTCTTGGAGGAGCTGGGCAGCAGAACAAAGCATCTCGTGGCTTCCAGTCATGGAGGTTGGACAACACCTCCAAGACCATCGAGTCTAACCTTTGACTGAACATCACCGTATCAACTTCAGAGCCACAGTCAACTCTTTTACTGAACACCTCCAGGAATGGCGGCTTCACCACTCTCCTGGGCTGTCCATTCCAATACTTAGCCACCCTTTCCATGAAAAAATTCTTCCTGATGTCAGCCTGAACATCCCCTGGCACAGCTCACAATTATGTCCCCTCATCCTGTGGCTGGTGGCCTGGGAGAAGAGGCTGACCCCTACCAGGCTGCAACCTCATTTCAGGTAGGTGTAGAGAGTGTCTTTCTGCAACATTCCTTATTCCAGGTGGTACCTGGGACGCAGGAACTTCCCTCCGAGATGAAAGATTTGATCCCTGTTCTACAGCTTTAATGATCCAATATCATCTCTGCAAACAGCAACAGAGACATGTTGCAAGTATCTTTTCCCCAAACAAGTTATTAGAAAGAGGACTTCTATAATTTCAGGTGCAACACTGCTGAAACCAAAGTGAGTGAAAAATGCAAAATTATGACCATTTCAAAGCCATCTTACCTCAGCACAGACTTTGAGTGGTTGGATTATGGCTCTGGTGTGATGTGAAGCAGCTGCAATCTGCCCTAAAGTGAATCCTTTAAACTATTATTTTGCTGTATTTTGTCTTTACCAGGAACCCCAGCCATGAGCAAGGTTTTTCTGTGCCAGGCTGTGCAAACCTGGAGTAAGAGACACTCAGAACCTGCCAGGGAGCTGACAGGGCATATTACACTCTGTGCCCTGGGAGGAATGGGCAGCCTTGTTCAAGGGAAAAAGCCAGGTGCTGGGGATGCAGTTAAGAGGAAGGTGTGGGTCACTCCTGATGCACAGTTATGTTTTCTAGACAGAGCAGAGGGAGACTTAGAAGTGAGGTGAGGAGCTTTAGAGAACTTCTAGAAGACCATTTACAGGTGTCAGCAACTGACCTATGTCTGAATATGGCTGGGTAGAGAACATGTTCACCATATGTGTTTGAAATGAGATTTGGCATTATCTTTAATAGCATTTAGCAAATTTTCAGGTGCATTTGTGTAGAGAAAGGCAAGATCATAACAGGAGTTGACAAAAATCCTGATTTATAGATTTGTGTGGTCCAGTCCATATTTGAGTTGATTCTTAGTTCTGTTACTCTTTTATGTTTTATCATGGCATATTTCTTCTTTTTTTTTTTTTTTTTCTTTCCCAAATGAATTGAGGATATAATGTACTCGAAGATTTTCTTCAGCCTCTTATTTTTGAGCCAAATGACCATTAGCTTTACAATCCAGAAATGAAAGCTAGGTGTGTAAGGCTGGAGGAATGATTTGGTTGCTCTTTGTGACCAGAAGCACATTTAGCCCCAAATTGCATTTGATTTCTCTAAGTGACTATTCTTGCTGCTGATTTTACCTAGCTGTCACTGGCTCAAGAGAAATGGCACCAGAGCAGAAAGATAATATTTTCATTGCTTTTTGTTGGGAACTAAGGACCACACTGGCTGTCAGACTAGCTCTTTGTCCAAAGAAGTCAGTCCCCAAAACCAGCCAGAATTTGGCAAGTCTCTGCTCAGGCTTGCCCTCTGTCCTTTATGTTTCAGCAAGCACAGGAGGCTGGTTAGCTTATGTGGGCTACATCAGGACAGCCAATTAGTAATTTGAGGACCACCCAGGAAACAACATTGATTAGTAATCTGATTTTGTGCTGTCAGTAGGGGGAACTATTGCACTGTATTTCTTTCGAATAAATATTGGTAACACTATTTTTCTTTCTACATTAAGCACTCATTTTCTGAGCATCCTTATGCGACTGCTGCCTGTAATGATGAGAAGACAGGTAGTTCATACTATTGCAACAAAACAAGATAGTAACAGATTTTCAATCCCCTTTTGCTTGCTGTTATTCCGCTTAAACCTAGAAAACAATTTATATGGTGGCGTGGTTGATATTAAGACGATAAAACGCTTCCTATTATCTGATGAAAGTGTCTGTTCAGGCTTGCTTCAGGAGGTCATAAGCCAAAAGTTCAGCTAGGTGATCTCAAAGTTCAGGGTAATCAGAGGTCATTCTTCAGCTGAAGAGTGAGAGAAGCAGAGATCAGTTTCTGAGGAGATGGTTTGTGTTCCCTTCTTCCCTCCTTTTCCCCCCCACTTCCTGGCAGCTAGAGCAGTGAAGGCAGGTCAGTGGCTGGGACAGAGTCCAGCTGTGGAACCAGCTGTTGGGGTGCAGGATGCTGGATATAAGCCATGGCTGTGGAGGCAGGAGAACAGGGGCATGATCCTTACACAAGGGATGCAGGAAAGTGGATGGAGTCACTTGTGATGTTACAGTGAGTTGGGGACCTCTGGGGCTTTGTGAGAGCTCGTTGGAGAAGAAAAAGGGAAGGGCACTTGTTTGGTGGAGGGAAATAACGAGGACTGTGGTCCTAGGGCATTGGAGTTGGACTGTGAAAGGCATTGAGGTATGGCTGGGGTGTTCAGGGGCAGCCTGAGTATGGGGGCTGTTTGAGGACCACGGGTGGGAGAGGAGGGTGTGGAGCAGCAGAGCTGTCAGGGGTGGTGAGGGCTAAGGGGTTTCCTGCTGAGCCTGAAGCATAGCCCAGCTCTGTGCTCTTGGACAGGGGTCAGTGGGGTGTGACATCATGATGGTGTTTGGAGATGTGAGGAAAACTGCTGTGGAGAAGGACTGAGATAAAAAAGAGATGGTCTAGGTCAGTTCAGGTAAGTTCTGGAGGGGATCTGTGTGGATGGGCTCCTGGAAGAGATGGCTCAAGGCGGGTGGTGGATACTGCTGGGCTAGCACAGGAGGAGGCTGTGAAGGAGGCAGTGCCAGGGCTGAAAGGAGAAGTTTAGGGAGTTGTGGCTCACAGTGCAGGAGTTCAGTGAGCACAGATAGCACGGGCCTGGAAAGGTTCAAGCCACCATTGAGTTTGATGGGTCAAAGTTAATCTTCACTGTGTAACATTTCATTCCACTTTGTCCGTGTTTCAGCACTGGGCAGAGCAGGAGAATAAGAAGCAAGTGTCTGCATTCTGTGGGCTGTGTAAAGGGAAGACAAAGTCTCAAGCAATGGAGATGAAATTCAGGACATAGTAATCTTCTCATCAAAAGTTCACAAAGTTTTTTCTAGGAATACTGAGCCAATTTATTACTTTGATCTCTCTGACCAACCTGTAATCAAGATTACCATCTCTCATGTTTGGCCTCTAGTCATTATACTCCTTGACTAACCTTTAATTAGAGTATGTGTCATCTGTCTTTTACATAAAGGACACATTCAGCTTGTCCATGCCATACATGTTTGATGTCTTGTATCTGAGCTGTTCATAGCTTTCTTTGTGCATTCAGAACATGGACTTCTGGTCTTGGTGAGGGAGGTAAACGCTGTAACTATGAGAAACTGTCCTGCTGACAGTGTAGTTCCTTCCAGTCAGCACAGCATAAATCAGTAGTTGTGTGTGCAGGTCACATCCCTTACTGTCCTCTGTTTGGAGAAAAAAAGACAGAAACAGTAATGTTGACCTAAAGTTACATGTTATAATATTATAAATATAATATTTATGAATGCTGGAAAGAACTCTTATTTCTGTGTTCATATGTTAAAAGAATGGTCATTATCCTTAGAAAAAGAGGTTTTTGGCTGCTTGCTGGCTCTTAATTGCTGAAATATTTACTGTTTTCCCCTTCCCAGTAATGAGAGAACTGTAGGTGCAGATGTATAAATCCATATGAAGTAAAGATACATATCTTACCCAAATTCAACATGATATCAATGTGATAAGAAAAAAATTAACTTGACACATGGAGAATAATGAGAAATAAGGGATTATAGAAAATGAAGTTTTCCCTGCTGACTTGGGTTCAGGTCTCTGCTTTCAGGGCGGATTGGCCTTTTGATACTGTGGTCTCTGGCTTTGCTTTTTTTAGTAGGTGCAGGTAGAGTGACCGCTCAGCAGTGCACGGGCAGGTCAGAGTAAATGACCTGTAGGTAGATGACTTCTGTCCTTTTTGCTGCCCACGCCCTAATGGAGGGTCCATTCCTATCCCTACTACTGGGGAGAGGCTGTTCCACACCAGCTCATAGCAAGGTCAAGGTGAGAGGTTCTGTCTTTTGTTGTCTGTTATCTTTGAACAACAGGTGTATTGTTTTGGTGCATGCCTTTTTCATCACTTTACCTCTAAATATCATATTTGCAATTTTGCACTGGATGCTTCAGTGTGTACCCTGGGAAAACTTGGAGGTGTTTATTCCCAAAAGGAAAGATTTGTATAGTTCTGGTGAGATTTTTCTGGATTTTTCTTCAGGAGAAAGAAGCCTGTGCATCTTGTAGAAGTTAAGGCCAATGCCACTTGGGGTCCTACAGTCACCACACAAACTTCTACACTGATGAAATTAAGGTAGGAAGAAATTACATTAAAGGCCTCAATTCCACCTGTTTATGGGAAGGGCACGTGGAGAAATGAAGGAAGCATGGAAAGAAGTGAGGCTAAAGACAGTAGTTTAGAAGAGGCAGGAGAGAAACTCTGGGGGCCTCGTGTTAATTACTTTGTAGTGTAAATGAAAAATGGCATATGCAGAACATCATTGTAAGTAAGTTTTGCCTTGTATGCCTACTCCAGTCATTTTTGTTTCAGCAGTTTTCAGCTCTTGAAATATGGGATTGATTTAACTTGCCCACTTCCTGAATGATACAATGCAAATTTAAGTTTTATTTTTCCTGAATTACCCTAGAGTCAGGTTTCCTTTTTTGATTGTGATTATGTAAATTGTTAGGAATTCTGGTAGTGCTATTTTAACACACTTTTTTCACTCAGTATAGTCTGTGGGAGCTCAGGAAGCTTTTCTCTTATACAACAGCTTCCCTGACAATTGGTAATGATCACTTTTTGTTTGTGCAGAACTTGAACGCTTTAAGATCAGTGGTAGAGTGTGAGAAAGGAATACAAAGTCAGTGTGATTTGGTGAATGCTGTGGGTTTTTATATATGTACCTGTGAGATAGAGCTTGGAGGGCAAAATGCAGACCCTTGCTGGTGCAACTTGAGTAGTAAATAGGTGAGTATTGGCTGGATAAGAGAAAAGAGAATATTTTTGTAGTTAGCTCGTAGTTAGCTCGTTTGGGATTTGTGCTGTCAATAGTTGCTGAAATTCTTACTGCCCTCCTTGCCTAGGGTAAAGATGACCATGCATAATGGTAACTTCTGAGCATACTTAGGAATATTTTCATTTTGTAGTCTCTTAGAAGAGTCCTTGAGTTTTATTAAGCCTGCTAGCGTAGGCTAATTGCAAAAACCAATTTGATGCCAAACAATGACTTCCAAATGCAAAGATCAATAGTTTCAGAATTAGTAATG
Source organism: Lanius collurio (assembly GCA_020086605.1). NCBI lineage: Eukaryota > Metazoa > Chordata > Aves > Passeriformes > Laniidae > Lanius > Lanius collurio. The sequence goes on along the minus strand of JACBWW010000058.1, from coordinate 721,704 downwards.
GATTGTGCACTGAGAAGATAACTTGGTTAATTAATTTAATAAAGTATTTTCACAAAGGGAGCAATTAAACAGAAATCTGATTATCTCTGCTTGATAATACTTGAAATATTTTATACTGAAATTACAGGTTTTAACTCTGGTGATACCAAGAGGACCTCTTGATTTATGTTATTCTCTGAAACTCCTTATTTTGGTATTCTTTGTATAACAAAGAACCCATCTTCAGAAGTAATGTCAGCTTTTTGCTGGGCCAGGCAATAAGACACCAACAAATCTGAAGCAGTTGTACAGTTGATTGTAATTGTATTGTTGGATATCACAAGCAGGACGGCAATCCCACATCTGTTATGGACTCATTGTCCTCCTTCTGGGTTACACAAAAAGTGGTATTTGGTTGGATTCTTCTATTCTTGTCCTCCTATGAAAAACTTCAGGTCAGATGAGATTTTATTTTATTTCTGTAAACCTGCTTTTTTCTGGATCTTGGCCTCTCAGCATGCTGTAGATAAGAACCCTTGTGGTGGGAAATTTAGCTGCAAACTGACATATTCCCCATTCAGTGCAATTCCCATGGCAGCAGGGAAGGAGGAGCATTATGGATGAGTGTAACCATCCTTTATTTATTTTGAAAATTTCTGAATTTCCAAGTAGCTTTTTATAGGATGTTTCAAAATTTTCAGATGAAGCAATTTTTTAGTACAATCAGTTCATACCAGAAACAAAAAAAAATGGGTTTATTTTCACTGGGAGACCATTGGGATGACACAGAGAACTGAGACTGTAGGTGGAAATTTAATTTTGGAAGTTGTTCGATTGATGCAAGTAATACTTGTGTTGTTCCCTTGCCTTCACAAGTAGAAAGAAAAGTGATTTCTAGGGCTGGCTAACATGAGGTGAAATGCCAGTACCTAAGAAAACAGCTTGTGGCCACAAGAGGACATGAGTAAAACAAAATCTCAATTCTTTTGTCAGTTTGTGGTCATCAAGTTCATGTCTTGCACTGCCCCTGAAACTGCTCTGGTCATGAGGCTCCTGTAGAGTGGGGTGAGTGTTCTTCTATTTCTCCTGGAGAAACAGATTTGAGATTCAAGGAGACCGTTTGCTTATTCACTGCAGCCTGGCCAGCATCAGAGTCCAGGGATTTTGTGATTAACAGGAAGACGTTCCGATGTCTGATACATGCTGAAGGACTCAAAGCCCAGTTATCTTCCTAGTGAAAGCTGAGGGCCTTTGTGTATGGGCATAATGATGCTTTCATTCCTGGTCTGGGTGAAGTGGCAGAGCTTCAGCTGTGAGAGAAAGTACATCCTCAGTTTCAGGATTGCGGGAGTCTGCTGGAGAGGAAAAGAGGGAATATGTCTGAGTCCCCTCAGTCTGGTTAGGAAATCACAGCAGATCTTTGATTCCTGCTGAGTGCTTTAAATACTGACTTACTGATTTATTTGCAATGCAGTGCATGAATTTGAAGGGAAGCGTAACGTTTGCAGCAGGAAATCCTCCCTGAGACTGGTGCGAGTCGTGTTGTTTGAGATGTGCTCTGGGTTAGAGCATGCTGAGACTCCCAAATTGGAGAGTCCCAAATCAGAACTGGATTAGGGCTGAAGTGAGCAGCAGGCTCTGAACAAAGCTGGGTATGGGCAGCACAACTTGAGTGGCATCACTTGGACACCCACAAATTCTGGGTGTGTAAAAGACTGCACAGCAATTCCGAGGATGCATTCCTGAGCTCGGCTCCTGAACACTGCCCAGATTTCATTTTAAGTGCATTTAGGATCGTGTCTTTAACTAAAAATGAGGCTAAGGTTTGTGTTGCTATGCTGCCTTGTGGTAGACAACCAACTCCTGCCTTGCTGCTGCTCTGTGCACGTGTTGGGTGGATGGGTCACAGGAAGGAGCTGCTTGAGTGTTTCTGCATCAGTCCTGTCAGGCCTTTGTGTGCAGGGGGAGCATCCCAGCCAGCAGTCTGCTGTCAGATTCCCACTGGTTAACAGGAATTGAACCAGGGCTTTTCCTCTTATACCCTAAGTGTCCAGTAATGTAAATACAGCCAAAATATGAAAGTGGTGGTTCTATGTAGGTACCATTTTAAAATATAAACCATAAATCATTTATTTCCTGATGTTCTTTGACTCTTTTATGATTCCTAATGCTTAATGATATGCAATTAATACAATTCTCAATGCTTTGAACACAGAATAAAGAGTCCCTTTTTGTATTATTTGTACCATTGGTTCTAAAACCAACACGAGTGGAAATCTGTGATTTCAATTTTCCTCTTCTCTGCTCTAGTTCAGGATCCCCAGCATCAGCCTGGTAAGAATCTGCAAGTGAGATTTTCAGACAACCTTGATGGTGAGGCCATCTAGACCAGTGGTTTTAAAGGTTTTTTTATGGCCTTCTAAACTTGTTGGAAAAAATCTGAGAAGTGCCTAACCTCTGTGGGGGGAAAAAATGAATCACAAATGCATTGTGGAGTGCTTCCACAGTAGTCATCATTTGCAATCAAAATAATGAGGCAAAGCTTTTGAATTATTATCATTTTTCCAATGCTAATTTTGTTTAGTTCTTTCCATACCAAGGAAGGTACAGATATCTTCTAAAAACATCTTACTCTGTGTGGAGTTGTTTTGCAAACTGCTGCGTGAAGGTTTTTGACCTACTTGTGACCCAGAGCCTGAGAAGTGCTGCACCAACACTACAGGAGTGCAGATAACTTACACCACTAAAACTATCTTTGGTCAAAAAAGAAACCACTGGGTTCTCTGAACCCCTGAGAACCGAGCAAGAGCTTCTCAGTTAAACTCTTGTGGTATTTTTTTTTTCCTCAAACTTTGTTTTACAAACCCTCTGCTGCTAGTTTTTTAAGGTGCTTTTACTGAGAAGGAAATAACCTAATGCTGTATTTGAACACACGGCGCAGTCACAGCGCTGGGCGGTGCAGGGTGCTGAGGTGAAAAGGAGAGATATTATTGAAGGTTGATGTATTTTGTAGTACATGGCTCTGTTTTTGGCTTCTTCCCTTGATGCCCTGGAAATAAAACAAGCAGCTAAGGGGTTTTGCCCAACCTGCTTGCCATTGCTGGGAGAGGTGGCTGCCCAGTGGCTCGATGGCTGGCACAGACAGCTGTGGGGTCCTGAGCCCTGGGGTGCCTCAGAAAGGAGCTGCACAAACCCCTGAGGGAGGGAGGCACAGCTGGAGTCTGTGTGCTTCACAATTTGAAGGCTGCATCCTATAAAGTGCCATTTCCTTTGTGGACAAATATATTTCCCTTAAACTGAGATTGTTGAAGTGAGGAGTGTAAGTGCATTTCTGTATCGAGGGGACTGCCCTGTCTGCCCCTCGGTGGCTCCAGTGTCACTGGCTACAAGGACAAGCCATACATATGAAAATAATAATAAAAAAAATTCTTAGTATTTAAAGAATATTTAGCAATAGGAACTAATTATGGATGCAAACTTAAATGGCCATACTCAGCTGATGAGAAGGACAATCTTGATGCGTAGTGTTAAGTTTTGCATACTTCTGCAGTTAGATTTGAATCTCCTGTCTCCACTGCCAGTGTTGTGTAAATCATACCATATGTTAGGCGTCTTCAAAAGAAAACTGAACAAGCCATCCAGTAATTAATGTGGGTTTTTTGAAAAATCAGGGGTTTTTTGCTTATTTGAAGATTTGTTGTTTTGCGCTTCTGCTGAGAACAAGTATCTTTACATTGCTTTGTGAACTGCATTATTTTTTTCTCAATAGGAGAATAATTTTTCTGAGTAAATGCAGAATCTATGGTCTTTGTGCCATGCCCATTAGCATTAAGAGGGGAAACAACTCTGAAGGGAATTCCCAAATTCAGCAGATTATAGCTAGGGGACAGCAAAGCCTACTGCTGTCTTGAAACTTTTCCTGTTTCATCAGTCTGAAAAGATAAGAGTGCTGATAGGTTTAATGAGGCTCTCAAATTACAGGAGGTTGTGTGCTGATGTGGGGCTTGTGTGGTGACTCAGAGGTGGCAGCATTTTCATGAATGCATTTGTTTTCAAGCAGTGTGGTTATGCTATCGAGTTCACCATGATAAACACTGTTTTCCACGTGGGTTTCTTTACCAAAGCCTAGTGTTGTGCCAGGTAACAAGTAATTAGCAAGGAGGCAGCTACAAAGAGTTATCCTGATGTAATTACCAAAATTAAAGGAACTGTGTTGCCATTCAAAAAGATCCTGTTGAGAAAGACAGTACCTTAAATTAGGCTCTGCCTCATATTATGGAAAGAAAGTAGTCAGATACTGAATCAGAATGATTTGAGTTGCAAGGGACATTAAAGACCATCTAGTTCCAATAGCCTGCCATGGGCAGGGACACCTTCCACTAGGCCAGGTTGCTCAGAGCTCCATCCAGCCTGGCCTTGAACACTGCCAGGGATGGGGCAGCCACAGCCTCTCTGGGCAGCCTCTGCCAGGGCCTCACTGCCCTCACAATAAAGAATTTCTTCCTAATATCTCATCTAAATCTACCTTCTTTCAGTTTAAAACTGTTAGCCCTTGTCCTAGCCCTACACTCCCTGATAAAGAGTCCCTCCCCATCTGTTCTGTAGACCCCCTATAAGTGCTGGGAAGCTGCTGTAGGCTCTGCCTGGAGCCTTTTCTGCTTTAAGCTAAACAACTCCAGCTCTCTTTGCTTGTCTTCATAGGAAAAATGCTCCAGGCCCCTTGATCATCTTCATGGCACTCCTCTGGACTTGGTTGATAGAGCTTTTTTCCAAACCAGATCTCTCTCCCATAGCTACTTCTACTTGCCCAAATAGTGGCTTGGCTTGGCTTTGTCCTCTGCCAGCTGGGTAGGACATGGAGGATCTCTTGAAACTGAGCCAAAGTAACAGGTGTTATGAGGTATGTTCAATTCCAGCATGTTGTAAAGCAAGCTGTGTCTTGCACTCAGATTCAGACTATCCAAGGAGTTGTTAACCATGAAAACATGAGATCACTATTTCTTCCATCAGTTGCAAATCATCTTTCTGGAAATGGAAAATTGGTTAAAGAGAATGCTGCTTGGAAAAGGTGCTTCAAGCAGTCCAGGAGCAAAGGCAAGATTCAAATTGTAGAAGCCCGTTTCTTTCATCAACATTCAGGTTTGTGTATGTCACAGTATCTGTCAGATCACAGCAGTAAGCACTTCTCCACTGCAATAAAATATTTCACACATTCTAGTATTTACTTTACTGTTTTGCTGTTGTCTGAAAGGGGATTTTTCTAATTATGGGTCCTTTTTCTTTTTTTTTTTAGAGCCTATATATTAATCTCTGGTAGGTACTCTTGTTTGACCTGAAGAAAAAAAAGCATGTTGGTGAAAACACAGGTGCTTCAGAGTCGTGAGGTTGTGCATAAGTTTTGCAAAACAGAAGGATCAGATTGATATGTAATGATCTTCATTTCAGTAAAATTTCCCTCTCCCAATCATTCCTTCCCATCCATCCTATTGGGAGCCTCAGGACTGTTACCACCCTGACTGTGTGTGTGGTGATGGTGCTTAGAGGCCCTGACTGTATTTTGCTAAACATTGTATGCATGTCTCAAGCCAGGCATGCATTATTCAAAGGCAGATGGGTGTGCAGTTGAATAAACACTAGAAATGAAGAAAGGAGAGTAGAAGGTGAAAGCGGAGCAATGAGCAGCATTTGAAGCAGTCCTCAAATTGCTCAGCTGAGTCTCTGACACAAACTTTGAGGCAAACCCCTTAGGGTAGAGCTTTTGGCTTTCAGTGGCTCTGTTTCCCTATCTGTAAAATGCATGTAGCTGTATCCATCTGGAAAGCGTGTTGTCCTTGCAAAGTTCTTGGCTTTGCATAAGAATGCCATTGTGTTCTCAGAGGCATTATTTTTGTTAATAGGGACTTATAGTATTGTTACAACTGTCTTGCCAAACTTTTTTTCAAGGAGACTGTGTTATTACAATCATCATAATATAAATAAATAAGGCTATTTGGGTACAGCATTGGTAATTTTAAAGATCACCTCTGCCTTTGTCTGTTTACTTGTGTTCCTTCCTTCTTAATTTTGTTTTGTATACCTTGTATCCCTGTTACTCTTTTTGGTTTTTTGAGGAGGTGTGCTGTGCCTCTGACCCATGGATCCCAAATAGCCAGGGTTTCTATTGAAATTCACTTTCTGGGGCATGACATGTAACAAACCAAGGAAATACTGGTGAGATGAGACCAAAAGTGAGGTGTAATTTGGCAGGTTTAGTACTAGAAATGTTTACAGGCATCTTCTTAGCCAGGTTATTTATTACTGTTTCACACTGTAGATTCTACTCAGTGGTTCTCTTGCTCATGGATTCCAAGACTTCAAACCTCAACAAACTAAAACATACCAAAAAAAACCAAACAAAAAAAGATTTTAATCCTGCTGAAATTAGCATTGAAACAAACTCCTTGTGCATAACTTTCTTAATCCTTCTGTGCAATTTTAACAATTGAGTTTTTCCTGCTTCCTCCCCATTGATCTTGACTATATGGAAAATATCTTTGAAATATATGTATTCAAAACAGGAGTTTGATTCAGAAGCAGACACCCACACATGCTCATCATCTTGAATTTAGTACTTTCATGACAAAACAGGGTGTAGCATAAATCTGTTAGGATATAGTATTTTAATTGAGCAAGAGTTGCTTGTAGAAACAATGGTCAAGTTGTGCTGGGGGCTTTTTAATGAGGGAAAAGATGATGCAAGTGCAAATTGTTGTAATGCTGAAATACTGTAGGTGTAGTTTCAGTGGAAGAATAATACAGTCAGGGCTAATGTCTCTGATATCTCATCCTGCTAGTTATTTTGAAGTTAGTGAAATACCATTTTGTTGCACATGTTAAAACTTGCCATTATATTGTTTAACTACTATCAGGTGAATATTTCATTTAAAGGAAATATTAAAAACCCCCAAAGGCTTATTTTTCAGAGCTTCATCAAACTATGCTCACCTAGAAATTGTGCCTGAGTTCCCTTTAAATTTTATTGAAGTTCAATAAGAGAAAGCTTGTCAGGATTTTAAGGCTTGCTATGTATTTAGACAGCTCAGCTCACAACTCTGCCTTTGAGAAATCCTGAAGTCCATTATCCATCATTGTGCTGCTCCTCAGCAAGAATTGATCTAGCCTGGTACCCTGGCAAAGCCCAACTTTAATTGCCTTTCAGTACTGCACTTGAATGTACAAGCCTTTTTATGAGCAGGCAGTCTTATTTGCAGTGAAATCACTTCTTACAAAGCCGTGTAGTGAAATAACGATGAAATCACAAATCTGCAGGTGTGTCAAAATGAGAGCAGTAGGTAGCCCTCTGCTATAGGAGTGTTTCCTGTATAATATTGAGCTTCTCAGTAGGGACTCCTAAACTGGGAAAACCAACGCCTACAGCTCGGTGTTTATAAATCTAGGCAGTGTCAAAGCTTCTGCTGGGGAATGGGAAAAGCGGGATTTGCTGAACCACGTTATTGCTGCGAAGCCTGCTAATCTCTTTTTCTTGTTTCTTTTCTTTCATCACTACACTAAACGCCCTGAGCTATCTGTATAAGTATTTCAGGCAGCAATCCACATTGTTAGCTTATTTCCCCTGGGTATGTTTGGTGCATTTTTGAAAGTCGGTTTAAAAATTGCATGGATCCATTTGGAAGGAATATAGAAGCTTCCATGCAGTTCTGCCTTATGGGTGCCTCCAGCAGTCTGAATTACCTGAGGCACACAGCTTCTTGGGAGCCTACTGTGAAGTGGTAGAGCACAGCCCCACAGCAAAGGTGGTGTTAACACATCATGGCTCTGGTATGTGATGCTCCGGGTGAAGAATTGCAAGACAGGAAAAGAAAATCACGTGTAAGTAATACCTGCACTTAGTCACTGAGTCTGCATAGGCAGATACCCCTGCTTCCACTTCATGCATTTGCAGGTGATTGAGCAAGGCAGTGAGCACAGCCAGCCTTTGCCACATTTTCAGCTGTTAAATTCACTGAAACTTCAGCTGAGACTGAACCTTTGATTTTTCTTGCCATTAAATAAAAGCAGCTGGAGATTAGAAAGCTGGGTAAAAGCTAATTTACTAATTTTGTATTTTCCAAACCAGAGCCAATTGAAGTGGTCACCTCAAATCTGCAAAGATCAAGGCTGCACAGTGTGCTGAGCTTTGTAAATGGCAAGTCAATGGCAGTGGCAACTGCTGAGCACCCTCCTGGACCTCGCTGTGCCCTGCAGCACAAAGATCCTGCACTGTGCCCAGTGGCTTGTGTCACAGCAGCACAGCTCTTTTGACACATGTCCACCAAAGGCTTGGAGAGCAATTCCCTAAATCCTGGGAGCACTTGTATTTGGCCTTGCTGATACAACTGCTGAGCTCAGTGGTGGCTGAGCTGCTTCTCTCCCACCTGCATTTCCTCCTTTCCCAGCTATGAGCTCTGAATCAAAAAATGTGGCATCATTAGAGATGTTCCTGCCAGAGCTAACGTCCCTTGAAGCTTTTGCCACCAGACAAGTACTGTGCCATTCTGGGTTCAGAAGGAAAGGTCCTCTGAACAGCTGGTCTCAGCTTCCCAATCCTCAAATACTTCTCCCAGCATCAACTGCTTAGCCAAAACCTTCCCCTCTGATGCTGTTGTGTGCATTTCCATTTCAGATTGTGGCTCCCTGGTGCTCAGTGCTTATGTCTCATGTCACACCTTGCTAGAGAGCAGGTGCTGGTTTCTTGCTTTCCTCTCAATTACTCAGGTGTTTGTGTTTAAAGGCCACCATGGTGGCACCGTGCAGATGCTCTCCTCCCCCTTAAATGTCACTAGGCTGGTGGAGCATTGATCTGCATTTCCATGTCTGGATTTCTAATGGATTTTGCATATCTGTTTCACCACGGCCTCAGGATTTAGCTTGGGTCTTACTCTTCACTAAAACCAGAAGGACTTTTTTTCATCTTGTACCAGGAAAAAGTGACTTAACATCAGGCTTTTCATTTGTTAAAGCTCTTCTTGTAAGAGCTGTGGAAATGCTGTTACTACTGAACAGAAAAAGTAGGTAAATACGTTTACAGTCCAGACATCTGTGCTCTGTTGTTCTGCTTTTACTTTAGAAGACCTGTTCCAATTTTAATTAAACTCCTTGGCTAATTTTAGAAGAAAATGTTTTCCAGTGATCTAATTGTTATAATAAAAAATTGCCTCAATCAGTAAGTAAGAGGAAGAATTCAGGGGCTTAGCCTACCATGTGTATTGCAACCTGCTAAATGCAAGAAATTGTCCTCTTTACTGGATTTACATTTCCTGCAGAGACTTGAAGTACAGACCATCTCAACATTTTATCCAGTGTAAAGCTGAAGTATCACTGCCTTGCCTCAGGAAAGAGATAATAAGACTGCACTTAAAAAATATGTGATGATTTCTTCTCTTACAGAAGAATATAAGCAAGCCTCCTGCTGGCCAAGCATGAGGAGCTCCTTAGAAATATTGAATTTGTTTGTGTGTGGTGTAGATGATAATACCACTAAAATTGGCATCCAGCTTTCTGCTAAATTCCTGCACAATTCTGAGAAAAGCTCTGCAGGAACACACAGAGTCAGGGCTAGTGGACTGTAATTAAAGACTTTTGCTGACTTACAGGATTCTGACTCTTGCTCAAGATGCACATCTCAGATAATGCCAGATGTCTTGCTGATTGACAGTTGGATAAACACAGACTTCATGAGGATTATTGCTTGGTTTTCAGAGTACCTTGTGTGTTTGACAGGCACCCAATCTATGGACCTTGGGATGCTCTTGAAATTTCCCTCTCTAGTGGCTTGGGTTGCCTTTGAACTTCAGAATAACAAGGTTTCCTTTGTGTTCTGGTGGTGGAAAGATTTTACTGTTTGGTCCACTCTCAGGCTTGTACTTGTAGTCAAAAATGTAAGATCTTCATATTTACAGGGGTATCTATTTTTAAGCCACTTGCAGAATCAAGGAAAATTTTGTGGTAAATCTGATTTCATTGCAGTTGCCATGTTGAGGGCAGACAGACTTACTCATGAGTGATAAAATTTTGATGTGTTTGCAATTCAGATAGAGTTGTAATTCAGGCTTATATGATCCCATTGGGGCAAAGGTGATGTGATTTCTTCTAGTAAATGAGACATCTAAATGGAGGCCACTTGTAAGGAATACATAGCACCAGAGGATACTGCAGGTGTGAAGCCACACACTCTTGCAGCTCATGCCAAGTAATGCTTCTTAAATGGTACACTGGGGCACTATTTTAGGTAACTTGCCATCAGATGACATAAATTCTCTTACAACTCTTAACTACACTGAAGCTAGCATTCTTGGAGTAGATTGCAATACTGGAGCCAAGCAGTTAATCAGGTGTAACATGAGGCTTTGACGTGATTTACTGCCTGCTGGTAGCTTGTACTGGGACTGTATTGTCCTTCTGTATGAACTGTGTAATAGTTTTAAGCTGTCCTTAGACAGGACCCTATTGTAAACATGCTGTCTGGCTTAACTGGGATGTCCTGTAAAAATACGTTAATAAAAACTGAAGTCTTTTTAAAGGATCCTATTCCTACTATTTCTGTTTCCCAAACTATTCCCACCAGTAAAGTACAGGCCATGCTGTTAACTCTTGCTGTGCTGATGCTTTGCTAGCACCTGCTAGAGCTATAATTCTTGTTTCAAACCTGATCAGTCATTGTGTGCCCTCTCAGCTGCCTGCTGCTGTGCCTGAGTTCTCTGCTGCTTTGGCTGGCACAGTGCAGAAGTTACCAGAGAAATAAAGCTTGTGCTCAAGGGATCACATGAATTTGTTAAGTCTTAATTTATTTCATGTCCCTTCTTGTCTTGGCTTACTTAGGTCTATGGAAGGAGTTTTGAGGTAATACTTTATTTAAGTTAAAGGAGTTTTTTAAACAAGGTAACTTGTGTTTGATACCTTTATTTGCTGGGTCCTTGTAACCTGGAGCTGGCAGGTCAAGGTACAGCAGTAAACCCTTCATGGGCTGCAATTTGCAGAAGGATATGCTGGAAAACATCATTCAGTAGGACAAGCTGAAAATGTGAGTTCTTGCAAACGAGGTGTTGTTCCTTTAAACAGAAAGATGCACTCTGGTGGGTTTAGGCACGCTGAATTTTTTAAGGAAACAGGTGCAGAGAGATGCATACTGAGGGGCTTATCAGAGAAATCACTGTGTTTTATAGGCAGGGTGAGATGTGCAGCAGAGCCTCAGAGGAGACAGTGCACGAAGGGCTTTTGTTTCCTAACCTGCCTGCGGTTCCTGGAGCACCAACGCCTCGGTGGGAGGGACTCGCAAAGAGTAGCACTGAGCAGCAAGCAGAGAATGATGCTTTGCAGGGATTTCTGGTTCCTTCCTCTCTCCTTCCCCTCCTGGAGCTCTGCAAAGTACAAATCCTCTGGAATATGGCCTCCAGGGTTTTAGCAAGGCCTCAAAGGGACTTGCTGGTGGCTCTAGAGGAACATATCCATACCTCTCACCACAGCCATTTTTTTTTAAAGAGAAATTTGTGATGTCCTTCCTTTTGTGAATTAATATGTAATTTTGAATGTGAAGCAGGCATCAAAAATGTTTTTAGTACAGATTTGAATTGCTCTCATGGTTGGAAACAATACTTGTATGTTGGTGGTGGTTTGGGAAGGGGGGAGGGTTGTGTGTGTGCAGCTGTTGAAGGCCATTAAAAAGTGACCAGAGCTCCCCTGAGAGCAAGCTTGGCATTAACTGTAAATTGATATACCAGGTCTCAAACACAAATTTCAGATTTCTTCATGGCAGGGTTTTGCTAAATGTTCTTTTTCTAGGTATTCTGGTTACACTAATCTTTCACGTACTTTTAAAAATAGACTGCACAGCAATTGATCAGCTGTTGGTACAACTTAATAATTGAAGAGTTAATCTTTAGAATCTGACACAGAAAAATGAATTCCACTGATGTATTTCCAGCATAATAGTTAATTTAAAATTTATCCTAAAAAAATAAGGAAAAATAAAAGGACAATTTTTATTTTTATATTACTAAAGGAAAAATTATTTTTCTTAGTTGGCTTTTAAATTAAGAAATTAGTGTTGTCTTTGCCCTGGTAAATGTTTATCTCTGAATGCTACAGGACCTACTGTTGTGACTGTGCTGCTTAAAGCTTTAGTAGAGCTTGGAAAAAAATTTGGCAGACAAAAAGATGATGGGTCCTGATTTAGATTTGAAAGAAGCTTGCAAGCCAATGTCCCATGACGCAAACACTGCTTCCTTAGTTCTGGCATTTTTTTTCCCCCCTTGATCTGACTAATTTAAAGTTGCTGTAGTGAACTTTAAAAGCTGGGTGTGGTGGTTGTTCTCTAGGCATCGGTAACAAAACTGAAGTTACTTGATCAAGACGGGGGCATCTGAGCTATTGTGTTTGCTGGGTAGCCAAGGAGTGGTTACCTGCTGGGAGACAATTCCACATGAAATCCCAGCGATGCTGCCTCAATACTGCCATGGGGACAGAGGCGTTTTCCTCTGCTGATTGGGGGGGTGCCTGTATGGGGCTGAGGGGAGGGTGGCAGAGACCCAGCACCAGTGCAATTCATCGGGAAACAATTCCCAGTTTTGGGGGGACAGAGAGCTACAGGCAACTAAATCCTTCAAACAGCCTGAAGCTGGCGGCAGCTGGCTGGCTCAGAAGCTTGCCTGTGTTTGCAGTCGCCTGAGTGCTGCCCTGTGAAAAGAAGCTGCCAGAAAGATTTGGGTGGTAAAAAGCCATGTTCTTGAGTTCATGGAAGTGCTTAATTTTTTTAAGGCCACGGTTGTTATTTCTTTTGATTGCTGTGAGTAGGATGAGTTCCAGTGTCTCTGGAAGCAGCTGTCAGCTGAGCAGGACGGTGTTCACCTCTTTTCAGTGGGAATATAGAGCTGCTGAGTCAGTGCATACCTTTTGTGTCTGCTTATGAGATTTTTATTGTTGTTGTGTTATTATTATTATCATCAATTATTTTTATTTTTGTTGCTGGGGTTTTTTTGGCTGTTAGCTTAATGAAAACACAAGGAACGGAACCTAATTTTTATCATCTAACTGTCTTCAAAGCAACAACACCAAAAGCAGTCATGTAACATTGCATGTAAATGAGCATCAATGATCTTTGGGGTGAAATACAGACAAATTGCTCACTTTTAGTAAAAAAAGGCTCTTGCTCTCCCTTAACTTCTTTTTATTTTTCAGGTCCTGTCTGTGCCAGTTTGTATGGGAGTTGCACAACTTATTCCAGCAAGGCAAAGCTGAATGTTTTCCTGTTCTTGTGGAAAGGTGATGAACCATGGCCCTCAGAATGCCATTTATTCACTCAAATGTGTTGGTCATGGTAGTCATGTCTTGCAAAACTTTTTGCCCTAACTTGTCTCCAAATTTTTCATTGTCGTGGTTCAGATTCATCATTTGTTTCCCTCCCTAAGCCAGTGAGATTCAGGAAGAAGTCATGGCAGAAGGTTAAAACCTGTTGTATAACTCAGTATTTAAGCTGCATGCCTTTTGCATACAGTAAAAGCATCAGGGATTAATGAAAGTATTTTAAGGGATTTCTATGTTCCTGAATCATAGCAGAACCATGAGATCACTATGGATAGCCTGACTACCAGATTTTCAGTCTGGGTAGTGGTCCCCTATATTACTGAGTAGAGTTTTTCCATTTGAAAAATTACCTGAATGAACAGAGGTTTTATGTTCCCCGTTCTGTTTTTATGCTGTATAAGATGCATGGTAAAGCTAATCAAAAGAATTTAGACAGATACAGAATTAATCTTAAATTTGATTATAGATGAATGTGCCTTCTGTCCTTTTTCTGAAAAAGTGAAGCCACTCTAAAATGTCATTTCACACCACATGTACTCTCTGGAGTCACATTTATTCCCAATGAATGATAAAAAAAAGTCCTTTCCTATAAATACATTCAAGAAACACCTCCAAAGCAAAATAATCATCTGTTTATTTGAAGGTAAGGTAAGAAGACCAGTTCCATCTGCCTGTGACATGTAGGTTATCTCTTAGCACGTGGAACAATTACTCTGTGTGATGCCTGGAGCCATACTGCTCAGGTGCACTGAAAGGTGATGTAAAAAATATCTGGAAGGGTAGGACAGAGCACAGGCTTGGCCATAAGCAGTTTGTGATGCCTCTGCAGCCACTGTGTTTCAGTAAAGCAATTTAGACTAAGCTGAATCTGAAATAAGTTAATATTTCTAGTCATTCTTTTAACAGACTTAATATATTGCCCTGATTTATGATCCCCATCAGATTTCTCCAAGGAGAAGCTGTAGGAAGTTTCCTTTATGATGGATCTTGAGGACTACAGAGACCATATTGTAGGCTGGATGAAGGGGGATTCTTTTATCCTGTATCTTGTATACCATACCTGTATCTTAGCCATGTGGCTTTATATAGCCGGATTATAAAAATGGTGCAGTCTGAATTACCTTTATTCTGCCACCAAGTTGCCAATGCCTAAGGCTTGGAAGCCAAAGATTCTTATAACTCCCCTGCCACAAGTCCACTATAGCATTTTGAGTGCTGTGGGTGTCAATTCTGAATATGGGACTAGAAATCTGTTACCTAATGTTGCTAATAAATTTATAGATGAAATGTCACCATATGGATCACTGCTGTGCATGCAGAAAATAGAATTGGTGTGTATGGCTTATAGTTCACTTTTTCACTCCCTTTATGTGCTAGAGAGCCTAATTGCTCCCTTTGTAATGAGACCCCAACTTCTCCCTTGGTAATGAGACCCCTTTACTTCATTCTGGCTGGGCCTTAGGCTGAGTTTCATATGGTTCCTTGAAAGTGCTCTACACTGCTGGAGGGAGCCATAAGGAGTTTTTAATGCATATATAAATCAGATGCAACATGACACAACAGGCCTGTTCATTGCTCTGTTTATAAAGTCATTAAAAAAATGAGGAGAGTGACTTCAAAACAGAAGAATGAGCAGAACATGTCCAAACTCCATTAGAACCTGGACAAACAGAAATTCACATTTTCTTATAAAGTGATAATTGTTTGTTATAGGGACCATATGGAGCCTGACAAGAATAGCTGAGATGAGACTAACAGTTTTAGACATGAGCTTTCTTTAACCAATCATCAAATTGGTTAATGGCTTTTCTCCCCCACCATAATCAACATAAAGCAGCTGCAGTGAAACACTGCAGTGGGCAATGCTATGGAAGACTTTCCATGTGGATGTAAGTTTGTCCATTTTGCAATGACAGCAAAATGTCTAACATTGTTCTGAAGAAAAGTACAACACATTTAGGCAGACCTTGGGCAGTGGATTGCAATTCTTTGTATAATCTTTGATTGTTTGCAAAAGATTCAGGGCTTGCAAAAATGCAGGCCTGGAGCATGCAAGATTTAATACACAGCACTGTTCCAAACAGACTGTTTTAGGGAACTGGGGAGAATTCACATCTAATTACTACTATGTGTATTTTTTTTTTTTTAATTTTCCTGATTTAGTTTCAAAGCATAGAAAACACCATTTTCCCTGTCTTTTGATTGCCCAAGTAATTTTGATTGTTAAAATGCATTTTGTTTAATTTCTCCACTTAGCCTTACAGTGCCCCTTTTGAGCATCTCTTTTAATAATACTGAATCAAGCTATGATTTTGCTGGCTTAAAATATCCAAGACTGAATGCCAGTAGCAATGTGTTTGGCTACTGCTTTACTCTAGTTCTGCCAAAGCAGAAACTCCCTAGGCCATTCACTTCTGATTTTTTTAAACATTTTTTTTGGGGGGTATCAAACCTTGAAACAAGAGATGCATGATTCAGTCTTGGTTTTGATTGACTGTAAGACTCATTTATCAACACATGTTCCTTTCTCTATGCAAAAATAGTACATAGGCAATCCAAAATAATGAAAAAAGAAAAGTGCCTGCTTTAGTAATGAGAAGAGAAGGGATTGGAATTGGCTCAGTATGGAAATGTAGTGGTGAAGAGTAAGCCTTGCAGATAGTGTTTACAGCTGTAGAGGACATTTTCTTGTAATCTCATTTTTGCCTTTATGGTTATTACACTGAATAACTTATTCTGTTTGCTCAGGAGAGGTCTGTGTTTGGCATCCTGTGGAGTGGGAATTCGTGATGCTTTTTTCATTTTCTAGGAAGTGTACACTGAAGGAAGAGAGCAAAACAATGTTTAGTGCATCCTTTGTGCCAATAAAATGAGTTGCCATACATTACTGCTGTGTTAGAAAGCAGCTATAGCTAAGTGATTAACAAGGGAAAGGGCAGGGGGAAGGAAATGCTGCTCAACATTTCTTAGCACAGATACTGGAAGGGAACAAGCAAATGAGCAAATCTTTGCTTTTTTAAACAAACAAACAAACTTGGTTTTTTGTTTACTTTTTAAGTGCCTGAGCTGAAAAAAGTGTGATATCTGAGATTAGTCATCAGCCTTATTGAGAAAGAAAAAAAAAATCAAGACAAAACTGTAGTATGGTGTCCCTAGTTAATATTACAAACTATTGTAATATTAAATGAAATGGGTGATTATGTCTCAAAACACCAACTCTAAGGGAACACTTGCAGTAAGAACTAAAAAAGGTTACTTCAGCTCATGGCAGGAGTCCTTGTTTTGCTCCACTCCACCCTGTGGAATAGTCTGTGTTCTTTGCCCTATCAGAGGTGGCTCAAGAGTTGGTCTGAGGCTCCCAGCTGCAGTTCCAGCTGCTGTAGCAGGTATTCTCCTCAGTTTACAAGTTTAGCTGGCGCCTGGAAGGAAGGATGCTCTTCCTTTCCTTTCTTTTTTTTTTCAGCTTACATTTCTGTGAATACTGTGGGGAAATCCAAGTTGAGGGGAGCAGTTTCCTCAGCTGTGTCATAGTCTTCTGCTAAAAAGGACAGAGAAGCTGTTTGCCCTAAAGGAAAATTTTGCTATTTCAGTAATAATTGGGTGGGTTTTTTTAATCAGTGTGGTGGTGAATTTACCCTGTGTGAAGCAGTAGCATGATCCTGCACGATGCTTGGGCTTCAGGAACTTTTCCTTGCCATATGCTTTTTCTGAAGTACAGAGATAAAATTGTTCTAAACAAAATGCCCTGAAATGGGTGTCTGTTTTTAAACATCCATGTAATGTGGGCAGGGAATGACTATGTTATCAATGATGTTTCCATCATATCTTAATGTAAGTAGCTTGGAATCTGAGCTTCATGGTGTGTTCTGTTTGGAGTGGTGGCAGATAAAAAGAGCCTTGGAACAAACCCAGGCTTTCCTGAGGAAGTGTTAATGCAGCTGCAGGATCCAGCTGAAACCTGAAGTCCTTCATCACCTGATACCTGCAAAGCTCCAGGGTAAGTGTATGATTTTCAGAAAGTAGTTTATTTGCTGAGTAGGAATTTTACCAAATTTCCTAAAAGTTTGGTTTGAGTGAGGACTGAAAAAGCAAGAAGGATAACAGGCTGCAGAAACAGCTTGAGTGTCATGGCCAAGTAAGAGTGCACATGCCCCCTTATTAGCTGAATCTTGCTTCCAGAGGATAGGGCTTTGTTTCTGCAGATTGCTGAACATATTAACTGCTATTTCATACCCCTTTCCACACACATTTTTCTGTTGCATCCCATTTTGAAAAGCTTCAAAGATTAAACTGCATTATTACTGCAAAAGGGAATAATACAGATGCTGAGTGAGCCAGCACAGTAAGAAAGGATTCTGCCCTGAGGGGAGGAGTGGGAAGCTCCAGTGTAAGATATTGAAGGTTTCAACAATGATATGTCCATGATTAATACGTTCATGAGGGGCTGTTGTGCAACAGGACACTGAACAGGTCAGTGAGTAAGCATTTGAAAAGCTTTATTTTAGTAGACTGATAATTTTGCAGGGTAATTATAATTTCGCAGGAATATCATTTCACTGTATCAACTGAACCAATAGGTTTAAAAAGGATAAGTTCAAAAGGCTTAATAAAAATCTAATACTAGCAGAAATAGTTTCATTATTAAACAATTGCACGAAAACCTTTTTATTTTAAATTAAACACCTGTATGCTTTTTGTAACAATATCACAGCTGGCATAATCAAAAGATATTAAAATAACAAATCAAAGGATAAAAAGAACCTGTATAAATTCACCTCATAAATGAGGTGAAGGGACTTGTTTTCTGAAAGGTTTGTTTTTAAAACTGACGTGATATTTAGTTTCTGGCTTTCAGTATGGCTTTTAATTTGGAATCCTCTCTCCTAGCATGCACAAGAAATAGCAAATCAGTGCGTTCTGTTGTGTTTGACTTGTTACCTTTGACACAAAGCTTCGGCATCTCTTCTTAGCTTTTGGACACACAAGCCTTTTAGAGTGAGGATGTGCCTTTCTGTTTTCCTGTAAGACTCCAGGACAGTTTCCTTTAGTCCCTGCGTTTACAATGACAGCCCCAAACTCAGCATAGCTGGCTGAGGCAAAATTGCATCAAATCCTGAACATTTTGCAATATAAAGTCCAGAATTCAAGTCCAGCCACTGCCACTTGGGATAAGGTCATTCCTTCTGGCCTGATCAATGCTTAGCAAATAAAATCTGGCTGTTCAAAAGATTGAGGACATGATGAACTCAGACACTTGCCCATATCACAGTATGGTTGTTTAAACAAGACCGAGTTGTTCATTAACATTGATAGCCTTTAAAAGGAATCCTTCCTTGCCTC
Source organism: Lanius collurio (assembly GCA_020086605.1). NCBI lineage: Eukaryota > Metazoa > Chordata > Aves > Passeriformes > Laniidae > Lanius > Lanius collurio. Next base: position 703,047 of record JACBWW010000058.1, on the reverse strand, counting down.
TGAGCTTAGGGCCTCTTGCCTCTCAAACTTCACTGTCTAAGGGTGAGCAACTGCAAAGTAATCAGGGTTGACATCCTAGTTTCTGCTCTGGGGAAAAAAAAAGTAATTTTCTTTGTGAGCTTTGAGATCTCAAAGTGGCAACAGTTGGTGAGTGTTTGTATGAAATGTGCAGTAGTCTCTGCACTGCTCATTCATTCCTCTGAGCCCCTGTCTGCTGGAATTTCTCACATGGAGAAGTTATCTGTTCTTTAAACAAGAAAATGTAAATCAATGTCTTTTGTAGGAAACGTGCTGAATAAGGATCTCCTACAGACCTAGTTCTGTATGTAGGCTGAGACAGTTCCTGGACTTGAGCCATTCATTTTTCTCCCTACAGTCAAAACCATTCATTATAGCCTACGTAGCTTTACTGAAGTCTACCAGTTTTGTTTGCAGTTAAGGCTCCAGCCTTTTGGAGACTTTGCTATCTGTTCTGCTATGCTGTCTTGGTAAAGATACCAGCCTAATTCTTCCATCACAACAAACGTGCTTATCCATCCTTTCATCAGATCACAGAATCTCCCTCACTAGATACAGGGCAGTACAGCAAGGAATTTTGACCACTCTGGACTCCTCTTATTATTTTTGTATAGGCATTAAGTAAACAGGTTGGGTCAGAGGAGCAGGCACTGTTTCCTCATCAGTTTCCCAATATTTATAAAATGTATGGCAGGAGCAGTCCTTGTGCTCTAAGTACACGACATCTAACTCTCACTGGGATGGGTGATGTGTGGGAGGAAAGGTTCCTTTTTCATCTCATTCCCTCAGGATCCCCACTGTCTTTATTTTTTTAAGGCAAAAAGACTAATTCATCCCTTAAACAGGCACTTCAGAGCTCATGGACAAATTATGCAGAAGAATAGGCAGCTTTTAGCTGTTTTCTCTCTCAGCTGTGCTTTCCTAAAAAGAATAACCATAAAAAACCATAGGACCGTGGTTGAGCCCTTTATAGTAGTGTGTGTTATATTAAAGCAGTAAATCACTTTCATGAGTGTGCTTTTTCTGTGTGGAAGCTGTTGGGTAATTTAGTCCAAAGTCAGCTGAACATCTCTAGTTATTTCAGAGATAGCATGTCCTACAGATGGCTTCAATTAATGCTTGTTCAGGGCTGTCTAAAGCAAGTAGCCAGTCTGATTGTTTAGTAAGTGCCAGTTAGAAATATCTCTAAATATGCAAGTAAAATGTGACCTTCAGACCTACTGTGGTCTGCTGGGTAATACCCCCAAAATGGCTTGGCATGGGGTTTTATGTTCTCTTTTCACCTTTTTTACCCCATATTGGAGGTGGGCACAATACCCAGGGCTTGTGGGATGGTCAGCCCCAAACCTGTGCATCTGTTTGAAGAACAAAAATAGTGATCTTTGTTAAGCAGCTATTATGGATTTTACAGAGAGTATTTTCGTTGTTCAAAGCCTGGCTCAGGCCAATTCTTCTGCTTCAAATTAGCGTGTATTTAGGAATAGAACTTAAACATGAACATGGTTTGGGAACTTTGCTGGCTTCAGTCCTTTGAGAAGTAGCAGGGCATTTTTAGCTGAGCCAGTATTGGAGGTAAATGTGGTTTATTACTTGCGCAGTAAAGATGTTTCTTAATAAGTGAATACAAAATAAAGTGAATGTTTTGAAGAAAAGACAGACTGTAATCATTTGTTGAGGTGATCTATGGAAGAAAATGGTTTGTAATACATATTACAGGACACGACATGCATAGGAACAAACACCATAAATACATAGAACTTGATTATAATGGGCTTATGTAAAAATGAAAGTCTATATATTACACAGAATAATAATCACAGAATAGCTAAAACATACACAACCAGTGAAGCAGTGAAAGTGCTCCTGTAAATTACACTTTTTCCAGAGAAAGACTAGTGTTTAATCTGGTGATATTTAATAGAATATATTCTTGGATTCAAACAGGTAGTGGAACAGGTCGAGTAACAGCATTGATGAGGGACCAGTTTCATCACTGTTGCCTTGCTTCTTTCAGTAGAATTACAATTGGTTCCTGCTGGCCTGGCTGGGCTGGATTCAAGATCCTTGCTTCCAGAAAGCTGTAAATATCTTCTCTTACAGGCACTGCATTCACCTGTGATGGAAGCAGAAACACACCACATACATATGTAATTAATTTGCTGCTTCTTGGCAAAAATTTGTGCTCCTAAAAAGCTCACTATGTTGTAATAAAGCTGGAGAACAAAGAAATTGCTATTTGCCCACGTTTAAGACGTGTAACCCCCAGTGAGGAGTTAACATTTGGGGAACATAGGAAGAACCCTGGTGTTAGCAACATCTGCCTGGCATGTGCAGCCACATCCCTCACAGCTGAGTTACCTTTCATGGGCATTTCTTGCAATTAAGGTGGAAGAAATAATTGTTCTTAAGTGCCCTAGAAAAATTGATCACTTTTCTTTAGTTGGCAGGGGAAGTGGAAAGCTCACAGGTTTACAGAATTAGTAAGAAGGAACTTCCAGAAACATCTAATTTTGAAGTTCTTTAGCCATTGACTTTTCCATGCTGTGATTCTCTTATTCCTACTGCTTTCATCATTGCTGCCATTCGTAGACTGGTGCATAGCCAGCAAAGAGCCTGCCTGAATTGTCCCTCTGTCTGCACTTTTGCGTGGACTCAAAAAGGGTTTGGATCCACAGCTTAAAACTTGCACAGTCAGTTCCCCTTTAAACCCTTCTTTGGGAAAATCACAAAGGTGAGGGAATCATACATAACTAAAGGAAACTCGTGCAGCATAACATCCATGTCTGTAAACTGCCTGGACACGGTTCAGGATTAATATTTAGGATGAGACCTCTTGAAAGGTCATTCTCTTTTAAACTTCTGCTGTCTAAAGTGGTGCAGCTCCTTTTCTAATACCATTTTGTGTCAATTACTTATATAAGGAGTGGGTGTGCATTTAAAAAATTCTAGTGGAAATTGCAGAGCAGTTTTAAATAGTGAGAGAAATATTAATAAAGCATAACTCCTCAAGAGAATTTCACATTATTTCACACTACCACACAGGGATGGTCAGTCCCAGACATTAGCAACTTGTTGCACCTCAATGTGGCACGGGAGATGTAGTATTATAAAATGTACTTGGGTTTATTCTGAAGGTAAGCTTACATATACCTGCAGTTAAATTTCAATGTCTTTGCTGGCAAGAACGGTTGTAGGCCAGTATTGTCCATAACCCAAGTACAAGTTTTCTTTCTCAGGAGAGTCCTTGATAACAGAGGGCCATACAAATCACAGGAATGTGTCATCACCACGTCCACGTGCCTGCAGGAAGGAGAATCCCCACAAACAGATGTTACATGTGGTTGGAAATCTCTGTAAAAGCACAACTCCAACACATCACATATTGTGCTTGGGAATCCACAAAAATACATATATTATGAAATCAAAGGGTTCTCTGAGAAGTATATAAAATGGGAAAAGGATGTCCATAATTGCTCTGCAGCAAAGGTTTTCAGGCTGTATGTCCCTGTATGCATGAGGTTTGCAGTGCAAATACTTAACTGGTGATGTTTGTCTTTAGATGCATTAAGAGACATTTCCCTGGTGCTGTGTGGATTCAAACTGAAGATTTTTCTCTTGCCACTTAATGTGCTGAATGATCTGACAGGAACTTTTGAATCTCACAGGACACTGGGCCTTTCCCTTTCCTAATTACAGTTTTTACGTCTGGCTTGAGGGGATTCATGCAAAGGGATGCATGCAGCTATGTCTCAAAAATATTTTTTTTGCAGAGGGAGGAAATATTAATTTGTTCTACTAGGAAAAATGGGACTTTCTCTTCTTCTGTAAGATCAGTGATAAAATCCTTCAGGAGAGTGGGGAAATATTACTTAGGATGTCTGCAATTTCAAGACTTACCTCTGATCAGATTCTTCCTTGAACTCCTGAAATATGTGCCAAGTTTGCAGAATTAGCAAGATGACAGTTCAGAAGGTTTTTGCAGCTCTCATGTTTGCAATTTTTTATTTTTTGGTTTCTTCTTTATTTTAGTGGGTGTACTTACCCTTGAGTTGAAAAGCAGAATTGCTAAGGCTAAGTGAACACTTCTTCTCAGGTCCTGTGCTTAATCCTAACACACAAAGGTAAAATCAGCCCTGGGTGACCTCTTCTCTTAAATTCTAGGTCTAGAATTCTAGGCTGTCTTATGCAGGTCTTTGCTGCAAAGGAGAAAAATACCGTTCTAACTGGAGGCCTCCTGCTGCCTCTAGACAAAAAGCCAAAGTCCCTCCGGGGCAAAATGAGGAGACATTATGGCAAAATGGGAAGCTGACAGTGTTTTGGCTGGTGGAAATACAAATGCTGTGTAAGATCCACCTCGGAGAAGGCAGATGATCTGTCTCAGTGCTGAATGAGCTGATGTTTTACAAAGCACCTGAGGAGCATTCCAGCGAGTGGCTGTACATAGCCACTGCTTGTTCTCCTAATTGTGTGCAGTTTAATTTGCCATGAGTGGGTGAAGGATGAGCTGTGCTTTCTGGGTTTTATTAGTCTAAAACCTGCAATTCTCTGGACCTTGTTTGTTGAATCATTCACTTTCCTACAGCCAGAGCTCAAACCTGTGGCCATTTTCCATGACAAAGAAGCCAGAGACTGTTACTGTTAAATCTCCCACTCAGAGTAAAATTTTCTGTTGTTTTATGGGGGTTTTCTTGCCTGAAGCAGAAGTTTTTTAACTACTCTAAGGTATATTCCTACAAATCTTGGTATACACTTAGAACAAGAGGCATACCTTCTACATTTTATGAACATGCACAATTTTCTCACTATCTCTAGGACAATTGGCTGAGCTTGGTCTTGTTGCTAAGAATGGGATTAGAAATATAGACATCTAAACCGTTTTCCACTCTGTTAAGGAAATTTATTTATTTGTGCATTTATGGTTTTATGTTGTTGGTTTTGTTGTTTTTTGGTTGGGTGTTTTTTTTGGGGGGGGGGGTTTTTTGAGTTATTCTTGCTGACTCAGTTTCTTCATTTATGAATAGGAAAAAATTTGATCTGGCTTAGTTAATCTCTCCATATATGAAAATTGTATATCCAAAGAAATATGAAATAATAAAATCATGTAAATCAGTAAATATCCTTCTGTCTGAAAGATTAAGAAAAACAAGGGTTGATTTATTTTTCTGTTTTAAAAACTATTGTAAACTGATTTAAATCTATTAATAATAATACTTGTCTCAAGTACTGATTTGTTAGTTCTGATATTTAAGCACGTGGTTCAACCAACTAAATGCATTTGACAAATTTCCCTTTCAGTTTTAATTTATACCATCACGTGTTTCTGTATTTCTAGTGAGCTAACCCCATCCTAGGACCATGAACTGGAACTAGATTCTTCTCCTGCCTTGCTACAAATCCTGACAGGCCGTGCAAATTGCAGTTCACAGTAGTTTTGTTCTCTGAAGTGGCTGGGACAGCTGCTCTTTGCCTCTTTTCCTGTCGAGGTTGGCTAGGAGGTACTTCCAGCCATTGACCAGAGCTCTTGTGATTGTCAGGGACTGTCAGAGGCCACTCCTAGGGCTGTTGTGTGTTTGATTCATGTTTTGTCAGACTAAACCATGCCCTAAATCTCCACAGTTTGGCCCTTTCAGTCTCAGCAACAGCCAGTTTTACAGTGGGTTTTGTGTCCAGCTTCTCACCTTGTGAAGCTGTAGACTTTAAGGCTGTAATCAAGAAACTGTAATACATTCACTCTGTGGAAACATCCAGAAAAAGAAAAGAAAATAAATGAAATGTAATTTGTAAATAAGCAGCTCTTGAACTGCTCTGATGTACATGGATGTCTGTCCCAGCTTTTGGTAAATTGTGTTGCAGGACCTGTGAAACAGGGATGCAGCCACATTCCCATTTTCTTCTCCGAAATGGCTGTAGGCTGTTGGTGAACAAAGCCTCTGCCTATGCCCCTTCAGGGTGACATTTGTGTGCTAAAGAAAACATATTTAATGATTCAGTAGTTGGAAGTTCCCCTTAAATATCCTCCAGGTTATACCTCTGTTTGCGAGAGACCTTAATGTGTGCTGAATACTGATTATCCCTGGTCTCTTATATGGCCAAGGATAAACTGTTTGGCTTTAAGAAATGAGCTACATCTTAAAGAAAATAATTCTTGGTGTCTGACTGATCATCTATGACCAGACTTGTTTTTTAGTCTATTTTAGATTTTTGAGGTTTTTTATTATTTACTGCAGATTGTTTCAGAGGCAGTCCAGTAGATGTAGTAAAATGAAAAATATTCTAGATTGAATTGGATACTCTGTGCATTGCATTAACTTGCTTTAGGGAAAGAACACTGGTTTTGGGAGCTGTGTTTCTTCCTTTGCTTGCTCTGCAAAGCAAAGAATGTACAGATACAGTGACAAGCTGCTAATTCACACTTTATAGTGAAATTGAAAACTTGCCCCAGAATAAGGATGGATAATGAGATACCTTCTTTTGCACAAACCTGAAACAAGGCAGGGAGTGGAGGGCTGGAAGGCTGGGGAAAACCCTGGATAATTTTTGTTTGTTTCGTGGAGGACAAGGCAACTTCACAAAGGTGCTTAATATTATCTGTGTTACAAATGCTACCAAATATCACCAGCTGTCATGGATGGATGCTGTATTTGCAGGAGTCTGAGCATTAAATGGGCATGAAGAGAGCACCTGAGAAGTAGCCATCTTACCCCTTTTGAAGCCCGAAAGTTGCACTGCTTTATTCCTGTGTGACCCTTATCCTTGGATCAAATGGAGAATTTTAACCTCTGAGGTAGAAAATTTTGTATTTTCATGCCAATGCGATGACTTATGACAATTTTAATGTGTAAAGTGGAAATATGTACATTCTCAGTGAAGTTCTTGTAAGCACTGTATCATGATGTTTCTTATTGTTGTGTGTGTGTTGTAGAGAGATAGTGTTGACTGGACAGCAGTTGCTTTCCTTATTGAAATTTGAATTTAGTTCATTTAGATTTGGAGTAAAAGGAAATTGGGTTTGGTGGGGGTTTTTTTGGTGGTTTTTTTTTGTGTTTTTTTTTTTGTTTGTTTTTTTTTTTTAATTATTATTTCCCTTCATTATTTGGGAAAGAATGCAATAACTATCTCCCAGAAAGTAAGTTGAGTCATGAGCAAAGCACTTACCTGAAGTAAGAATGAGGTGAAAGGATGGGCTCATGGGCTCATGCCTGTGCCTCTTTCAGACCACCCTAAAGCTAAACTATCCTCCTGAGAATATCTGCATCAGGCTGCCACCGTCTCCATATGCCTGAGTTTTGACCAATTCCTCAGTTTTTCAGCTGGAAAAATATTTTGCTGAAGTAGTTTTTGACCACTTCTAATGAAAGCAGTAATTAATTTCAGAGATATAAGAAATTAAGGGCAAGACAAATCTTAGGAGTTAAGCATCTGTGCTGAAAATAATAAAATTGTGATGAGTCTGTGAATCAGCAGGGCTTCAAGGCTCCAGTTCCTGGGATTCATCTGAGAGCTGTCTCCAACACTTGTGCAGTTAAAGATTTGAAAATGGTGTGAGAACACAATCTCTTTCTATAAACAGAAGGACTACCAAGGAGATGTGTGTCTGGAAATGTGGTACTGACTTTGAAGTATCTGAAGTGTTTTAATGAGGAAGGCTTTTAGAATGCATCTTGCATCTTCAGCGTGAGGTTCTGATCACATTGAATTTGGTGATATAAGCTAGATTTCTTCCACATGCTGAAGAGTTCTGGTTGTGTATGTGCATTTTGGGTCCTCTTCTCACTGTTATCTAGCAAATGTAGGTTTAGCTCGGGGTTGAATGGCAGTTTATTGCTGTTTAAAAACAATCCAGCTTGGAAAAAGCCTGCTTGCAAACATGAGAAAGTAACAAAATATGCTAATTGGTTTCTTAGGGAAAAAGCACAAGCAGTGAAACTTTTCACACGGGGTATTTCGCCGGGAAGTGCGTCAGTGTAACATACGGACCTACACTCTCCGTCTCTTCTGTGAATGGGGAGTTTTCACAGGGATGGGGAGAAACCTCCGTTCCTTGCCCTCAGTCCCAGAAACAAAATATGAGCCCTTTAGGGCTTTTTCTTTTCCCCCCTTCTTTTCACACAATGGGGCACTCGCTCTCCATTGTTGATGGCTTCTGCGCTTATCAGGGTCAGGGTTGGGCAGATAAGTTATGTCAAAGCTTGCTGTAAATACTTTCGGGTACTTACACTCAATTGAGGAAATACTGAAAACACTATTGCAGAAATCGAGCGGGACATGCTGGGTTTCACACTGAAACAGGCCAATTTCTCTTTTTGCTCAGTTTTTGACGGCTTAAGGAGAAGGTGAAAGAAATGAACTGGAGGGCTGCAGAGCCGGCGGGTTTGGAGCGCGGGAGGCCAGGTGAGGAGGGCGGAGGCTCCGGGGTCGGGGGGGCTCGGTGCAGCCCGGGCAGTAGGAACAGCCCGAGGAGCGGGAGCGCCCCGAGGATGGGGAGCAGCCCGAGGAGCGGGAGCAGCCCGGGGAACGGGGAGCAGCCCGAGGAGAGGGAGCACCCCGGGGAGCGGGAGCCGCCCGAGGAGCAGCCCGGGGAGCGGGAGCACCCCAGGGAACGGGAGCAGCCCGGGGAGCGGGGAGCAGCCCGGGCAGTGGGAGCAGCCCGAGGAGCGGGAGCACCCCGGGGAGCGGGAGCACCCCGGGGAGCGGGAGCCGCCCGGGGAGCGGGGAGCAGCCCGGGCAGTGGGAGCAGCCCCCGCGCAGGGAGCGGTGCCCGCCGGGCGGCGCTGCGGGGCCGGGGCGGGAGGGCGGCGGCGCCTCCGCCCCTGTCGGTCGGGCGGGGAGGGGCTGGGGCTGAGCCCCGCTCGCTCGGCTCCGCTCCGCCGGCTCCTCGGCAGGGCAGCGTCCGCCGGCGGCTCGGGAGGCGAAGGGCGGTCGCGGGACGGCGGGCAGCGCCCTTCGGCAGCAGAGGTACAGCACCCCCGGGACTCCCCGGCCCGCACGGCTCCCTTTGTTCCGCGGCACCGGGGGCTCCGGCAGCCCGCCGGGACACGCCGCGGGGATGGGGACAGGGATGGGGGCGGCGCTGCAGCGGCTTGGGGTGCTGGTGTGGCGGCTCGGCGCCGGGTCTCCTGTGAGGAGGGGGCGGCGGTGCCTGCTCCGGGTGCCGAGCATGGGAGCCCCGGCACCTCCTGGGCGCCCCTTCCCCGCGCAAAACTGCGGCTTCGGGACGCTCTGCGTGCGCTGTGGCTGGCGTTCAGCGGCTGGTGGATGGCAGCGGGGCTGGGACAGCTTCATTTAGCCATGAACGCGGTGCGCACACACGCAGGGACGGTCCGGAGCTCGCTCCCTCAAGTATGTGTGTGTGTGTGTGTGTGTGTGCGTGCTCTTTCTGGGAAGAGAGCGTGGCATCTGTTTCTTCTTGTCTAAAATAATTACCCTGTGTGTGCAGCTTTGCTGAATTCAAAAGAACGGGCTTGGGGGAACCGTGGGAAGAGTGCTGGTAACTTGGAGCAGGGTGGTGGATTCTGCTGTCGGGTAGCACTTGGAGAGGAGACTTGAGGAAGGGCTTTCCAGGGTAGGGTCATTGTCCCAGAGAACTTCCCTGAGGGGATGGGTTGGTGTAGCCTCCCAAGGAAGACCGCCTGTTCTGCGCCCATGGAGACTGTTGGGATTCGGTGTGGGACATCTGCTGCCGCTGTGTTTTGGGAAGGGAAGGGCATCCCTTTGTTCCTCGGAGTGGCCGGACTCCCCGTTGGAAAACAATGGCCTTCCTAGCAGAGCCACAGGGAGTGGGGCTGGCGGTGCAGTCACGAAGTGGTCCAGTGCTCGCTTGCCTTGCCCAGGGTACCGATGTGCTCACACGTCCATGCTCACACGTGCTGTTTGCTTTTTCATGTAATTTAAAGCTTTGGAGTTCCAGACCATGTCAGTAAATCAGTTGCCATGCATTTAGTCAGGACCACTATTCTAAAGGACAAATGTAACAGTACCGAAATAAAAGCTAACTACTCTTAAAATGTATGTTAGAGAAACTATTTAAAATATATCCATATTGGAAATGACCACTGGTATAAAGGTCAGGTAAAACTCCTGACTTTGCAATTTTTGTGTCGAATCATGAGTCTTCCATATCCGTCTGTCCTATTGTTAATTGTGAATTAAGGCTGGCAACAAGCTGCCCATCCTTCCCTGGATGAATCATCACTTTGTCAAGCCCTGTGTCAAAAACAAGGCTTTCCCCAAAAGTGTGCAGTGTTAGAGAACAGAAATAGTCTAACCCATCTGTTAAAGTAAAGTTGAGTCCTCGGCTACTTTTAAACACATGAAAGGTAATGACATTCTTCTCATCATGTGCTTTTATTTCCAGTTGTCCCAGGGCTGAGTTTAAGAATGTCTTCAATTTAGTGCTTGATGCAATGCACTGCCTCTGGCTTAGTTTTGTGTGAAGGTGTTAGGGTTGGAGCATTCCCATTATTCCCAAAGTAACATAAAGTGGTCACTGCTTGTGTTGCTTGTAGCAGCTACTGCCGTGTTAGGTTGCCACAGGTTCCTCCATATCCTTAGGAAAGCAGATGTTTGTAAAACACCGGTGTGGTGTTGGATATCTAAAAGGCTTCTGGCTCCTTATGGGCACCACAGACAGATTGAATGCTCAGCAAGGTGAAGGTGTAAGGACTCATGAAAGCATCTTAAATCACGGAAGCTTGCCTTTTTCCTCTCCTTTCCTTTATTTTATTTTATTTTTTTTTGTTTTTTGTTTTTTGTAAGAGACCTTGTTAAATCACACCTGTGGGGAGGAACTCTGAGGAAATTGTGCCAGGGGCTGGTAGTTTAGCTCTGAGTGTTATCCCTTTCAAGCATTGTGCAAGACTTGGTGTAATTGCCTTTAGAAGGGCAAATGTACATTGCAAGCCTACTAGTGCTTCTGGGGGAAGGGAAAATAAAAGTCTGGCAAATGAGGAGAGGAAGTGGGAGAGAGCAATTGGAAACATAAGCAAAGCCATTAATTTTTCCCACTGTGCACTCTTAAGAAACTTCTGGCAACATAGTGGAGATACTCTGCCTCATGGAAGTGTCAGGGACTTGCTTCACATGATTCTCTGAGATCATCTGGTTTCCCTGAGCTCTGTGGGAACAGAAATTCCTCATGTTGGAGGCTGATCTCATCTTCCTTCAGCAGCAGTAGTAGCAGTGGCTTGGGAATTGGAGAGGAAGGTGAAGAGAGTGCCAGTGGGAAGATTTGGAGGAAAGCTTAGTTCTGGTGTAGGCCAAGCTGGACACTGTTTCTTGCTTTCATTTGCCTTGTGTGGTCAGAGCTGGGACAAATGCTGACATACCCACCAGAGTTCAGTGCCCTTTCAGACTGCTGAGCTCATTTAGCTCAGTTCATGTACTGGACTGTCCTATAAATCTTACCCTATATTTCATTCATCTTTTTTTTACTGTACTAATGAAGAGCAAACTGAAATGGAAAGTGGTAACTTGAGTGACTGTATGCATCAAGCTTGGGGAATTTCCTGAGTTTGATGAAAGACAAAAATAAAGGGGTTTTCCCTCCCTTATAGCTCTGTAGTTAGTCTGTTAAATTCACAGAGCCTTCTAAGTAGCCTCTTCTGTTTGTTGTGGGACTACTGGCAAAAATTTTAGGAAGGCTGAAGTAGTGATGACCAGCCCTGGAGTCTGTAACTTGAGCTACAGCTTTTTCTCTTCAACTGGGAAAGGAAGTAACAGCTCTTGTTACACCCTTATGTAACCTCTCCATTCATATCCTCCAAAAAGAAGGAAACCAGAGCTTGATTTCTGGTGTATAAGCTAGTATCAAGGCATGCTTTGTCATAAGAAACAGTAAAGAATAACATTAATTTTCTTCTGTTTAGCAGTTCCTAGAATGAAAAAAAAAAAAAAAACAAACAAAAAAACAAAACCCCAAACCCACAGCCTTCCCAAAAGCTAAACATTTTAATTTGGCACTGATGGAATAGTGGAAATCTCTGCAACTCCTTGTCATATGCTGTGAAGTAGCTGTTAATCTGCAACAAGGGTCTTGTTGTGAATCTTTCCTGGTGTGTTTGAGCATTAGTCTCAAAACATTCTTCCTTTGCAGTTGTGCCCCAGTTCATTTGTGGTTTGTGAAAGCTTAGGTCTTTTGGTGTGTATTACTCCATATTTTGGTTCTAAACGGTATGGAGACTAGGATCTCTTTGTTTGTTTGTTTGTTTTGTTTATTTTTTTTTTTTAATTTCCTGTTAGTGGCATGGCTTTTAGAGAAAACTGTACAAAAAGTTAATCTTTTTGTCTCTTCCAACTCCTTTTTTATTGGGAAATTTCCCATTTGGTGTCACCAAGTAAACTTGTATCCATTTTTTCATATATATATTTTAAGTCTGTTAACGAAGTCACCCTGGTGATGAAAGTGTTTCAGTGAGAAAGACTAGGGCTTAAAAATACAGTTTCAGAGGCAAAGAAGAATGATCAAGTCCCCTTTCCAGACTGGGGAAAAATCTGGTTGGGGAATTCTTCTATGCAGACAGTGCAGCAGGAAAAATGGAGCCTAGAGGCCAGAACAGCCTCTGCAGTACTCCAGCCTTTGGGAGGAAAGCAGTCTAGAGGTGGTCTCCAGCCTAAGCGACCAGATTTAACACTTCAGCAAACAAGCTGAAGGCTCAAGATAAGGAATCAGAATATCCAGAGTCCCAAGTAGTAAGGGCAAGAAACATTTGCTGTCACTAAGATTTTCTTTCCTCTGCAGGGGTGGGGAGTGGGTGTATCCTGGGGCTTAGGTGATTGCCTTGTCTCTGGCTTTGTGCAATGTGGCCTTGGAATTGCTTCGTCAGTGTGGGTGTGCTAATAAACTTTTCGTTGTTCTCCCTGTCTTGGAGAGGCAGCAGCCTTTCCAAGGGTCTTTATTGGCAGAAATCCTTATGTTGTTGGGCAAGAGGACCATGAAAGCAAAAGACACCAGGAGGAGAGTAAGAGCATATGTTAAGGAGAAAAAGAGGAGATCATTGCGAGGAATAGGTGCTGACAGAAGGGCTGGTGGGTGTTGTATTATCAGAAGTGCTTGTTGTGGATTTCTTTATTTTTTAAATGGAGGCAGCAAGGAAAGACTCATTTTCCCCTACTGTAAGCAGAACCCAGTTTTTAAAAGTCTGTGACCACAGCCTGGTCAGCATTGGTACAAGCTTCCTGGGCCCACAAATATGCTTTGTATGTGAGCTGTCTTGCTGTTTGCTTTATGCTTCTCTTTCTGTAATATTCTATATTTTTCATAGTTAGTACACTCTAAAGTGCTACTGGGGCTACTTTGAATTGCAATAAGAGTGCAAATGCAAAATTACAAATAAGAATACTTTAACTGTAGGCTTTGCTACAATGGAAAGAAAAACATGTGGAGAGCTGTGACATCCTGAAGTGTTTTGTCACATCCCGAAAAGTTTCTACTTTTTTATATGCATTTTCTTTATGGAGTCTGTTCTCTGTTTGTCTACAAGAGTGTACTGGTGTTTGAAGATCTTTGAAAAGACTGGGTCTTAAGGTAACCACCAGTTTTTATGCACAGTGGAGCACATGCAATGCCCTGATACTGTGCTTAAATCCTTGCCAGTAACCTCTGAGAACCTGCACCTCAGAAATGAGGAAACTGCTGGGTGATGAAGTGTTGAATTGTGTATCTTGGGAAAGCACAAGCAAAGGAAGTTACACTTACTCTCTGTGTTTTAATGCCTTTGTGTTAAAACAATTTGAAGCACAGCTAAGGGTATCCTTTTAGATCAAAGAGATATCCTTAAAGTCCTTATTGCATAAGGACTCTGTGGATGGCACTGTAGTGAGAAGTCAGCCCTGCTTTTAGGAGAGCTGTTGAAGGGAGCGAGTTGCTATTAATCCTCTACAGTGTGCCTCTATGGAAGCAAATAAGCAGCTTAACATAGAGACACTGATGAAGAGGTGCCATTTTTTCTGGGAATCTGGGAACCAGTTCACTCTTCACCAAATAGCTCTGCTAGAGCTTCCTATTTGTGGGCTGAGAAGAAGGCCTTTCCTAGCAGAGCTCATGCTTATCTGATGTGAAAGAAGGGATACCTGAGATGTCTAAAACTTCCAGCAAAAATAACATCTGCTATACCTTTTCCTCAAGAGAGGCTTGGAGGCAGGGCAGCAGGAAGGTGGTAGAAGTTGAAAGGCAGATTATTTTGGGGAATAGTTATGCCTACAAGCTAAATAAGTGATTGCTTGAGTGTCTGGAGACCCTTCCTAGCTTTTAAGTGTGTGTAGGTCTGTGACTGATGGAGCAGTTGGGGTTTGTTGTACAGAGTAATCTAGGGAAGTGCTAATTCCCTGTAAACATTTAGAGAAGGAAAAAGAGTTGTAGAGGGGGTGAAAATGAATCCCTCTCTCTTTGAAGGAATATTCCTGGTGGTGGTGAGGAAATATTGCTGCCATGATGTACCAGGAATCCTCTGTACAGCCTTGGTTAATCCCTGCTCTGCCAAGATGGCTCAAAGAGGGGAGGGAGCAGAAAAGGGTGATTGGGATGGTAAAGGGGGATGGAAAGGCCACTGAGAGGGAAATGGGAAATACTGGCTATGCAATGTTTGGAATGAAGTCCACGAGATGAATGTCTGTCAATACTTTCCTGTGAGGCAGAAAACACATTTAAATTTAAAACCAAAACCAAACCACAGCAGCATTAGCAAAAGCAAGAAGAAGTGGATATTAGCTGATCATGAATAAATTTAGTCTTGAAATAAGGTACACCAAAAGAACTGTTTCTCATGGAGAAGGGTGGAGAGTGGCCCTCTGGAGCTGTGCAGTGTAGTAGTTCATGGCTGTAGTGTGCAGCGTTTTTGGCAGTGGTCTGGAGCACACAGAACAGATTTGGCTACAATTGCCATTGTTCAGCTCACAGGCTGTCAGGCTGCTGGAGTTAAAAGGGCTCTGGAGATTACATTCAGTGATCAAAGAGTGATCAGGGCTCTGTTGAAACAAAGTTCACTCCAGGAGAAATCCTGGAAAATCTTTTGGCAAGCAAGGGGAGAGCTGGAGCTCCTTGTGCCTTGTAACAGGTTTCTGGAACACGGGGAGCTTGCCTGTATCTCATGTGAATAGAACTTTTTGCTTCCTAAAAATTGGCAGATGATAGTTCTCAAGAAGTACAGCAAGGAGAAACTTAGTAGCTTTGAGTTTGTGTTGAGTGTGCCTGCCATGGGACCAGCTGTTTTCCGTCTGTGGAAGGGAGTTGCTTTCTATTGATGTTTTAAGAAAGTGTCCCTCTCTAAACCTATGAAGTGTTATATTTTATTTGGAAAATCTCTGTTTATCATGCTAGTTGTTAATGAAAACACATCTGCTGGTTTTGAACTCCATGGACATCTGGACAAGAGTGATTACCATGTGTTGAAATGCAGCTTCATGGACCACTCCCATTGTCTGTAATATCTCTTGATACGATACACAGGAAGAGCTGGAGATGCCTTGATTCAGAAATTGATGACTTTTGTCCTCTAATTTCAGGTGTCCATCTGAAAATTACTGTTGAGGATAAAAATAACAAAATTTTGGATACTGGTCAACTGCTTGAGACAGGCAAACATGTCTAAACAGTACATGTAATTTTATTAAGCCCTGTCTTCCCTAAATAGATTCTTTTTTATCTTAGGTTTGGGCAAATAGTGCTTCCTCTTCCCACAACACTTGCATCCAAGTTCTTTTATTCCCTCCCTTCATTAAAAAATAGCAGAGGCTTGCTGGACAGAAATTGATGTGTGGAATAGACAGTGATGGCAAATGGTGGGGTGAGACCTTGCTCTACTGTTTTACCTTGGCAGCTACTCCTGGGAGAAATGGGACTAATTGAATCTGACTTCCTGCAGGTTTTTCTCTTGTGATGGATTGACTAGCAAAGAAGTAATAATTTCCATTTGAAGCTTTTTGTGCAGCTAGAGAATTTTGCAGAGCAATTTTTCTGCTCCGTGGTAGTTAATAAGGGGTTTGTTCTCCTTGCAACCCATGTCTCTGATGGAATGATTGTGCTAAGATCTCCTCTCCCACCTGCTTTTGTGTGGAACATCAGCTGTTCTGTTGTCCTTTACTCTGTCCTGTTCAATGAAATTCAACATTAGATGTGTGTGAGAGTAGATGCACAGACCAAGAGATGTACAGCTGGCATGATTTTTCTTATTTTCATAAAATACTAGCCTAAAAATGTTCCAGACTTTATTTACAAATATTAAAAGGACCCTGCCAGTGAGGTTTTAAGGAGGGGAAATTGCAATGGGCAAGAATAACTTCTCTGGCATGGTGTTTGTGCGACTTCTTTTCCTCCTGTTTTAAATGGGAAAGTACAGGGAAATTTTTGGTTTACCCAGACTTTTACTGCTTGGAAGAGGATATGGGTGCTTGGAAACTGAGGTAACCTGTGAGTGCCAACTGCTCTAGGAGTTAGGCTGGCTGACTTGATGCTGGGTAGATACAGGCACCAATTCCTCTTCTGGGATCTGGATTTCATGAAGCTCCTGGTTAGATTTGTCTTCATCTGTGACTGGTTTTAAGCCTGGTTCAGTGACTGTTGTGATGACTTTCTGTGGCTGCTTTTCCTTCTATTGTTGGCAGCTGAGTGAAGCTGAGGTGTTACCTGGCCTGTTATTTCATTTTCTGCGTATCTTCAGGGCTTATCATGGTGTCTTAACAGGCAATAAAACATTTGAGCAGAAGATTAGCGTGCACTGTGGTATTTTAACCCTGTAGTATTATGGCATCTCTTGGTATCTACCTTCCCCACTGTGTAAATCGGTGTTCACTCCAGTTGCTCCACTTCTTTTGCCTGGCTCAGGGGTGGGTAGTTCCTGTGCTCACTGCAGGAAAGCAAGGCTTCCTTTCTGCCCATGCACTTGTGTGGAATTGAAAGTAAAAATCCTATTATAATCAAAGATCTCGATTACAGCTGATTGCTGGATTGCTCCCGAGGGACTGAAACCTCAGTTGAAAGAAGTGATTTGACTTTGTGAGGGCTGATTGTGTGTAGCAGTGTTTTGTGGAGATCTGCTGAGAGATCTTTTGAACCCAAGCTCTGGTGTGGTGGCAAGCTACTGGTGTGTGACATACTGCAAACAAGGAAGATCCCCTAATATAAATAAACACTACCTTGTTTTTTTGTGCCCCTGTTCTGCAAACGTAACCTTTAGATTGGGCAGGATCCCCCAAAATTGGCAGAAAACTTTAGGCGGCAGCTTGAAAGATTAATATAATCAGTTTAAAAGGGCACCCACTGCTTAGTGGAGCTTGGCTGTCCAGTAGTAAAAGATTTTTTTTTCTGAAAGAATGGAGGTATTTTCTATGTGTCCAAATCCTGCACTGACAACATTTTAAAAGTTGTGTTGTCTGAAGGACACTGTCAGTCTGAAATCTAGTGTTCGGTTTAGGGGGAGAAGGCAGATCTTTGACAACTTCTGCCTTTGGAGTCTCGTTTTGTTCCTTATTTTGAAAAAGATTCCAGGAAATCTTAGCAAGGTATGTGCCAAAAATGGACCCCCTTTGTTGCTGAATACTTTATCCCTTTCTGTAGATGTGGACGTGGAATGATTATAAAACTCTGTAGCTGGGCAATGACTAAGAAAAGCCTAAATATAAAAACCACCATGGATCCTGTTTCTGCTGAGCTCAGAGGGAATTTCACCAGAATTTTGGACTGTAAGTAGCCTTGGTAGTGAAGACCTATTTCTAGATGCATTGAAAATGCCCAAGATGTTTTCCCCATTAAACTAAATAAAGAAAAAAAGAGGAACAAAAGGACTCTAGAATAACCATTTACAGAAAAGGCCACTTCACACCTATATTCTTTGAAGCCTGTCAATATAATCCAAAATGTAAAAGAACATTTGCTGCGTAAAAATGGAGTAGCAGACATATTTTGACTGTATTTTCACAGCTGCTAAAGAAGAGTGCCCTAGCAACGTTGAAAGACCCAAATGATTTTCCCAGAACCAGGTGTGACTGTATGACTGACCCAGATGAGTTAAAGCAAGGCAGAGAGCTGGCTTAGGAAATAGATCAACCCCAGAGTGCGATTACTGGTGGCAGTTATTGTGTTGTGGTCGCAAAATAATTATTAGAAGTAATTTGAAGACATGTACTGCTGGGACTGTAA
The DNA here is from genome assembly GCA_020086605.1 of Lanius collurio. NCBI lineage: Eukaryota > Metazoa > Chordata > Aves > Passeriformes > Laniidae > Lanius > Lanius collurio. The sequence goes on along the minus strand of JACBWW010000058.1, from coordinate 684,899 downwards.
AGTAGAAATAATAGAATAGATATACCCCGTGGTCCCGTAGAGCAGGTAATAGCCATGCTAATGTTATTCAAACTACTGGGAGAAAAATAACAGAAAGTAGCTTTAGAGAAATGCAAGCACAGCCCCGATGGCTGCTGAATTAGTCTATTTTTAAGGAAGAGAAGAAGGGCAGATCTGTATCTTCTGCATGCACAGCTTGTGTGATTTTGGTTTTGTGGTAAGACACTGTGCACCTTCTCGGTGATACCAGAATTGTTCATAGTCTCATCTTAATATGAACAGAGGCACAAGAGAGGCATCTCTCTCACTTTAGGGGAGATTACTGCTTAATGTGGGTTGCAGCCAAGCTGATGTAAAAATAAAAGAGAAAACACCCCACCCCCAGCACCAAAACAAAAACCCCAATCCCTCCCCAACAAGCCCCAAAGAACTACAACAACAACCAGACCTCTCACTTACGCATTTATGAAGAGCCTGAGTCCTGTAAATGAAGAAAGTTTCATCCACAGTTTATGTCAGGAGGAGATAATGTCCCAGCAAACATTTTGTACATGTCCTGATGCAGTCTAATTATCATACTATCAGTTTTTCTAAACTGCAGTTAAGTCTCCATTGTTAAACTGTTAAAAGATTATATTGCCTCACATGGTTGCAGCTGTTTGTTCAACAGTACCTTAAATGATCTGATTCTTTCTTGAAAATTACCCAATCTTTAGATTAAATGCGTGGTGTTAGGTAGCAGAGGCCGGCGGAGCATTCATTTCTCCTATGGAATTCTCTGGTCAGATCTTCTGTCATCTAAATTGCAGTCACTGGTGCGAAACTGTCCTAATCTGATGGTGCTAAAGGGCTGTTCCCATTTAGCTGATGCTGAATGCAAACATTCCTGCGGTCCCAATACAAATACACCCCGTAATGCCGCATTTTACTTTTGTAATTCGCCAGAGCTGTTTGCTGTTCAGTACTCAAGGAATCGGGTGCACCTGTGTAATGTTCAGGGCCCACGGAAATTTAAGAGAGGTTGCACAAGGCTTGAAATAATAGCTCTTGCTTGGTAGGTAAGATGTGAGAAACATTAGCCAGTTCAAAAGCTCAGAATTATAAACTTTTCCAGTTTGGAAAACACTGATTTGTTCAGTAGGGCTGCGACAAAGAAAGGAATTCAGAAGCTATTCAGACATTGGCGGAACCAAAAGGAAAGATGGAGAGTCAGAGGAAGCATTTCAGTTCTTTGAGTGCTTTTACTGCTGTTGCGATATCCATTAACATTCCTTCCTGCAATTTGCCTGTCACGTTTCTCAAGTCCATTTCCTTGCAGGAAAAAGTAGTGGGGCTGCAGCACCGTGCTGTTTTCTGCATGCTCTTTTCCACAGGACGTGGATGTGCCAGAGCAACAACTGTGAACAGTCACAGCTGGGCAGGGGGGCTGCAGGTGTTAGGTGCTCCTGGCAGCAGATGGGAGGGGTCTGGAGGGAAAACAAGGGTTTCCTCTGGATGATAGCAACATTTTTTCGCCCGTGCTGATGTCGGGAAATCGAGCTGTGAGTGAAAAGGGCATTGTAACAATTCAGCTGCTGAGTTTGCCTGGTGAGCCAGCACAGGGTGTTCCCAACGAGCTTGCACCTTCGGGGCATCAGCCAGAGGCTGGTGAGACGCAGGGTTTGCTGGGCAGCAGAACAGGATAAATTTAAATCCTGCCTCTTGCTAAATTGGTACTTAGGCTTGTCATGAGAAGCCCGAAATGATGGTTGCAGCCCCTTTTGGTTTTGTTTTGTTCAAGTAATGGCATTGTGTCCCTGGCTGCTTTTTGCAGCAGTGGCCTGTTGATGTCCCCGCTCTGTGTGTGCTGATTGCTCCCGGACACAGAAAACAGGCAGGGGGTGGGCAAGCGTAATTACAGCCTGACAGGGGCTCAGGATCAGACCTGCAACATGAAATCGATTTGAACTCCACTATTGAATTACTGATGTTGCACATTGTCTCTGTTAAGACTTATAAAAGAAAAAGGGGGGTGTTTTCTACAGTGAGCTGGTTGTCATGAAACCAAAAGCTTGGGGGTTTTTTTGTTGCTGTTTTTAAGGAGTCAGAGCTTGAAGCATATGTAAGCACATCTGTGTCAATTTTGATGGTAGGGAAATTGTCCTCTTGCTACAATGCCAGGAAAGAGAAAAACTAAGCCACCTCTGCAGCAGTGATAGTTCCAGTGCACCAAACTCTAAGTGTGAGCTAAGGCCTGCACAGCTGTAGGAAGCTGCTGACAATTGTTGCTGTTCTGCTGTTGGAGGGTGATGTGGAAAACCTTGGACAATTCTGTAACATGCTATATGCCAATAACAGGGCATTACTTCATTTCCCCCGTAGAGAATGTGTGCATTTAATTGTGCAAGGCTTTGGGGGTTTTGCCTATTCTTTTCTATTTATAGTTCTCATTAGCTCTAGTTTCAGAATGGCCAATGATACAACTTCTGTGGCTGTGGGAAGCTGTGATTTTTAATTTGCTATTCTTGTGGCCAAGAGGGGCAAGAAGGTTTTAGATTCAACCAACCTGGCTCGATGGCAATCCCAGACACTGCAAGCAGTGGATACAATAATCTGTGTTTTGAAATGTTCTGTTTGGCGTGGGAGTGTGTGGATAAGAACATTTTAAAGACATAGCCTACCCAGCACTTCTCCTCCCAAGCACGTTGTCCAGCATAGAACAGATCAAGCTGTGAAAGATTGCTGAATAAACTTTAAAAAAATTTTTCTGAGAATGGAAACATGTTGCAAATGTTCTCACTCCATTGAATTAAGGCTTATATATAAGGCTGAAGGGAGGAAGAACAGATTTGACAACTGCCTACAGAAAAAGGAGGTCTTTTGAAACACTGCTGATCTTTCCTTTAGGGACAAGAAGAGTAAATTTGGGAGAAGCCTCAAGTGGTAAGTGGGTATGAGTGAGACCAAGGAGTGTGGGAGGAAGAATCTGATTTGCAGACTAGAAGCATTAGAAGAATTTTAGGGGTTTTTTTCTGAGCTAAATTTTGTTGTACTAATAATTTGCAGCTGTAATCTTCATGCCCTTGTTTTTAATTGAATTTCTGAAATGACAGCGATGTTCAAATAGAGCCTCTCAGCAGTACCTCTATTCACCATCCACCATTCAGCAGGCTTCATTTGAAAATCATTAAACCTGTCCTTGTTTAATAGGATACAACCCAGTCTGCTTCTTTTCTCTGTCCTAAGTCCAGGTTTGCCTGTGTTTGCTGTCTCACCAGTGCAGACTTCGGTCTCTCCTGATCTCTCAGGCACTGGGAGCAGGTTCTGGTCCCATCCCTCTCACAGATCTGGTTCTTGAGAAACATTTATCTTTTTAAAGGTGCATGAATACATGCAAAAGGAGAAGCCACTTGCTTTCATGTACTGCTCTCCAAACTGTGGTGAGCACGCTGTCAGCAGTGCTGATGGGAAAACATTAACAGCTGCAAGGCATCTTTGATTATATGGCAAATACTTGGACATTAATTTGGACTGAGTTTCTGAGCTTTTTCTGAAGTTCAGCCATGTAATGTTGCAAGGGTTTGATTATTTATTACTTTTTTTTGTGTGTGTGTAGTGTGCTAATTAAGCTACTTCTAAAATTAATATTTGTTATTTTCTGAGTGCTGTATATTGATCTTCTATTACATTCTTCTAGTAGATTAATTTCAGGTATGAAATCCTATTCAATTGATTAATATATGTTTGAACATTGTTGGTTTCTCTTAGCAGTGCTTTTTCCCCTCACTTTTTACCTCAGGTAGACAACCAAATTATCCCACAAACTGGATTTTCCTTTGTTAGCTAAACCAGAGCAGGGATTATGATTGGATTCCACCAAAACAATGGCTAACAACACTGGTATGGCAGCATACTCTTGAATCATACATAAGTGTCTGAGGTTATCTTTAGTGAATTTTAGCAAAGGCTAGGCTATTGAAAATGATTTTGAGCAATCAGTGTTAAATGGGTCATCTCAGCCTATTGTCCAATTTTTTCATCACTTGGCTTTCTAGTATTTTCTAACTTGCAAGTTAAGGAAAATATTTTAAATATAGACTGCTGTAAATTATTGTGGAGGAAACGAAGGTGAAAGTTAACCTTTGACCATAAAATTGAACTTTTCCAATATATTAAGTTAATGTATGTGTACAACTTTTTGATCCAACTTATAGTAGTAGATAGAGTGTTTTCTGCAAAACATGCCACTGAGTTTGAGAACACAGGGATGTTTTTGATCAGTTTGGCTTGCTCTTGAAATTCCCAAGCAGTGATGCATGAAGTGTGGTAGGTGGTATGTAATTTCACAATGGTAAATGAGGTATAGTACTTAGAACTTAAATTTTAGGTTTAAATTGCCCTTATTAGGATTTTTGTGTTGGCTTTTTTTATATATTTGGCCACAAACCCATTATTTAATAAGTCCCATATTTGAGAAGGGCTTTATTTTTTCAGCCTTAAAAAATTATTTGAGCATTAGTTGATGTATGGTGAGTAATTAGATCACTGAAGAAGACTGGTAGTTTAAATAATTTGTCTTAATGGGATGCAGAAGTTGAAGTGATATCTCTGAAGTGATTCTATGAATGTTTGAAATTTTTTTGGTGAGCCAGAGAGGTGAATTTTTTAGAATAAAAGTATCTTTCTCTACAAAAATATTTGTCCAGTGTTTCTGTTTAAAATAAATGCTCTTTTGTTTGTTTAGCAGAGTTGACTCAGCTTTGGTTGGTTACCATAGTTCAGCACTGTTTTTGCATTTCCATGTGAATTTCTAGTAATTCCCAGGCTTGGTTCAGGTTTTGGGGATCTTTATCTGTCACTTTGTTAGCTGCCTGTGGAACTGCACTTCTCTTCATTGAATTTGGAAAAACATCAAGCAAGACTTAAGTCTTGATCTAAAATCCCTCAAATGTCTGATGAAAAACATCAAATAATTTTTAGTAAAGTAGTGGCTGCAGGCAGAAGGTAGAGGTAAAAGACTTTGCTTGTTTTAAATTAGTTATCTGATGCAGAGTTACTGTGGCAAGGTAGCACTGATATTACCTTATATATAAGGTAATAGCTGCTCAATGGCATTTGAGGAAACAACAAAAAAAAATAGAATTAAAATGTGCAGCAGTGATAGGGGCAACAAGGACAGCCTGACAACATTCTGTAGCTGGGAGGTGAGAGCTGACTGGTGAAGCTGAGCTGTTGTTTTGTGTAGCTGGAGCTGTGCAGAGGCTGGTCCTTGGTTTGTGTGGTCAGCAAAGTTGTTCTCTCACCACTGGTTCCCTGCTTGCTGGCTGCTGCTGTGAATCCATCCATTTTTCAGTCTCCTCACAAAAGCTGAAAGCAGTAACTGTGTGTCTGGAGTTCTAGAGGAGCTCAGTAATCTTCTCCAGCATTTGGATTGGAGGGATAAGAGGCTGGGAGAAACAAATAAGTGCCAAGATTTGCCCTGACCTTGACTTCTTTGTCTAAATTACTTCTTTTATCAGGCTTGCTTACTTTGTTTGATCCTGGTCCCCTGTTCAAGACCATCTTCTGACTTTTGCCACTCTGGTTATATTGATGCAGAGTCTCCACTTGTCAGCTGGATTGTTGCTGCCCTGTGAAAATGTTCTCTCAAGCAACAAAATTACAAGTAAATGAAGTAATTTGGCAGCTTCATGTTGCCAAACCCAGCACTGTACTGGAATACAGGCACTCTTGAATCTAGGGTTCATGAACTAAGATCAAATAGTGTGTTTTTTGTCTCTGAGTGGGTTTGCTGAGTTGGTTTCTATTTCAATATTGATGGAGTTTGAGAAATGCAAGTAAGGGTGAAAAAGAAATTCAGATTAAGGTATTGGCAAATTTAAACCCTAGTTTGGAGATCCTGATGAAGCTTTTTCCATAAAACATGGGTTTGCATGCACTTGAACTTTGTGTTGAAGTCGTCTAAATAATCTGGTTGTGATGCCCAATGAAATCTTCATCCCTGTTTCTAGGAGTTTCATGTTTAATGTACAGTGGACCAGAAGGCATTGTTGACTATCAGAAGTTAAATTTTGCAATCACGTGGATTGCCTGGGTAGATGGAATGACTTTGAGACTGTTCCTTGGCAACATAATTTTAATGTACTGTTCTTTGATGGATTTTTAACTTTTATTCCTAAAGTAGTGTTACTAGAGAATGCCTGTGAATAGTTAGAATTACCTTGAACTAACCTTTGCTATTTTATTCTTGTTTCTTTTGTTTTTCCCAGGACAAAATGGCCAAAATGGAGGTCAAGACGTCACTTTTAGACGACATGATAGGGGTGGGAGATATGGTTCTTTTAGAGCCACTTAATGAAGATTCATTCATCAATAACCTGAAGAAACGCTTTGATCACAATGAAGTTTATGTGAGTATATGTTAAAAACCAACATCCTATGGGGAGCTGTGCTGTCATTCTTGAGATATGTGTTTATTTTTAAGGATACACACAGACTGAGTGCCTGAACATTATCTATCGTATTAGGGATGTTTTAAACCTTACTTGTGCTGTAGTCTTTCCTGCACTGCATTCTTTGCACTTGATCTTTCCCATCTGGGGTATTTTTCCTTTTTCTTTGTCCCTATTGCACAACATGGGGGACCTCTGATTTTCATAAAGAGCAGTCCCAGAACTGCTGCTCACAGTAACTTTGATGCTGCTGTTGTCAGAGGGCATTTGCAGTTATAAATAATTCACTTACAGGGAAGGCTCTTCCAGGATGTTAGAGTGGGCTGAAGTAGAAACAAAACATGCATGGAATATGCTATGGCTAACTTAAATGCTGTATCTTTGATTTTTGCAAAAGTGTTGTGTTTATTAAAATGGTTGGATTTTAAACTAGATACAGTGAGCTTGGATAGGAAGTAATCAAAGTCTTCAGGCATATTAATCTCTGAGTGATGATCAACAGGAGAGATGTTGTGAACGGGTGGTTGAAACAGGCAGGGAATGAAGAGGCAAATTATGATTTCAGTTTAGCCTTTCATTTCCTGCTCCATCTCTTTGTTCCACTTTTGCTAAAATGTGCACAGTGTTGTATCTGTTATACTGCTTAGGCTGTGTGGACTTTATGGTTTGTAGAGACTTTCCAAGGCTGCTGGTGAGCCTGAATATTAAAGCCAAAGTATAGCTATGATCTGCAAGCAGTTGTGTCTGCAGCTTACTGCAATTAAATAAGTGCTCTGTACTTAATTATAATTTAGCCTTCTCCCCCTTTTTAATTTTTAGTGTGATTATATTTTTTCTTCTTGCTAAGCATTTGGACTATCATGGTTTCATCATACTGGGGAGTGGAAAGGAGATGGTATGGAAGAATCTGTGCTGTTCTTGTTTGCTTCTTCTCTCCCTTAGTTATAGGCTATGCTTTTGTACCTCTGCTATTCATTGTCTATCACATCTCAATTTTCCTGCTCAGCCAGGCCTGCTCCCTTTTTTGGAAACATTAGGTTGGTAATACACAGTTGCTCCTAACTGCTGTTGTATCATCTCCACTGATTTGTCCTTCAGGTTGTGCTGACAATTCAAATTAAAGAGAAAATTAAATTAAGACAAGGACTCTCAGGATCCACAAAAACCTTGTTGAGGAAGAAATCAAAATAATGTATATTTGTGGAAACATTTTTTCCACAATGATTAAGAAAAAGTTAACTTTTTTTTCAGCTTTCCTTGTACGCTTGAAAGTTACACTTGCAAAACTTTGTGTCTTAATTTTATCTTGTTCCTTGACGATGTGTTCTGATCGCTGTGGGTAACCCTTGGATGTTGATACAAGCAGGTTGATATCAGACTTCTCTTTTCTGCTCCTTCATCCTGCTTCTGGCAAATCTTCATTTTCACCAACTGCAGTGGCTGACTCTCCTGGGATTCAGAGGGGTTTTTTTTCCAGTCAGTGGCTTGTATACTTACCATGTTCCACATCAGTTTTGGGGTTGGTACTCTGTTCCTAATGCCTGCAGAAACAGCGAGTGATACCGAATCTTCTCATTCCACTTAACTCAAGAAAATATGAAGGAAAAGAAAAGGAAAGAGATCTATTTGCTGGAGATTAAAGAAGGCAGTACCATGGAGCCCAATCTTTGGGTCATAGTTGAAAGTTTTATTTAAAGCATTAAAGATACAAACCTGTTCTGTGGGGGCACCCTGGACTATGCATTTTCTTGTGAAGGATTGCTGTAAATCTTATGAGAGTGGATTTCTCTAGGGGATTTTTTGGTTTCTTTTTTTTTTTTCTTTTTTTTCTGTTAACTACTATGGATTGCAGAGTATTTAATTACATGTTTCTGCTTAATTCAGACTGGATTTTTTTTCTTGAAAGAAATTGGTTTGAATGGCAAATGAGTATTCTGGTTTTTTTTTTATCTGCTGTTATGAGCTAGCTGACAACAAATATTCAAACACACAATTCTCTGAGATGGTGACAGTGATGTATTTCCCCCAGTTTCTGATTCTGTTGCACCTGGCACTGATGTGCAATGTTATTATCTGTATTATGTGCTTTGGTAGGTGATACCAGGTGTCACTTTCCCCTAGCAATGTAGGATCCTTTGGCTTGCAGGTGGGAAAGCCTGTTTTTTTAAGGTCTTACAAAGCTCTGTGTGTGAAATATGAAGGCCAAATGTTGCAGATCTTTGCAAGTATTAAAACATTCATTACATACTATGGTGGGAAAAAGGGATGTTTATAACTGTGCCACATGCTGCTACCAAGTATGCAAGTTACTTGGCTTGTGATGCTGCACGGTTTTATTTACCAAATCACTTGAGGAATATTGTCTCCTCTCCATATCAGTTGAGTTTTGCTGCCTTGCAAATTTTCATGCCTGCGTTGCATATTTTAGAAAACTTGTAAAACAGTAACAGTAGGAATGGTGCTCAGTGTAACAACCATGTTAATTTTCAAGTACAAACTCTTCTCTGCTTTCTCCTTGTTGCCACCAACTCTCTTCTCACTCATGGCAACAACACTTTGCATTTCTGCTTTTAGACTCTGATAAGGACAGTGAAGCCTCTGTTACATCTGGAAGTGGGGCTTGTTTTACTGTGTAAAATCTGTAGTTTGCATTCTGGGGAAACCAAATTTCACTATTGAAGAGCTATTGTTGGTGCTTAACCAAGACTGCAGATTAACCAAGACTGCAGATTTCTGCTGCTCCAACAAGCTACATACAGAAATCGACCTCTCAGGATCCTTCCAGAGGGCACTAGGAATGGATTTGTTCTTTAATGGCTCAGCTGTGGGCTGAAGTTCAGCCCTCACATCAGTGCTCCACTGCAGGCATTACCAGAGGCTGTGTCCAAGTTTAAAGAACAAAGGCAAGCTGCAGCAAGCCAGTCTTACCCAACATGGGTTTCTGAGCTGTTTCCTGCAGACTGAAGGCTGTGTCTGTGCTACATATGCTAGTTTTAAAAGGGAGTTGCAGTTATAACCTTCAAAAGGGTTTGTTGTGAGGAATGAGACCTATAACGTGGATAGCTTTGAAGATGCTGTAAGGTTGGCTGGATGCTGCACGATTGTGTTTGCCAGTCTTGGGTAGGTAAATGCTCTAAGGGGGCTTACGAGAGAGGTGGGCACAAACTTTTTAGTAAAGCCTGTTGTGATAGGATGAGGAATATTGGTTTGAAACTAAAAGAGGTTAGATTTAGACTAGATAATAAGCAAGAAATTTTTTTATGATGTGGATAGTGAAACACTCCAACAGGTTGTCCAGAGAAGTGGTAGGTGCCCCATCCCCAGAAACATTCAAGGTCAGCATGGGGATGAGCTGTGAGCAACCTGGTCTAGTTGGAGATGTCCCTGCTCCTTGCAGAGGGGATTGGACTACAGACCTTTAAATACTCCTTCCAACTCTAACAATTCTGTGATTCTGTGAAATGTGAGAGTCAGATCGAGCCATCAGTGAACAATGCCAAACCTCTTCCCTCCCCACAGCCAAAGATGACAAGATAGCTGGGCTCATTCCACTAGAAGAATTTTTTGCCTTTTCTAGTCTCTTTCACAGTTATGTTTGATGCTGAATATTTGGAGATCTGCATTCCAGCTCCATTTGCCCCTTTGAAACTCTAGATCTTCTCCATAAGAGCTCCCTTTGCAAAAGCATTAAGATCTGGATCCTCTGATGGCCCTTTTGTATCATCCCAGGCACGTTCACTGTAAGCCTTTCAAAAACATGGGCAAAGTTTCATGCAGTGGTGCAAGCAGGGCAATGAGTTCCCTCCTAAGAGAGAGGGAACAGACTGTGGCTTGATTACCTGTTGTTCAATTTTATGTGTATTTGGTGGAAAGTTTAATAGACTTGGGTGTTGTGTTACACACTAGAGCGCGAAGCTGGAGGCTGTGCCTATAAAAATAAGCATGAAGGCTGGTGGAGCTGGAATTAGGCCAAATATTCTACTAAAGACCATCAGATTCTGCAGTAATCTCATGCTGAGTGGCTTTGAGGGGGGAGGGTTTGTTGGGTAACACGCATGTGTTAATTGGAAATGGGAATCTTAGAGTTTAGTCATGTCTGGAAATGTCTGAGGTATGTCTGACCAAGAAAAATCTCATTAGAAAGCTGTAATTGTGTATTATATTGTTTTTGCAACTCTTAAACTTTACATTGATAAAATTTTCATCGCTGTTCCACAAAAGTTCTTTTCTGTAACTGTTGGTAACAAAAGCCCGTGGGAGTCTTTCATTAACTTTACAAAGTAAAATGTGGCTCATGGGCAATGCATTAGCAAGTAGGAAAGAATCCCACAATGTTGATTATTTGAAGGTTTCAGGGAGCAGTTTGTGCGGTTAAAATGTGTGACCTGCAGACCACATGGAAAACTTTAAATACATTCATAAAATTCAGTTTGTGTGTGATTGATGAATTTTTGACTTGTTCTGTTGAGCTCCCTCTCTTAAAGTTTTTTTTTTTTTTTTCTAAGTTGGCTGAAATATGCTCACCCAATCCAGCTCAGCAATCATTTTTCCTTTGTAGTTTGGGATTCTGACAAATGGGAGGGGGCATCTGTCTGTATATGCATTTGCAATGACTCATGAATGGTAGAGATTTTGGATAAAATGTAGTATATGTACTGGTCTGAAACTTGTTTTTATGCTGGGTTTGTTGCTTTGTGAGGTATGTGGAAGTGTCAAGGGAGGTGTGAGGAGTCTGGAGGGGAGTGGAGCTGCGTAGGTTCACAGGAGTCAGCCTTTAGAGGTCAGATATGGCTTTATTCTGCTGCCCTGCACATTTTTCCCCACAGCTATGTTGTTTCTTGAAGTCTTCCCAAATTTGCAGAGGTCAACATTTTGTTCCTTACAAGAAAATGTTTGTTTGCTTTTTGTTCTTACAACAAAACAGTCTTTCTCTGATGTCAGTGCTTAATTTGTATTTTCTGGTGTGTGGAGTTTGTGGGCTGCTTTGGGCAGCAGCAGTCTTATGTTACTGAACATTTGTTGTTTTATCACTGAAACATTAAATATTTGGCATTCCAGGGTAATAACTCTGTTTTATCTGTTTGAGGTACCATCCTCATGGCTGCCTTCTGATGGCATGGCCATTGTGGTGTGCTTGTTTAGTAGACTGAGCTGCTTCCTGTTGATCTCTATTGCTTTGATATTTTAGGGTTAGCCTTTTTGGTTTTGACTTGCCTTTACTCCACGGTGTCTGTCTATACTATTGATTCATCCCATTTTCAGCTACCTTAGATTATTTAGGACTTCACTGAATTGCTGTCAAGCACAGTGGCTTTGTTCCTGCTGCACTCATACCTGGTATTCCTGATGCTACATTTGCAAGAACAGGGTAGGGAACAGAATTATGTGAATGAGACCAGTTGTCCTGGTCTACATCAGCCTTGTGTGACCATCCCATTGCTGCTTTGAAGAAGAGAGCCTTGTGGGATTGGGATACACAAATGCAGCTTGCTGGGAGAATCTGCATGGTGGTAGTAACAGAGTGATTGCTGAAGTTCAATTTTATTCTCAATTTCATTACCTCCTGATGCCAGCATGGTCATGTTCACCTTTAAAATGTTGTTGTTGAGGCCAGGTGGGGTCCTTTGTTGGGTTTTAATGAGGGTTGTTGTCCCCTGTGGTTTTTGGGTACGCCCTAGCTGTGTGTGTGCTGGCTGGGAGCAGGACTGTGCTTTGCTGCTCCTGCAGCAACACGCAGAAGAGCCTTTCCTCCTGCCAGATCTGACCCTGCTCACTTCTACTTTCATGTATTTTCTTGAGTTTATCCAGCGAGTCCAGCCTGGGCTCTGGTCTTCCTTTGGGAGTTTGAGGAGTGGCAGGTGCAGTGCCTGACCAGCTTCTCAAACGCAGGGTGGTTTGGGAGCTGGATCAGAGCAGCCATCCATCCGCCTGTGATGGGAGCCCAGGGGACCTGAGTTTCCTCCCATCTCCTTCTCTTCCTCCCTTGGGGATTGCCTGTGTCAATTTGAGCCATTTTCCCATCAGTGCCTCAACAGTTTTGCCCTTTGAGGGAAGCTACTGAGTTGTAGTAATAATATTGTTGCAGCTGCCACAGGCTAGGACTTTCAAGCCTGCTGCTTCTTCAGATGTGAAGAAAGGCTTGTGTGCCCAAGACACATCTTTTGCTGTGATAGCTTGTGGCCTAGGAAGTATTCTACCTCCCTGCAAATCTTGTTTTGCTTGTTATCTAGATAAAAATCCTGTGGGTCCTCTGGCCCTTCACATCAGCCTGCTCTGGCAAAACAAACTTTATAACTTGCCCAGAGTCAGGAGTAAAGATTCTCACAGGCAGCAGGTTGGCTGCTTTTTACCTTGAAGTGCTTAGTGGGAGGAGAGTTATTTACCTCAAGGCAGTGCTTTGTTTCTTTTCCTTTTTGTACAGCTCCCACGATGCTGAGCCTCGTGTTGGAGGCACTGTTTGTAGGGCTGGATTCGGTGTTTGCATAAAGGAGTAAGAAAACAATAATAAGGATCACAGAAAACTATGCATTTGGTGGGATGTATGCAGGGGTCTTCTCCTCCCCTACACACCCTTTCTTTTTTTTTGCCTCTGATGTGATGCTTTGAAAAGAGAGGAGAAAGTGTAGGAAATGCCTCCAGTTATAGTGTAGGCTTTGCCTCAAAATACTATGCATTTCTTCACTAAGGTGATGATGACATTTGGGGCATTTATTGATGGTTTCAGTGCATATTGTATGAAACCAAAATACAAAAGGTAGATTAATGAAAGGTTTACAAATGACAGAAATAGAAGCAAAAGTGTCCAAGTGCTGTAAAAACATGGCTTTCACCCTGAAGAGCATAGGTTAGCCTTGGCTACAACATGGCAGAAGGTTCCCTTCTCTCCCCCCACATTTTATTTGTACAGAAATAACAGAACATTTTTGAATGAATGCTCTTGCTAATGTTTCCACCAATGGTTTCTTGGCACAGACCTATCCAATCTCCGGCTCCTGTTTGCTTGTGAAAACGAGTCTTTATCTTTTAAAAAGTGGGCAAACACTGATGTTTGGAGGTGTTTAAATGCTGTTTTGAAAATTTCTTATGTCACCATTAGGTTGACTTCTTCATCTCATATTCACAGGTTTTGCCTATATTTGCATGGTGTGTAGAAATTCTGTTTCTTTGTATAAATCATCCCAATGTAGCCAGAGAGGAGACCAGCAGAGAGGATTAGTCTGCTTCCTTAATAATAACACTCAACTATGTCGTAATGATATTGAGGTTAGCAGCAATGTTCACTGAGCAGGGCAGAGATTTCTGTGCCCTCAAGAAACTCAGGAGAGAAACCCGATAATCTGTGCTCATGCATCCACTCAAGTACTCGCTCCAGCTTGCTGTGTGGGTGTCTTTCCCTGGCAAATGATCTGCTCTTACTTCAGGGCTAGGATCTCAAACAGGTTGCAGTGTAGTTAAGGGCTTGATCCTGGCCAGTGTGGGTTGCCCACAGCTTGTCCAGACTGCTGCTGCTTGCACAGTGGCTTGCAGGATCGAGCCCATATAGAAGATTATTTTAGCAGTGTGGTTGTCCTCTGACATAGGTTGCCTGTGTTGTGATTGTTTGCTCTGGGATGTAGATGTAGGCTTCTGCCTTTGTGTCACCTGTCTGAGCTTTGTTTTCTTATATCAGCCATCAATGTACTTGGTACAGGACTGTTATTTTGTCTCCTCGGTTTCTTCTATTCCTTGAATGTTTTTTCCTTCTCAGTTTCAGGAACTCACCCACTGCTCTTCTGAGTAGTTTTTTTACAGCCTTTACTGTCACGTCCAGGTTTTACAAGGCTGCCTATCCTGGTTAATAACTGCATTAAGCACATAGAGTAGCTTACCAGGAGTGGGTTCTTTTCCTATTACAACATACAGACTTTGTCCACTGTATTTCTGGGACTAAAAGGCTATTTCCAGGAAGGTGGACTTGAGCAAGAGAGTTTTCATCATCATGGAGAATAGCCTGTGTTTGTTCAGAAATCCAGTGATATCTTTCTCTGCTCAAGCTCCCAGCTCACTGAAGCACAAGCAGCATTAGCCCAGCATTGCCTCAACCTGAAGTGCAGCTGCTCAGCTTGGATCACAGGTAGAGTTTATTTTGCATGTGCTGGTGTGAAACGGCACAGGCAAATCCTGGAGTGTTACAGGATGAAATCCTCGTTTGTTTGTTTGTTTGTCTTTTTCAAGTACCCAGCCCATCCCTCTCCACCAAGGAATACAAACACCTCTGTTGCTGTACACAGGAATACAGTAAACCAAAGCCCCAGAAACAGCAATGGGCTCAGGTGGTTTTGCTTTTACTCTTAATGCTACTCTTTTCCTTACTCTTCTCAAACATCATCTCTTGCAACTTTGTGTTTCCAACCTGAAAAAAACACAAATGAGCAGAGGCACAGTGTATCTAACTGGTTTGTTGTGGCCAACCACAATGTAAAACAAATTTGAGTGTACAACATCATTGTTCAAGTAATAGGTGGTATTTTAATACAGTACTGATCTAGCTGGTAATGTTTATTAAAATAAGAAACTTCATTATAGAGTGAAATTGGAGTTTTAAATTTGCCAGTCTCTGAGATTGAGACAGCTCAAAAAAACGTAGAACATGTAAATACAGGCTTCCTCTGCCATCTCCTTGGCCTCAGCTGTTCTGAGCATGCAGCGGCACATGTGCTTATGAATTGGCAAGATCCAGAGCTGCAGTTGGTCAGGCAAATACAAAGGAAAATGAATATTATATTAGAAATATAATTTTCATTTGTCACGTTAAAAAAAACCAACCACAAAACCAAAACACAGCCCTCCCCTAATACAGTGAAAACAGTGCTGGGCAAGCTGTGGGTTTGGATTAATTCCAATAAAATCTAGTCACACTTTTCTTTGATCTTCTTTTTTTAGCTCTCCTTTCAATGAACAGTTTTGGTGGCATGATCTGAAACTCTTCAAAGTTGTAGGAACCAAATGATTACTTGAGCTTAGCCATTACTAAAGGAATGTGCATTATATATCTCTGGAGTATTAAAATTGGCCTGCATAAATGGAAGAATCCACACTAGCAATCTTATTTTACTAAAATTTCTTTGTTTTCTGTTTCCGTGCTCCAATGTTTAACAAATTAAAGGAATAGAGAGAAACCTTGCTGGCCCCTGGAAATTCAGTGCACTTGCCAGGTACATTAGCACTTGGGGCATTTTACAGCAGAACTGACTTGTGTGCAGCAGCAATTTCTCTGGGCTGTTACAGGCTACAAGAGGTAAGGAGCAGTGGGTTTGTTTTTAGCAGAGCTGACAAAAGGGATTCAGGGTACAATTCCAGAAGGCTTGCAACAAATCTGTGTAGATGTTTAATGACTTTAAACTCTGCAGAAGATTGCTTTGCAGAGATTGCCACAGATCCAGAAAAGCTTTTAAGGATACAGAGAGGGCTTTTCGATAGCCCCAGCTGTACAACTTCTGTGCTGCAGCCTCAGCTGTTGTCAGTCGTGTTCCCTGGCTTCTGCAGATGCAATCTTCTCTTTTCTGGCCCTTGGGGCATTGCAAGTCTAACTTTGACAGGAGGAAAAATAGCTTTATTAATATACTGTATCTCAGAGTGTGAAATATTCTCCCATAAGTTGTACTAGTGGTCTTTTAAAGGATGCACTTCCTGGGTTGGCCTGTGCTGCCTCTATCTTGTGCATCAGATTTCACTGCAGTGCTTGTGCACCCTGGCTGCAAAGGTGTTTGGGCACCTTTCACCAGGCCTCACTGTAAGGGTTCTGCAACCTCTCAGCTGAACATGTCCAGTTTATAGCAATGACTTTCCCTAGCCCTTGACTGGGAGGAGGCTGCTGCCTGTACATTTCTCACAAGCGGCCAAAGCCATATCAACTTGCTTTTTGAGGCCTTCTCTTAAGCCAGTCTGCTTGGGTTAGAAAGGCTCAGAAGGCCTTGCATGGTGCCTAAAAACTTGAAGTAGCACTGATATCTTGCCTCAAGTGGTTACATTGGCTTCCAGTACTAGGGGGACATCAAAGGGTCTTGGTCATTGCATCTCTCCCAGTGTTTAGAGGTGATGTGTAACATACATTAACAGCTTCTCCAGTTGAACTGGAATTTGGAATTTTCTTCCTGCTGGAGGTGTTCACCCCTTAACTGAACAGGAATGAGCTGCATGTGTTGTTTTGGTGGAGAATGCAGAACGTGTTGTCATTTAAGCTGATAGAAATTTGAATGCTCTGTTCTGAAGCTGACGTTTTTGCCCACTACAGTGTTGCCACTCTACATGAGAAATGTGCTGACAAACAATGAATGAGACTCCTTTTGCTTTGTGCTCTGAGCAAACATAGAATTTGCCTCTGTGAGTTGCAACAACATAGGAATTGGGAGGAAGGAGTGTTATCAAGAGCTTAGTTAGCAAAACTTGAGGAGACAGCAAATCTCATCCAAACTTGCATAACCAAGGGCATTTCAAACCAAGAAAGAAATCAAACCTCCTGACTGTATTCTGTGCATCCATCACCATGAGGCCACTCTTCTGGGGTTTCATTTTTGTCCTTAAGCAGGGAAATTCAAGAATCTCTTTCATCCCTGGGGTGCTGTGGTATGGTCTCTCACCACTCCTGGGCGTTCTGCTTTCAGCACTGGAATGTTTCTGTGCTTGTCGCTCGCTCAAGGATTTAAGCCATTTATTTTGTTTGTTTATAATAGAGTTCTGGTGGGAAGACAGATGTTATGTGGGAAAGCTGTGTGCCGGATCTGTTTATCCCTGTTATGTGGAATCTCACAGACCACCAGTAGCAAGTAGCTATTAGGCATCAGCTTTGAGAGATTGGCATTTTCAGAAGAGGAAATGTATTAGTTCTTGTAAGCAGCTTTGCAACAAACCCAGTGACTTCTTGGCACACTTTGGCTTGGTGTTTAAAATGGATTGGAGTATGTCTTTGTTTCAACATAGCCATTTGACCTTTTGAAATATTAGTATTTTAGGAAATGGTCCGTATTTGCTCGTGTCTGACAGTAAAGAGCTGACTTGAATTCCCAAAATACATTTTCTAAGCCGTACTTAGCTATGAAGACATGGTTCTAAATAAATCTAATTTAAATGCCTGTATTCAAAATTATAAATCAAGTTTTCACTTTCAATCATCTTTCTTTATCTTAACATCCCAGGGTACTTCAAGGAACTTAGCAATTAAATTGTATGCTATTACAGTAGCAGAATAGGGACAAGTCTTTGTGTTCCAAAGAATTCATGTTTCAAAATACAATGTTCAAGATTTGGCCTTCATCTCTCTTCTGCTGATACTTTGCAACACTGGTTTCACAACAGGCTGAACTCACAAATTCCTCAGATTTAGCAGGAAACAATTTATTAATGTTTTATCAGAGAAGAGTCTTAATTGGGGTATCCATGCACTTGGGAAGACTAGAAAGCTTCTTACTCTTGGGCATCTGTTACTCTTGCCAGGAATCTGTAGACTTGCAAATTACCAAGGCCGCATGTGTTGAGAAAGAGCAAAGTAAACGCTGTAGAAAGGCAATTTTAGCATTTTCATCTTGTTCAGCCAAAGAGATTAGACATAGCTGGAAATTGCTTTCCTCCGTGGGGGGAGGATGACCACAAAACTAGAACAATTTTTTTTGTATTTGAAGAACACGTACATAGGCACATACACTGTGGTGTGTGCTTGAAAGAAGCAAAACTCTTAATTATTTTGGGTTGATCTCAACATCTGAATGTTTGGGGGCACTTCCCTCTGGGTTGTGGTGCAGGGCAGGCTGGAGCTGTCCCTCTGCCAGGGTGCAGCCCCACTCCCCTTCACAGCACTGGGCATGGGTGCCCTTTGGGATGCAACTGGCCTGTTCAGGGGTATTGGCTTGGCTCAAATGCACAGGGGAAATGTTTTACAGGAGGTTTCTGGCCAGTTGAAGGGAGAGGAGGAAGTGTGTGTTGCTTAGAAATGGTGAGTCTTGGGCTCAGTTAGTGAAGCGCTGTGTTTCATTGTGGTGGCTGTTGTAAAGTGAATTGTCAGCAGTGGCTGCTTCTGATCCATCCCAGGAGTGGGAAACACTACAAGGATGAACTGTGAAAGTCTCTGGAGACCTCATGCTACTTGTTTTACCACTGCAGTATGCTTTATTCCACTCCGTTTTGGGACAGAAAATGCCATGTGAGTTCACAGCTTTCCTGTGCATATATGCAAGGGAAAATTGGAAATACTCCTCTCCTTGCTTAGGACCAGATTTAGTAGCATTTAGCAGGAAATTGCTTTAGACGTGAAAGTTAGATATGGAAGGGTTGCAGCAATTAATATTTTTCATTTGTCACTGCAGCTCTGGCTGTAATTTGATGCTCTACTGAAGCAGTTTGTCAGTAGCTTGTGCTCCTCATGTCTCCTTCTATTTAAAAGTGCAAATTACAGTACTTTTCTCTAAGAAATATTGGGGGAAAAATTCAAATAGTGATTGTCAGGTGCTGAGATATCACTGCACAGAAGCCCTTTAGAACCATAGCACATTAAAAAAACTTGTTTTTTTTTTCTTCTGTAGTTACTGCAAATGTAGTCCAAGTATTGGGAACCTGCAGCTTTTGTGTTGAGCATTTACACCTCCCACTGGTTACTGGAAAACCATGTTTCATCAAGTGTTATTTATTGATTTCACAGTTGGGAAAAGAGATATCAAACACTTGGGGTTTTTTTCATCTTTGGTCAGTATATGCAGGCAGGATGGAATGGGGCTGGGGCATTTTTTGCCACTCAGTGTGTTTGATTGCAGCCCTTGGAGCTGGAGGGAGTCATAGAAAGCTGTGGGATATCTGACAGTAGGCTTAAGGAATTCAAGTTAATTGTGTCATGAGCAGACATGGTAGTCATGGTGTACAGAATTGTCTTCCTTCAGGCCAGCAATGCATGGGATCTAGCAGAGTAAAATCACACATTTCTTCCTTTGCTTTCCAAGGGTGGTGGTGAGCATGTTTAGAATCTGGAAATAAAATTTGCACTTAACATCTGCTGAGGAACCATGCTAGGACTTTGTCTGGCTTGAACCCTGGCAGGAAATCTCTCCTTTGACAGAAACCTGTCAGAGGCTGTTCACCTTCAGGCTTCTTCTGTGCCTGAGACTTTGGCAAGGTGACATAAACCCTCCTTGGATAGAGAGGCATCACAGTCCAATGCCAGCCTTGCTTTATGTGGTTTGGTGTGAGTGCCCAAGGGCTGCAGCAAAGCTCGTGGGACATTTGTCATGCAGATGGAGCCGGTTCTTCATGAACATCTGTGTCCTTTTGCCTTTCCCTCCCCCAACTGAATTAGTCACAGAAATACAGTACGATGGGGCTTTCTTTTAGGAAATGTTCATAAGAGGCTTTCAGTTATGCAGAAATAGCTACTTGGTACCCAACAGAGAGAGTATCTAAAAGATGTTTCAAAATGTATGAACATATTTATTCATTGCTACAATTAGGCTTTTTTGTTTGTTTTCAGATAAGTTTAAATAGGCAAATAATGTATAAGCAGCAAAAGTATGTTTGAAAGAAAAATCCACAATAATTTTCTCTTTTCCTTCAACAGACATACATTGGCAGCGTGGTGATATCAATAAACCCCTACAGATCTCTACCCATTTATACTCCAGAGAAAGTGGAAGAATACAGAAACCGAAACTTTTACGAACTCAGTCCTCACATGTAAGTACAGCAAAGAAATTTTAGTTTTCATTCTGTCTGGGAACAGATGGTACCAGCTGTCTCTCTCCTCAAAAGATCTGTTGATTAAAGCAACCAAAATGAAAATCACACCACCACTCCCCCAAAATGAATTTCTATTAGCTCATCCGTATTTTAAAGTGAAGTTAAAATGAGTTACTCTTTCTCTTTCATGCACTTAGGCCCTGGTATGTGCAATTCAGAGCATTTCCCCCTAATTGTTAGCAGTAGCTGGTATTACAGCACTGTAAAGTAAGCAGTCTGTTTTCAAGGAAATCTGTTTCTTTCAAAGTCCAGACTGCCTCCTGGAAGTCTCGAGGTGTTAAATATGTTTAAATCATAGGGTGTTACTTACGATATCTGAAATTTAATTTATCTTTGGGCAATGAAGAAAAAAAAACCCTTTCATGATGAATGCAGAAACGTGTTGGATATGTCTGAATGGTAACTGGAGGAAAATTAAATCTTGGTCTCCTCTGTGCTGGGTAGAAATGAGCCCATTCAAAGAGGAGAGCCAGAGCACCATAAATGCATAATGCAAATTTTAAGACTAAAATAGGGTGAATAATAGGACAAGGTGCTGTTTGCAGGTGTGGGTGGTGTGGCTGAGAGTAAGATGCATGGTCTTCAAGGTCTGCATGTAGCAGTAACCATTTTATCTTGCCAGTTGCAGTAGTGAGGCTAAAGCCAGCTGTTCCTCCCCTCAGTGTGACACTAGGAAGGAGAAGTTTCCAGCTGGTTGTGAGGTTGCACCTGACTCTACAGCCACAAATTCAGGAGACTGACTTGAGAAATCAGTGGCTGGATAAGTGTCTAAAGAGGGCCATACATTTATGCATCTTCTTTCAGTGTTAACTTTTAGGTTGAATGAAAATTATGTGTAGAAAGTGTTCTAGAAGTTATTTGGTTCTGATTAATTTTTTGCCTTAACACTTCATCTGTCACTCTCCCAGGTGCATTGTTTGAAATGCAAACAGACCAATAATCAGATCAACTAACCTTCTGATAGTTCTTGGACCTCTTGGTTCTGAACTCTGGCTATAATTCAGGTTTTCTTTTTTCACAGTTTGGTTTAGCAAGCGCAGTTGCTACCTAAATTGACACAGTTCCTTGCTAAAAGAGCTTTCTGCTCTGCTAATTTTGTTCAGCTGCATAAAATTTTCTGTCAAATGATGGAGTATTTTGAAAATAAAATCTGTGAAATTCAAGTTTGTCTGCCATTCTGAAAGTCAGTATATGTACTTGGTTACACCTTGAATCAAGTACATAGTAATATATTGATCTCCACATTTTTCTGTCTCTCTTGAGAGATGGTTTTCCAGAACAGAAATGGTCAGCAGTCATTCTTGTGTGTGTCATGAGAGTCTTAACTTGGTACAAAAGTATTTCATAAACATCATTCATCACTAATGACAAGAATTGTAGGGTCAGTTTCTTACTCACAGCAAGGACTTTTGGAGCCCAAACACTAGAAATCCACTTAGAGGACGAAACTGAAGGGAGAAAATATTGACTTTTAACTTTTGTCAGGAGGTCTCAATTGCATGATCGTAATAGATTTTCCTTGCAAGTGTGGATAGAGTCCTGAGTCAAGTAAAGAGTAAGCCTAAATTGTTTTGGACAGATATGGTCTCTTCACAAGTTTTCTTTATTTTGTATTGCTTCTGTGTGAGAATTTTGTCCTCTGACTCTTGCTAAGTGGACAAAATATCTTTAAGAATAAAGGATTAGGAAATAATCTTTGTCATGGTTTCTATTACTGATACAGCATTTCCAAACCATAGAAATATAAAATGATCTTACTTTATGGTGACCTTGCTTCCCTTCCCACCTAGCTCTAGAGGCTCATGGGAATTGCAGAATCAAAAAGAGTCACTTTTGGCTCTGCTAAAATTGGTAAACTTCTCACCATCTTTAAGAAATATTTGGAAAGTATTGTAGGTGTATTAACTAAGTGCTATGTAGGCTGCCTTATGCCATCTCTGGCAAGCCTAAACAACTTTCCAGCCCCTTTAGTGTGCAGTGCCTTGTGCTGTACCTAAGGATTTGTGCCAGTCCAGTTGTCCACTCTGCAGACCTGGAGCTGGTCCTTGAATGCTGGTTAATAAATCACAAATTGAGCCTGCAGGGTGGCCACAACAGTCCTGCAGGGGCCAGGCCTGGGCTGTTCACCAACTCTGTGCTTGCCTACCCCCGGTCAGGACGGACTGAGAACTGGGTTTGGGATGGAGCATCATCCCATCCTTGGAGCTTGCAGTTAATTCTAGGGTTGACTACCCTGGCAGCAATAGGCCACTGCTAAAAGCAGGGTTCAGGCATGTCTACAGAGGTTGCTGCACTTCCACAGAGACCTTGCAATCTTCAAGGTGGTTTTTTTTCAGCTGCTCAGGAACTTTAATGAAGAGATGCTGTGAGACAAATTGCAGTTTGGGGCATTTGTTCTGCCAGGAGGGTACAAAACCTCCCACTGATTTGTAGAAATGTACCTACTTTGTTTTCTTTGATGTGTAAATCTCTGTTGAGCCTGGTCTCTTCAGAAGAATTGATTGTGGGTAAGCCCACTGCACCACTTAGGTGTGTCTTGGGAAGGACTTTTGGCTCCTCTTATGTGATCCTGTGCAAAGTAAAATTCTTGACTGTTTAGAAGGAAACTAATTCATCCAGCCTAGAAAGTGTGTCTAGAACAATTACATATAGCATGTTTCTTATTTCAACACCTCTTTTGTACAAAGAACATAACTTTGGTACTAGTGCTATCTAGAAAAATGCAAGCAATTAATTTACAAAAATTTCTAGCAGTGGTTTGCTTTGAGGTTCCTAAAGAAACCAGGTCAGTGTGGCACCAGAACTCTTCCATCTCCTCTTGGTGTGACAGCTCACATTTTCCCAAAATCTGCAGTTTTGGAGAGAACATTCAGGTTTGGGAAGCCCCGGATTTGAGTATCAGCATCTCTAGAGCAATGTGCCATGGGATGTTCCCACAGGTATGGCTCCATGTGGGAGCTCCTGGAGAACATAAATCAGGTTTTATTTATTTTCCAGGAGTTTTGTGTGACCTTCTGTCTAGGCTGGAGGTACTTATGGGTGCCTCAGTGTGATGGGTGGGGAGGGTGTGCTTGAGAATGCCAGCTGTCTCAGTTAAAGAGCAGGCCTGGTGAGCACAGGGAAAGAGAAGGAAAAAGAGACAGACATTTATAATGATATGAAGGAAATCCCTACCTGGAGATTTCCTGCCGTATATGGTCACTGCAGGAAACACACTTTAGGCAGTGAAAAATCTGTTTTTCTTAGCCCTAATCTGAAGGGGGAGGGAGGGAACACCTCGTCCTCTGTTCTGTGTTTCCTCAAGAGCGTCTGTGAGAGAGACTGATGCTTTCAGTGACGCCAGTTCATACTTAATTGCAGGGCTTGGACAGGGTTTGTTTTTCTGTTTTTGTTTCTTTTTTTTTAATGATCTCTGGAAACTAGAGTAGGACCACAGTCACACTTTGAATGGGCAGCCAAACTGAATTACTGGTCAGGTGATTTTGGATAGCGTTCCAGCTGATAAAATTTGGTCCAAGAGGTTTTATTTTAATAGTTCATTCCTCTCTGAGTACACTACTGAGCTACTGCTGTTGTGGCACCATGTAATAAAAGTGTTATTTTTCTAGGTCTCCTGGAATGCTTGTTTTCATAGTCTGTGGCTATTTGCATAGGTGTAATAGGAAGTGTACCAAGCTTTTTAATTGTTGGCTTGTTGTTTTTGTTTTAATGTTGGTAATCTTGCTGGTTTTGTCTTTATCTGCAAGGCAGGATCAAACTTGTCTCTGACTTGGCAGGGCAGAGTATGACATTTCAGTGTTCAAACAGTTTGCTGCTTGATTTGTGCAGTCCTTACACTTCTGTTCTGCTCTCTCAGTTGATGTAATTACTCTTTCAGTTGATGTAATTGCTGCTTTGCTTACCTGGTGGCTGAGCTAGTCATGAGAGCAAACCAAGCTGTCTATCTTGCTATTTTACATTGATTTTCACCCGTGACAAAGGCAGCTGCTGGCATCTTTGAAGTGAATGCAATGGGAAATCAAATAGATTATCATCCCACGTGTTTGTAACCATCACGCTGTGTCACTTTTTGTTGAGCCATGTACCAGTAACAGTTTTGCATTAAGGGGTTGGAGGGTGGGTGCTTTCTTGTGTTTCTTGTTTTAGCCTTGTCTCCTGCCTACTAGTAGGGAAGGTGGCACCTGGCTTTTTGCTCCTCTTTATGTTCTGAGATGCCTTACCTGTTTGCTCTAGAAGAATTACAGATTATTTTAGGTTGAGAGACAAAGTAAAAGTGGCAGCTGTACTGCTAATGGCCAGCTACACTCAAATAAGAGTTTAGTCCCTGTGTATTTTTTTTTGACTATGCACTGAAGCTTTTAGGGCAGTGGTAAAAATCCAGAGGTGGCTTTTATCAGACGCCTGTTGAATTCCACTTAGGCAATTTGCATTATATTCTATTTACTTGTTATGAATTCTTTTATATCCGACATTTCTGAAGTTTTCTGAATGGTTTTTCATGTAAAGATTTCAAACTTAGGCTTAAATGTATTCAGCCAGCTTGTCTTTCTAGAGGATACAAGCACAAATATATCAATGTGATACCTGTTAAAATGCAATAATGAGGAACGTACTGATGTTCCTCATTTCAGTTATTGTCGTGTAGATAATTATTGGGATAAATCATTGTCCTGTGGATATCTACAGTTACTGTGACAATGGATACAATTTGCTGTTTCCTTTTCAAGTTTGGAGGCAGTGTAAATGCTGAATATAGAAGTTATAGTTTTGCTTCTGGCTCTTTTTCTTTTTTTTTTGCTGGTGTTGAAGGGTTGGGTATCTTCAAGAACACCAAGGTTTCAGTAACTCTTTTTCCTGTAAGATGTAAAGCAAATATTTCTGTCTGAAGGGTGTGATAAAGCCCCAGCTGTGAAGGATAGTGTCTACCTGTTTGTAAAACTAAGCTTTTCCCTATAGATAGCAGAGTGGTGAGCTACATAGTAGCTGTCTTTATTTGTTGAAGATCATGATGGTGGGATTAGGGCCTGTGACAGAGTTGTGTCCTTCATTGCCCCAGTATGTTTATTTTAACATTTCCGTTTCAGTTTTTACTTTCCTAAACTTAATTTTCTTTCTTTTCCCTTTCCTTTCTTTTTTTTTTTTTTTTTTTTTCTTAACCACCCCACTGTGGTCTTCTTCACCTTGCATTATCTGCTTTTTACAGATGTTTTATTCCTAATAATTCCTGACTTCTATAGAGACTCAGTCTTTGGACTTATTCATGTGGTTTGGCAGAGTGCTGCTTTCAGAAGAGATTTATAGCTGAGAGAAGATGGTCACTTCAGAGGTTAGTTGGCAAAACTGAGCACTGGGCAGAAGGGGAACATCTATGACTGGTGGAAATCATAAATAGCAATTAGGGAGGACTGTCAGTACCTAATTGTTAAACCCATGCTCAGAGAGAATTGAAAGGAGAGGGGGATGGAGCCCTACAGAGAACATCGAAGTCTTTTTTTGGTAGAGGTCAGACTTCTTATTCTCTTAACCTCTGTAGAGAGGCAGAGCTGGATGTGGTGTGCCCATGAATGTCAGTCCCTCAAGCACAGAAAAGGGGATGGATGAAGCATCACACCTGCTTCAAGTGCCAGAAGGACTTCATGCCTGAGAGAGCCTCTTCTATTGCAGTGTTCTCTCACACCCATCATGGGATGCAGTTTCCTACATTTCATGCTTGGTAGGAGACCTTGGAAGTCTTTCTGAGGAAACAGGAGTTTTGAGGAAGGCAGTTGTGATGTGGCTGTACTGAAGTGGCCATCTGACCTCTGAAGAGCATTTTGGAGCTGATTTTCCACTTTGAAAGCTTAAGGGTACAAAGCAGGGTTTCCCCCGCATATGACAACAAATTTAGCTTCTTCCTGAAATTTGAGATGGGCTGTTATAGTGGGTTTGGATAGCACATAATGCAGCCATCTCACCCCAGTGCTCCAGAGGTGGATATAGTCTTATTGACAAGAACAGTAGCTGCTTGTTTGCTGCTGGTTTTAGATTGCATGAAATTTTCTAATAATGCTGAATAATACAGGAACTGATTTATGGCAGGATGTGTGGTTGTAAGGAAGCTCCAAAAATGCACCCAACACCCAAGAAGTATAAACAGCCTGAAAAAGCAGCGTATATATGAATGTTGTGCTTTATTTTAATATTCAGAATATTCTGGAGTGACATTTAGACTGGATTCCAAAGTTTGGTGGAATGAGCCTTTCTGTTGCTCCTCTAAGTAGCTCTGTCTAAATTAAGAAATGAAAAAGCCCTTTAAATTCCTTTTGCATGGCACTGGTGCTGTCATTCTCCTGTTGGTGTCCAGGACTTGGGATGTCCAGGGTGGGAAGGGACGATGCCGTGTGGTGGCAGAGCTTTGTGCAGGTGGGCTGGGACTGACAGGGCTGCTTGCACACAGTCTGTGTGGAGCCAGGATGGATTTCTGTGCTCCTGTGGCATTTAAACACTTCCCAGCCTAGGAAGGAGTATATAGAGAGACCTCAGGGGATATAAAAAGCAGCAAGGCAAAACTGCCTCCCAAAATACCCCAGAAGAACCAAAATACCCCAGCGGTACTGGCTGCCTCTGGTCTCAGCCCCCCTTATCTGTTGGCCTCTCAGAAGCTGCAGCAGCATATTCTGCCGTGACAAAAGTATTCAAAAGCACCAGTTCTGCTGGCTCACAAACCATTTGAGTGTCCACAGCCACACCAGCTGGCAGTGGTGTCAGTCCCACTGCCAGAGGGCCCCTCTCTGGGCAGGACCCACCTGGCTCCACTGCTGATCCCTCAGTGTCTCCTTCAGAGAGTTGTGTGTGGTCCTCGCCAACACTCACGTGCCCCGTGGGCTTCTTGAGGAAGAAGAATGCAAGAATCTGGGTACCTTTAAAACGTAGTGAGTTTGTAAGGGAAGCACTTAACTTGAGATCTGTTCCAGATGCTTCTGTAACTCTGTAATTGTTGTCATGGTGTACAAAGGAAAAGAATCTTGGAGCATCCTTCATGAATTAACTACTGGCTTAGAGCCTTCACAAAGTAACTCTGTTTTCAGAACTGTTTTCAAATATTTACTTGTACCCCTGTACACAACATACTTCACATTTGACTTCAGTCATGTTGGGGATGGAGAGTCAAATGTTTTTAGTTATCTGTGACAATCTCTCTCCTTTTTTTTTTTTCTGCATGTGAGTGTATTTGTTATAGTCTGTGTTTATTTGTAAGCCCAGAAAAGTTTGGGGCTTGGCTAGATTGTTAGACCAAAGATAATTAAGAAAAAAGCAAAAAATAATAAAAGTGCCTTAATATATCTTGGGCATGTGTGTAAATGCTTCAGCAGTCTAAAGTAATGGTAACTTTTTTGCCAGATCCCATTTCTCTCACTTTCCTGGAAGTGGATTGTTCTGTCTAGCATTCATATTATGCCATTAGTATTTTTAGGACATAAAACACTGAGTTTTTTTAAAACTAATTCACATTGTCACATGAAGTAGAACATTCAATAGCTTCATTTTTCCTTTCATTAGAATTTTGAGACTTTTTGCACACTGAAAATAATGAGTTGTACTTAAAAAGGAGACACTGCCGTGTTTCGCTTCTTAAATGCAGTCTGAAAAGTGAGGGCAGGTAGAGGCCCTGTCAAAAAGGAGACAAATCCCATTTTAAGCACTGCGTGTACATGGACCAGAATTTTCATTATGCCTTTTCTGCACTGGCAGCCTGGTACTCTCTTTAAGATCTGGGATTTCAAATTGCAAGTAGGAACAGCTGTTGTCCTTTCATTGGAAGTGTCTCATTGTGTTTAATGGTTGTCTTTTTTTCTCCTTTTTTTTTCCCTTTAAGCAATTTAGAGCACACCAGAAAATGCCCATCTGCTCTGCTAGGAGCCTTGGTTGTGATTTTTGATACAGCATAAACAAGGCTAATGTTTAAAGCCTTAAATAAAATCTAGTAAAATTTCAGATGTGGTGTCACTGTTAGCAGACGATAATTTCCTATTCAGTCTCTTTTTATTGGCACCATATGCAAAAGGCTCTGTTTTATTCAGCTCTGGGTACATCATGGTTAATGTAGTTTGGGTTATTAAGGATAAACTTTTTCATGTTAGGAATCAGGAAATACAGTCTTAATATTTACAGTCTAGCACACTGAATAATCTTTTACTTATGTTTTGAATAGATAAGAGAGCTGGGACTGGGGTTTACAAGCAAAGATCTGAACTACAAAGACAGTTTAATTGTGGTCATTTCAGTAAATTAGTTTAAATCTGCATTTTTCTTGTATACACAGCTACCATTTTACATACTGCAGAAATGATTTTTAGTTGCTAAACCTTGTGGAGTTCAAGCTGGTTTTAATTACTCCCAAGATGGTTCTTAGTGAGGATGAAAACAAATATGTGCAGTTGACATCCTCCTTGAGCATCAGCATTCCAGCCAAAGTAGATGCAGTAGATCTTTGCTGGAAATAGTCCACATGAGCTGAACTGGAGCCTCGTGTTTGAACAGTCTGAAGGAGGCTTTTCATTTCTTGCTTTGACCATTCACAGAAAGATAATTTTGGACATATGTCCACAAATCTCATTCACAAACTTGAGCAAATGCCATTTAATAGACTAGATAGACATGTTAGCTCGGTGTTGTACCTGAGCTAACAAGCTCTCAGAAGCTCAGATAAGCTTCAGTGCCTACTTTGCCCAGGGGTTCATGGCAGGGACTTTATTTGGAAAAGAGAGTTGGGAGGCAGAAGTTAAATTGTGTAAGACTTCTTAACAAACTTGAGAGTTACTTGCAAAATCAAAAAGGATTCAGTCACACCTCTGAGTAGAGTAGCAGCATAACTATGTAATTACATAGTGTTGACATTGCCTTTCAGATGTTTCCCAGATAAGTAAATTACTTTTGTTTGCAGTTCTGTCACTGTTGTCTCTGATAAACTTGTGGGCAGCTGCATTCTAGCCTTTGTTACAGAGCCTAGATTTCAAGTGTGGTGATTAGCAACTTTCTTTAGCTTACAAATAGCTCTGAGGATGTGAGAATACTCCTGTTGGCCCCCTCCCCTGCTCTGGTGAGGCCCCACCTGCAGTGCTGCATCCAGCTCTGGGGTCCTCAGTGCAGGAGGGACATTGACCTGTTGGAAGAAGTCCAGATGATCAGAGGGATGAAGCACCTCTCCTTTGAGGTAAGGCTGAGAGATTTGGGATTGTTCAGCCTAGAGAAGAGAAGGCTTTGGGGGTGACCTAATTACGGCCTTCCAGTACCTGAAGGGAGACCACAAGAAAGGTGGAGAGGGACTTCTGACAACAGCTTGAAGTGACAGTTCAGGGGGAACTAGCTTCAAGCTGAGGGTGGTTTTAGATTGGATATCAGGAGGAAATGCTTTACTGAGAGGGTGCTGAGGCCCTGGCACAGGCTGCCCAGAGAAGCTGTGGATGCCCCG
Source organism: Lanius collurio (assembly GCA_020086605.1). Lineage (NCBI taxonomy): Eukaryota > Metazoa > Chordata > Aves > Passeriformes > Laniidae > Lanius > Lanius collurio. The sequence continues at coordinate 655,262 of JACBWW010000058.1, read as the reverse complement.
TCCCTGGAAGTGTCCAAGACCAGGCTGGATGGAGCTTGGAACAGCCTGGTCTAGTGAATAGTATCCCTGCCCATGGCAGAGGAGTTGGAATGAGATGATCTTTAAAGTCCTTTCCAATCCAATCCTATGGTTCTGTGATTCCATTTCTCCAGTACTGTGATATGAATTTGGTGGAGTGCTTGGCATTTTTTCTGCTGGCAAACTGTTGCATTCCACTGCAGTGTGTTGCACTAATGCCTGGCTGACATCTATTTACCTGTCTCACCTCATAGAGCTATAAAGTCATTCCACAATCTCATTGTCACATGAGATGTAGCACTTGGGTATGTGCTGTGTGCTGGAGTTTAGTTGTGCTGGATTATTATCCTGTGAGGTGAGACCTTTTGAAACATATCCCTTTCTATGCAGTGAGTATGCACCTCACTTTGCTGATTTTCTCTCCCTGAGTACTGGAACATGTTTTTGCTTTAGAATAAAGGAATAAATTTATTTTTCTCTCTTGAGTTAGCAAAGAAGAACAAATTTGTTTGGAAAGCACTGATAGTTCTGCAGTAAAATTATTTGCAGTGAAAGAAGTCCCTGCATGAACACATGGTATCAATAAACCCTGTGTGGTTCCAAAACTTGCCTTGATGTATTTCTGCTGTTGCTACATCAGGAGGAAATTACTTATTTCTGCCTTCTGACTTCAGGATGCAAAAGAAAAGGAGGATTTTTGATTTGCAAAGCAGGAGAATGTTGGGTTTTTTTGAGGCAGAGAAATGGAACACTATTTGCTAAATATTTTTTCATGTGAAGTCATAAGAGCAGCACACTGCCCTTCTCTGCCCCAGGAAATCCCCACAACCAAGTACAGCCCTGTTGTGGCTTCATTTGTGAGATCAAGAAGTCACTGGCATTTTTGAACTGATCAAATCAGTGCTCTGCCACTGATTGGGGCAAGCACACTCTGTAAGCCCCAAAGACACATCCTATTTATAAATTAAAAAAAAAAAAAAAGGAGAAAAGCAATTCATAGTATATTCCTGTCTGCATAGGAAGAGCCAAGTTGTAATGATCATTGTTCCTCTAATAGGATTATAGAGTCTTGTCTTCTAAGTGTCTCACTTAACCTGTAGTCTGGGCTTGTTATTTCTGAAATAGCTATGAATAATTATAAGGACCCCTTTTTAACCACTATCTGTGTTTTAAAAATGAGGACTAATTTTTTTACGTTGTTTTATTTTTGGAAAATATATTCTTTGTGGCCAACTAAGACAAGATGAATTTCAGGTTTTTGGGGGAGTTTACTGACAGCATGCTATTCTCATGGTGTAGCAGCATAATCAAAACATTTTTTGCTCTGCAGAAAAAGATTTCTTTTATGTAAAATTTGGTCAAAGCTGACATGAACTGAACATGTGTATTTGACAAGCGAACTTCCCTGTGTTTCAGACACATGCTGTATTAGGTACAGAAACTAATTCAGTTTTCTGTAAAAATACTGAGAGTCTCTATATTTCAGTGCAGAAAGGGAATGGCTGTTTTCTCCTGCTCCCTTTTTTCCCCCCTGTCCCACCAGCACTTCATTTCCACAATGTGCAAGAGCTCAGAGGTGCAGTTCAAATGTCCTTCTGTGTAGATGAAACAGTAAACTGGGATTTTAAATAATTTTGTGCCCTCTAGTTAAGCTCTGACAGAAGCCAAGCATGGCAAATCAGTTTGCCCCTCTCTTCCCTTACTGTTGAGCTGTCTGACCCCTTGCTGCTCCGTTTGAACCAGGGAGGTGGAATAAATCCCAAATGTTTCAAGCCCAGCCTCAGGGACTGGAAAGTTTCAGAAGTTTGGTGGAGAAAGATGAGGAGCTTGCCATCAGCATTTCTGCTGTGCCAGGGGGGTGCTTCCTTCCCCCCTGGTGTCTGCAGGCTCCTGTAGTGCATTTGGGATGGCAGTTCAGGGAAAAACCTGCAGCTTCTGATGCAGAGTATGGCTACCAGGGAGCTTCAGCCTAGAGGTTTGCAGTAGAAACACAGAGTTGTAAGGACTTGGCTGGTTTAGGCAGTCATCAAACCATGCAATTGCTGATTCATCTTAACAAATAAACATTGAATTAAATTCGATTTTTGATGAAACAATAGAAAACACTCCCTGAACTTCCCTTGGATATCATAGTCCATAGATATTGGACATCATAGTCCAATAAAATTACTGATTTTTGTAAACAGAAATGCCTTTTCCCTCAAGAAATCTTTGCTGTGCAAGTGACAGCAGACTTGACTTGGGGTTGTTCTGTGGGAGGCCTGTCTGTGTCCTCCTGTGTGACCATGTAGGAGCTGGTTGTCTGCCTTGGGTAATGCAGCCTGGTGTTTGGGGTGAGAGAGTTACAGACTCAGCTGGTTAATGCTGTCTAACTGGGAATTACTGGTTCAGGCTGAGCGTTGGTATGGGTGAGGAGGTGATGGTTATGTGCCATCCAGCTGGCTGATGTAATTTCAAGGAAAATGGGACTACTCAAGGGGGAATCCAAGCCAAGCTGCTCTTCTGAAAAGCAAGGAGATACTTGCTTCCCTGCCCCACCTTGTTTTATGCATATCTTCACTTTGACCAACATGGACCTGCTCCAAACAGGAGTTTGCTATTTCAGTTCCCTTTTTTAGGCAGGCTAGCTCACCAGCCATCCCTGTTGTTTGTGGGCAGCTGCAGGTGTTTATGGTGTGCACAGCTGGTACTGGTCCATGTCAGTTCATCTTGGTGTGCCCTGGAATACCCAGCCCAACCTGGTGTTCCATGGTAGAGGTGTCACCAGGACAGGGGACAGGCCTGGTTACCTGCAGCAGCAGGGTTCTGCCTGCTGCTGCCCTCTGCCACCATCCTGCATTCCTTTGCAGGACCCAACCTTGGGCCCGTGCCCAGGCCACTGTCCTGATGGTCTGCTGGATGTATTTCACTGCCAGCTGACAGGGCGGAGCTGTGGGATGGGATGTGGGTGTGCTTACCAGGCTCCCTAAAACTCGGAGGGAGAATTTATTTTGTAGTCTGGGTTGGAAAGTGGCATGGTCATCCTCAGCTGCAGAGTTCTTGTTTTGCACTGGTTGAAAGAAAATAAGGCAACAGCTGGGTCATAGGCTCCTGGTAAAAGGAGCCCATGTTCTTGTTTTCCATCACATTAATGTGAGCTCTAACAAGATGCCTTAGATGTTGAAGTAGGCAGAAAATCAATGGCTGCATTTTTGGCTTTTCTGTACAGTGCTGGGGAAAGATCACAGCTGGTTTTTTAAAAAAAGGAGAAATAATTTCTTTTGGGCTTACAGCAAAGGGAAGTGATTAAAACTGCTAAAACCTTCCTTAGAGTGGGAATGTGTGCCATCCTGTGAGAGGGAAAAGGACCGGGCTTTGGTGAGCTGGGAGGTTGTACAGGCACGGTATTTCGGGAAGAAGCATTGTCTGAACTTCTCTGTAGGGAGTTTTTTTGAGTTGAAGTTCATTGAACATGTCCTAAATCTGCTTCAGTCTGAGAAAGACAAGATTTTCAGCAAGAGATTTTTTTTTTTTTTTTTTTTTTTAAGTCCAAACCTCAGGTTGCTGGTCTGAGACAAGTCTTCTGCTAAACCTGCAGTGTATATATGAGTATCAGAGGGTATATTACATTTGCAGTCTACCAGAAAATGAATCTCTCTGGCTTACTATCAGCCTGTGTACTGAAGTGTTTTACTTTTGAAAATTAAGAGTGGTTTTGTTCTCTTCCCCCTCCTTTTTTCTCTGTCCCTTCCCTTCTGTAAACGAAGGCTGCTTCTTACAAATCAAATGAGCTGATTTGCACAGCTTTGGGCTTTATTCTGCCTCTAAAAGCGTCACAGTGGCTCACGTGAATAATGAAGTGAGGAGGCCTGTGCAGGAGGTACCCTTCTGCTGTGTGTTACCACACAGTATTGTTCATAAAACAGGTTTCTGCGCTCACCAGGAAAACAAAACTGGAGGATATGAATAGGAGCAAAGGCTTTCCATCTGTCTTAGCACACCTCTTTATCCTGGTGTTTAAATTTGTTTTTTTTTCCCTGATTGGCATTTTTGAAAGAGCAGCTGCTTGCCTGTGAAGGTCTATCCTAGCTGATGCTCCATCAATTCAGCTGTTACTTTGTTCACTCCAGTGGCAGGCTAATCAACCTTTTCTTTTCAAGTGTGTCAAAGTGCTGAACACGAGACAGTTTGTAATTATGGAAAATGAGAGTACACTTTTTATCCTTGGAGCAATTAAATGATTCTGCACTATGAGCTGATACTATAAATAATCTCTTACAGTTTTTCCTGAATGGCGAATTTTCCACTGAGCTTCAATGGGTGGGGGAATATATATAGCAAGTAGTGATGATTTACAATGTAAAGCCTCAAAGCACTTTAAAAACTCTGCTTCTACTCTTCCTAGCTCTGGTTGTTAGAATTTTTATACTGGAAGAAATGGTAATTCTGATGTCTTCCCGCTGCATGTCATGAGAGAAAGAAATAATTTGTTTGCTGCTCCCCTGCTAATGAGCACTTCTACTCATTCAGAAAGAGAAGGAAGGAAATGAAGTGATGCTCTTAACTAAACCTGAAATAAATAAATTACATTAAATGTAAAATTTATATTAAAAGCACTTACATATTGCTGCTGTTCTTTTGGTCCAGTGTGGTATACAGTTTTTTATAAGCACTGGCCTTTTGCATCCTACCAGTATGTTTAGGCACATTTGAGCAGAAATGAACCCTGGTACCTGAGCAGTTGAGCCCTGCTACCAGGACTCTTCTTTAGGAGGAACTGGAACAGTCAAGAAAAGAGGTTTTCCTAATTTCCTTTGAAAGGAGTAAGTGAATTGTCAGCCAAAAGCTGAGATTAAACAATAGATGTTCTGAAATGGGGACCAAGAATCTCTGAGTCAAAGCAACAGCTGGTGAAGAAGTGAATTGATGCTATTAGTGCATGAGAAGAGCAATTGGAGACATTTTAAAATAGTGTTAACTAATTACTTTTAATTGAGAATGCTAAGGAAAATGAAAGAAAGAATGAAAATGTTAGCAGAAAAAGTACCAGTGTCTGGCAAGTACTGATCCTGGTGAATTTGGCTTGAAGGAAAAGAAAAGCTGCTCCTATGAGCTGAATTTCTGACAATAAGAGCAAGGTTTTTATGGCTTTTGTGCAATCTGGAATGTTCAAGTGCAGCACTTGCTTCTTGTCTCGGGGTGAGCGGGTGGGAACCTCTCTCCTGTCTCTTCCTGACCCCAGAGTTCTGTTTAAGCACAGAGGTGCTGTTGAGATGCTGAAAATTGCCAGAGCCCCTTGGAAATCCCGCTTGGAGGGCTGTGCTGTTTCTCTTTGTTAAATTTTTGGGTTAGGACTTCGTGACAGATCTGGCCATCTGGAGCTTGTGGCTGAACAGGCCATGCTATAAAAAAGCAGAGCCTTCTTACTGAGCTAGGTGTGGGTGGCATTTCGATTTCAAATTGCTTCTATAGTTAAGTCTTAGCTAAAAGTGAACTCCAGTAAATATTTCTGTGTTTGTTGTGGTAAGAGAATGTCATCTTCCTCCACGAAAACCTAAAAATCAAAGGAGAGCTTATTATAAGGTATGGTAACTGACACTGCTGACACACTCATCAGCTAATTCGAAACACATGGTTTATAACTGCTTTTTAAACTATTCTAAAATTTTACTTAGGCTCTGTAATTGTGAGGTGGCTCGAAGAGTGGTATGTGGTTTAAATCTATGGTTGCAAATGTTGACTTTAAAGAGCCATGTCTCTTCATGTTGCTTAAAAGGAAAAGGCTAGGGCTCTTTGTGGTCTACAGGCCATTAATATGTGTTAGACTTAAATGACCTTAAATGAAATTTTTTTTTTAACAAATAGGGAATAGCATGAAATTCTGTTTTTTTGATCAGATAAAGTTTGGACTAAAAGACTCAAGGTTTGTTTCTGTTTGGGTTTTCTGTTACTGTAAAGATAGATGTTGATAATAGATAGGAAGGACTGTGAGGTGTAACACTGTGCAGTGAAAGTCAACGTGACATCTGAATAAAACTGTCTTTTTCTTTGAGATAAAGATCTTTGTTCAGACTGACACAATTGTGCTAGTGCTCTTTATGCACTGCCAGAAAGATGAGTCTTAGTTGTTTAAATAGACTCTTGGTTATTCCTCCTCCAATTGGATTGTTGGAACAGTGGTTGAAACATCAGTAGTAGATTTTAGAACACTTCTGCTGGGTCACTTTTGATAAGTACTTACACAAAATTTCTTTTGAAATGAGTTGACTTATTTTTTCTTTGGTCTGTAGTAGATCATATTTGATATATTGGTAGAGTATTAGGCTTTGTGGGTTGTGTAGATTGGAGGGAATGACAGTGTATGCCAAGCATCTCTGACTAGATTGGATTAAACCAGAACTGGATGAAATCCCCCTCTCTTCTCCAACTTCAGAGACCTCATTGCAATACTGGGCTCTCAGTTTCTCTGTGGAGGAAGGAGAAAAAACATAATTTGGTGTCCTTAACTGTGCAGTGCAGGCAGGGTTAATAAATACATCAAGCAGTAAAATAAATTTTGACAGGGGCTGTTGAGAAAGTTAAATTTAGTGTATTAGAAAAGATGAATGAGTATTAAGCTGATTAACTCGTAACTCAGTGTATCAACAGAGAATACTTTCTCTGTGCTTGATGCTGATTTCATTTCCCAGTGTGAAACTACTGCCAAGAAGATAGTTTCAACAGTGAAAAACTAGTTCATGGCCAAGATGGTTTGAAGGACAAGAGGCACAGAATGAGCCATCCAGTCTGTAAATTTGAAAAGCATCTCTACTCTTATCTTCTTGCTGAAAGACAGTTCTGCTCAGTCAAACCAGTGGAAATCACAGCATTATTGTTAAAGTTTGTCTGACATGGCCCATGAATGCTCAGTGCAGTTTTTTTTTTTCCATCTTCATCCTGTTGCTTTTAATATTTTTCTTATGGAAAAGAAGGTAATCTCTTCTGGAATGAGCTTTTCTGAGTGCTATTGTACTTTTCAAATTACAAGTATATCTGCAGCAACAGTCAACAAATACTATTAATTTCCTAAATATGTCCTGTAAGAGAGTCTGGTAAAGTGTTATTGCTACTGTAGCTTGGATTCCAAACAGTGAAATGGGTGCCAGAAATTGTGTCATGGTCTCTCAGCAGCAGCAGAGTATTTTATATTTTTTTTGCTGGTTCTCCAGCGTGTTGGCCACATCACAATGTGACTTTGTTGTAATGCTAGAAACATTACAGCCTGCTACTCTCTCGTAAACACATTTTCACCTCCAGCTGAACTACTGAGTTCAAATGCTTCAATCAGCACAGCAGTATTAAGGTTTGAGAGATCAGCCTTGCTCCGGGTTCAGTGGGATATGTATCAAAAGGAGTTAATGACCTTTGATCACGGGTGTTAAGTGGATGGCCCAGCCATCTGTGCAGAGAGGAGAATTGTAATTTAGTGCCTTGGACAAAGTAGGCTGGAGAAAAGCAGCGAGAGAGGTGGAGCCCTGGGCGGGTCACGTAGCCGGGGAGGCAGATGTGAGAGAGGATGGGAGGGGCACAAAGGGGGGAGAAGCGATGGCATGGGCATCCTTGGCAGGCCCTAGAGAGGGAGGGAGGGAGGGAGGGTGTTACTGCTCAGTAGCAAAGGAGCTGCGAGGTGTTTCATTTACCCATTTCCCTAACCTTTCAGAATGCCCCTCACTTGGTTACCCTGGTCCCTTGCAGGGTGGCAGGTCTGGTAGCATGATGTGACCATGAACCCAAACAAACGAAACCAAAACCCAAATAAGCAAATATGAGATGAGTCTCATACAGGTGAGGGGTGAGGAAGTAGAAAAAACGGTGTTGCACATGCACCTGATGATAAATTGGAGACAATATGTCATGCTCTTCATAAACTTTTTGGGGAGAGAAACCTGGAGCTAAGGGACAGTGGTAGCAATAAGTATGGACTAATTTGAGGATATACAGATTTAATATTGGAAGCTTTTAAACTGCAGCAGTAGGAGCCTCTAGAAAATGCCCTGTATGGCTCTCACTGCTTGCATTGTACTGCTCCTGCTTCCCCTAACTGGTGTCATGACAAAGAGCTTGCTTTTCTATAAAGGGGCTGTGGTTGCCTGTGAAAAAAACCACCATATAGCTATGTTGTCCAAAACAAATACTTGATCTGTTTTTGGTTATCAGCTGAATACAAAGTTCCTGAACTGTTGTAGAAGAAAGAATCGGGTTTCTAAAAAGTGCATTGAACCTGCAACGTTTCTGCATCTTTTGTTGACCTGAGAATTAATTTCTGGTTTTCATATGTGGTCTGTTTGCTGTAAATAATAAACAATATCCACTTTTGGATACGTAGAAACACTAAATATTTTACTAGATGCAGTAATCTAACAAAGTTCTTGGTCTGTTGAACAGCTGTTTATTTAATGTAAAAATATGCCCTGTTTGGATATCATATTTTTTCTTTAATTGGGTAATGCACATGTGCCTTTTAATTTGGATTTTGCTTTTATGTCCTTTTACAGATACTGCTTGTTTAAATTTTTCCAAGGGAAAAATGCTTAGTTTCCCTGGGTACTTCATTCCATTAATTGAAAAATGCAGTTGAAGGAAAATCTTTCTTCTGTCTCAAAATTACTACTAAAGAAAACTAAATATAAACAAAACGTCTGCATTTCTCCAAAATATATGTTGCTGCATGGCAGCAGAGCACATCTGGATTCAAATTGCAGCCCAGGGGTTTCAGGGTCATGGTTATTCTGAGCTCCAGGAGAAGACATTTTTGGTACAGGAAATCTGTTGGCTCTTATTATATTCTTTAGATTCCCTATATGACATCACACTTACTGGGTTAAGAACACACTTAGTGGGAAATAATTCTGCATATTCATGCACAAGTCCAGTTACCCAAAGGCTTAAAATGCTCAGTGTTTTATAAGGTTGTGTGATCTCTTCTTACTGAGTAGAAATTGCAGTTTGTGGTGTAGTTTTTTCTCATGGGTCTCCTGTTTCCTTTATCTTAGAGACATCATGAGACAGAACACGTCCTGATGATGCATTGACATTTTTTCTGTGAAGAATATGACATTTTGGTCAATGAAGAAAGATAGTTACATTTCCCTAAAATTCTGTTATTTTGTTTTGACTTTGCTACCTTTAGAAAAACTTCAAGATTATCTTTGCTTGTTCCTGGAGGAGGTCTAAGTAAGCCTCTGAGAAAAAGTATCAATTTTGCTTCTGTGTGTCTTTATATTCTGTAAAGTGAATGCTTTTATCACTTATGGAACATTAGCACTTGGAGGGTTTTGAGGTTTTATTGGTTGTTTGGTTTTTTTTCCTGGATATGTGATGGACAGATTGTAATTATCATTGGTATTTGGTAGGGTTTTTTTGTTTGGTTTTTTTTTTTTTCCCTAATTCTCAGTTGGTTCTTTCTTTCTTTGCAGCTTTGCTCTGGCTGATGAAGCTTACAGGTCTTTAAGGGACCAGGACAAAGACCAATGCATCATTATCACAGGAGAAAGTGGAGCTGGGAAAACAGGTAAGGAGCAGTTTGGACCTGATTAAAAATCATTCAGGGTTGTTCAGAGTCTTGCAAAGGGATGCTGGAGTCTGTAAGAGTTGAGAGATGTCAGTAACTCTTTGTGTCTGGCCATTGCAGAAAGGGGGTGCTGTCACAATTGTTGCTGCAAGTGTGAACTCACATAAAATAGTGTTTTTTTCACACTGTCACCATGTTGAAGTCCCATTTCATGCTAGTACAGTGTCCTCATCAGTATCCAGAGTTGTACCAAAGAAATGCTGACTTGTCACAGAGTATTACAAGAGCCAGAAAACATTTAGGCTCTCCTGGTGGGAAACTTGAAGACGTAGAAAACAGAATGCTCTGGGTTTTCTAGACTTGATACTGCCACTTCTCCCTCAATAAATACATGCCTTTAAAAACTAGAGTATGCTATTTATCTAAGGAAAAGAAATAACAGTAGCTGATAACTTTGGAAATTTTATCAGCCTTTTGCACACTGTGCTCAACTGCAGTGCTAAGATTGGCTTGTGTACCAGAACACTGAGTTTCTTAGGCAAAGCTGACATTTCCTTGAAAATGACTGCTAGTTTTTCAACTGGAAGGTTAGAAACCAAGTGAGAATTGCATAACTGCAGTACATTTTAGGTAGACCCTAAAAAAGAAAGAAGCCAGTTATTTTCAAATACAGCAATTTAAAACAGAGGTGACTTGCAAAAGAGGCAGCGGGTAGGAAGGCATACATCTGTTTCCAAGTAATTTGAGAGATTTTTCCTTTGAATCTGAGACTATGTGGGGCTTTGTGTGTTTATTCTGAACAAGACTTAAAGTAGGTAACAAGAAGCTGCTTTCTAAGACTTTTATGAAAATATAAAATGTAGACTTCATCTTTGGTGCTCTTTGATTAGTGGCATCCAATCCAGAGGTCTTAAAGTGTTGTAATATAATCCTTATAATTCAATAACAGGAAAATGCTTTCAGTAAAAGTGCAGATTAAAAAACCCAAGTTCTTCTTCTTATGACTATTTGAAGTTCTGTCTAGAAGTTCAAACTTTAGAAGAGTCCTGTACTGGTATTGTTTAAACTCTTGATTTCCTCATGAACAGTGAATTATCAAGCACCCCATACAACTGAGGTAACAAATATTATTGATTTATTCGTTTAAAAGGTGAATCAGAGGTTGAGTTGTTGAACTTTGCTGTATGTAAATAGTAAATTTAGATTTGAATAGAGATTTTGACTGTCCTGTAATTTCTATAGTCATATGGGAAATATTATGAATTGTTCCTTTCTTATAAAGTTAAGTACAAAATAATATAGGATTTGAAATTTAAGTCATTAGTCGACTTGGAATCTGTGATATTCTCTAACATTTAATGCAGCTGCTGTTGCTGAAATGGGTCTATGAGGTGAGAACTCAGGTTTTCATTAAAAATAAAGGGGGGTGGTAGTGCAGTGGCGTGGGTAAAGAGTCCTGGAGTTAAGGAAACAAACCTCTTAGTACAGATACACTATACAACCATGTTTTAAATTTTTGGTAGCCAGAATATTTGATATTTTTGCCCTGGAAGAACTGAAACTGAACTGTCATTGATTGGGTCTGTTTATCTGCTTCCAGTTTTGTTCTTGTTTCTCTGCATGTTTTTAATGTTAACTGACATTAAGTAACATTGGGCAAGGAAACATGGTGCATCACCAGAGTAAGTGGTGTATTTAAATGTTTTGAGATGTTAGGGTGATAATTCCCTTCCTGATGGCTTTCTTGGGCCAAACAGAGTTCCTAAAAAGAGAAAGAGCCTTTATTTTCTTTCACTGATGTTCAAAGCCTGTATTGCAGTCATTGTGTGTGAACTATTATAACAGCTCTTTTGCTGCTTCGATGCATGCTTCTCTCAGTGATTGAGTAGCTCTGCTTAAAGCTGTTGACTGTTTTAGGAAATAAATTAAATATTTTGGTAATTCCAAGCCCTGGAGGGAACACAGTCTTGAAAAGGAAAGCTATTTTCGAGGCACAAATAAAGGAGATGGGAGCCTTCTGAACACACCTATAGGTTTTGCTCCTTGCTTGCTTCCTGTGTGGCAGGTCTGCTCAGTTTCCTCTACATTATGGGATAGTAATATAATACTAACAAACAAATTTGGTTAAATAGAAAAAATCAAAATCCAAGGGATAACATCTCATCCATGGGTTCTTCCTGGAATGCGACCCTTAAATTTGTAACAGATCTCTGAAGAGCTGTTACAAATATAATGATTTTTTTTTTTTATGACCACAGTCTTGAATTGATAGGGTTTCCAGCTGTTAGTAATTACATTGTATATCAGCCAATATTGCCTCAAATTTCACTATCTTGCATCATAGTAACCATCACAGACTCACTTTATAAACAGAATCATTTTCCAGCTGCTTTTTCCTGACCAGCAAAAACATAAGGGTTAGATGGATTATCTAATCTTCGTTTCTATCATGGGTGGTTGACACCCCTATGAACCCAGCTTTGAGAGTCTAAAAATTGTTCCAGACTTTGTTAAAAGCACCTCCAAATTAGTTTCATTGTTTAAATGAATGCTCCACTTTCTCTGTTGGCTACACTTCCAAACAGACTGCAGCACGTTATGTGATGCTGCAGTTACTCAGTTGCTTGTAGATTAGAGTTGTAATTACATGTGTACAAGTGTTGCATGTTTGCACTTGTTGTGTATCTGCTGATATAAACTGATTGAATTTTGTGTCTTGAAGCTGCCTGAGCCTGTTTATTTTCAGGCTAGATTAAAACATTTCCAATGAGTCAGCAGGGGATAATGTTCTTCCCTTGAAGAATGCCTCTTACTGAGGCTAAACGAAAAAAGGAGCAGGTAATGTGCTGTATCCAGTGGTGGCTTTCTTTTAGCTTCAGTAGAGGCTATGGGTGTTTAAATCAAGAGAATTGCTGATGTAATGGCATGGGTCTCATAGCAGAGTATGCTCCTTCTGCATTTCCAGATGGTTCAAAAATGCCAGAGAAAATTGAGATGAATGTGCTCACCATTCCTGTCTGGCATTGGGAAAATGTGATGGAGATTTAGTCTGTACAATAATGTTGTGGCCTTTTTGCCAATGCTTATCACTGTTTTATTTGGCTCTCCCCCACAGAGGCCAGCAAACTTGTCATGTCATATGTAGCTGCTGTGTGTGGAAAAGGGGCAGAGGTTAATCAAGTAAAAGAACAACTTTTGCAGTCAAATCCAGTCCTTGAAGGTAAGAATCTCACAGAGCATGTATGAGCTTATCACTTGTGTGTGTACTGGTGTTCCAGCTGAGCTGGTTTGGAAAACTGCCTGATGATGTTTCGTTGTTATTTGGGGTCCAAAACCGTAGGAGGTGCTTTATGTGAATACAGCTGAAAGATTTTATTCACTTCTGTGTAGGTTTTCTTGAGAAGAAAATGGTTTCCCTCATGAAGGAAGAGCTTAGGAAGTTAGATCATACTTCCCAGCCTCCTCCTGCTGCTCTCTTGGAGGGGCTTACCCTTTCTTAACCCTGCCTTGATGATGCTTGTCTGTATCAAAAGACTTGACTTCAGTCCCTCTGATTCATTTCCTTCCAAATCATATTATTATAGTCTCTAGTAAACAAACAAGCTCTGTAAGACATTATTTCTCTTTTAGGGAAAAAAAAAGGGTGAAGAAATGGATCTTAGAAAATACTAAGCCAATCCATATGCATGCCTGTTGTTCCCTGAGACTTATTGTTCCCTGGGTCTGGCGGCTGTTGGCTGTTGTCTTCCTGACAACTGCCATTCCTGCTCTCCCATGAAAGACTTTTATTTTTTTAATTAGTCATTTTATTTTAAATATGTTGGCTGCCAGAAACAGGATTTTTTTTTTTTTTTTTTTTCTCCTGGAGATAGGATATATGATCCTCTAAGCTTGCAGTTTTGTCCCATTGTCTAATAATTGCCTTCATAAGTTCCTTGGTTAGCACTGACTAATTTAGGTCTATTGCTTCGATTCCTGGCTCAGTCTTTCCAAGAATTCTCAAAGCTGTTGTGGTGCTGAGACAAAGTCAGTTGTCAAAAGACAGTTTTGCACTATGGCCACATCATATGTGATGTTTGTAAAGACTGTGGAGTGTCAACATTATTGCCTTGCTTATATGTGATGAATTGGAGTCTGTAGAGGACAAGCACTCTACAAGTGATAACAGAGGGAAAAGTTAAAAAAAAAGGGAAGGGAATGCAAGAAAGTGGGCAGAGAGCAGTGGGGAACTGGATGGTTAAAACACAGTCTTTTTACACAGAACAAACATTGTAAGCAAAGACGTGTAAAGAAAGGTTGAAATGTTGATGTTTAAGAATAATGGAAGTGCTGGATAAGCCTTTCTTTGATGATCAGCTGTGTTCCCCTTATGGCTGAATGGGGGGATTGCAGCCTTCCATTGTTTTGGGTTCACAGAGAAGAGCTGCATTGTTTTATCTCTGTTCTGGAAGCAGATTTCAGATATAGACAGAAATGGCATGGTGGGTGCAGAGGCTTTTCTTGCCAAAGCTAGATTGTTCCCCAGAGACTGCCAAATGTATTTGATTTCTTGTTGGTTTGTGAAGCTTTGGTTTAATGCAAGAGGAATCAGCTAGGCTTACTGAAGATTGCCTTATCATTTTAAGGCTCTATTTGTTGTACTTGGTGTGCTGGTAGTGCCTGTTTAGCTTTTTTGGAAGGTTGGACACTGGCTTATTCCATAAGGAATAAAAACTGAGCAAGCCTGGCTGCTTATATAGGTTTTAGAGAGAAATTAAGCATTTGTGGTCAGATTTATTTTTCTTTGGTTATGGAGCTCTGTTTCAGTCAAACTACAGTGCAAGAAAATGGCATAAATGTTACATATGCATAATTTATCTTATGGGATTTTTTTTTTAAACTACAGTTGCTACTGTAAATTAACTTTTAGAAACAATGAACTTGAGGGAAAACCAAGGAATGTGTCTCATGCTTCATAATGGAACATTTGTGCTTGACTCCATGCCGTTATAAATGACTCTACTGTTCAGCACTGCGTTTAAGAAAATGCAGCTCAGAGATTTGGTTGTTGAAATGATGATTTATTGCGGGGCATAAAGATTTTAAAAACAATTCTTTCACTTATCCTGGCCTTTAGGATCAACAAACTTTTCATTTTGGCTCTAGTTCTTTGGTCAAGAATAAGTCTACTCATGCAAGTTTGTAGAAGCCTAAAGGCATGTATTTATTTCTGCCCAAAAAACATTGACTTGACTTGCTCTTCAAAAATATATATGCTATGTAAATAAATACTGGGATAAATATAGTCTTTTGTTGGAAGTAGGAGTGCTGTACCTAATGATGGAGGGGACACTCCTGTTTGACTCCAAGTGCTTGGACAATGTGTGAGTTTCAGAGCTTGAACTGTCCTCCAGTCTGAGTTCTTGTCCTGCCCATGCTCTAAGATGTTGGCTACGCATCTGAACATAGCCCTGGGAAGTCCTTTCTCAGAGAATTTTCATTGTCATAAAACTTATGCTAAAGAAATCGAAACCAAACTATTCAGAAAGCTAGTTTAGGTCAAGCTGAAGACAAAATTTCATTTTGTAAACCTGATTTCAGCTGATTAATATTCACCTTAAGGTAGGACTAATGAGTAGAAATGATGTTAATAAGTCAGTTTCAAAGCATTGATTAAGCTGTCCCATGCAAACAATTTTTAAGTGTCATTCTGTAATTTCCTTCATTCTGGCCTCCAGCTTTTAACATATTCTTTTCTGGGAACTAGGATTCATTTCTTTCTCTGAAATGAAGGGGAAGAAGTATTTCCTGTATTTAGTTATTTGGGTAATGAAGTCATGAATTTGTTGATTCAAACCCCAAAGATATATGCTTAATATGTGTGCAGTTCTGTTTTGGAACCATTTCCTCTTGTACATTTTTCTTTAGCTTTTTTAAACAAGGGAAGTGTTGAGACTAAACTTCTTTGGACTTCTGTAGGTTTTTCTCATTTGTGATCATGTCTGTCACACTCTGTCCCCAGGGACTGATGCCCATACCATGAACAGAGTATTGTTTCTCAGAAGTCTGTAATTCCTTTAAATATATGAGCAGACATGGATATTTTAGCATTTAAATGTTTTTTTTTTACTGATAGATTTCCTTGTCGTATTTGTTTTTCTCCAGCTTTTGGAAATGCCAAAACTGCACGGAATGACAACTCCTCTAGATTTGTAAGTATTTTCTTCAGTCCTTTTTGAGGAGCATGGTGTGCTGTTGGCTACTTCTGTTTTACCCATCTGTGTCACCCATTGAGGCATCTGTAAAGAGGGGAGGAATAATTTGGGAAGCTTTCTTGTAGTTGTCTGAGGACTGTGGTATTTGAAGAAGGCAAACTCCTTCAGCAACAATCAATATTTCAATTTGTACATTGGAGCATGTTCTCCTTCCCCAATATGTTTGTAGGGCACTGTTAGTGCCCTCTTAAAATATGTTTCACCTCCTTGCCAGAAATCTTTTTAGTTTCTGATATGGGCATAGAGTTCAATTGAATATCAAAGTAGAGGCTAAAAAAGAAAAACAAAATTAGGATGTGGCAGCCTGTGACCGGATGAAAACATAATTACAGTGCAGCTGGAGTCTTTAATTTTTTGGCACTGATGGTTTTAGTGTCAGCGACCATGTGTCCAGCAACTGGTCTGCTTAGCAAGTAGATCTTTCCATGTGATCTTGTTTTCCATTCATATGGGTTTTTTTTGTTAAAATTACTACTTTAGGTTCCCATTTGCTTTCTATAACATTTCAAAATATGTTCACAGCTTCAGTTTTAATATAAACATTCATAAGGTTACTTTTTTGCTTAAATTCTTTATAATTCAGCCTCTTTTGGCGTGAAATTGAATGAGAATTTATCAGAATTGACAGTTGGAAAACCAGAAAAGTTGAAGCTAGAGTTGAGAGGTTCAGAAGTGTGAATACTTATCATAGCTTCTCCTGCTAAAATCAGAAAGCTGAGTACAACTCCATCATTTGCTCACTTATGTCCAGAAGAGTAATATTGTGAGATGTGTAAAGTTGACAACAGAAAGAAGATTGATACACTGGGAGAATGGTGTGAGTAAAAGCAAATGGATGAAAGTACTGGACATTTTGAGACTGGAGAGTGGTGGGGTTTTTTTCCACTTGGGAGATTTCTTCCCCTTCCTTTCTAATTGTCAAGAGTTGATGGTGTTCCACATGTCTGTGAATGCTCCTTTTGCAGCTCATCACCTCTGTGAACAGAGCAAGGGGTCTTCATCACAAGGGCAGGGCCAAAATCTGGGGCACCTGTAGAGATTTTTAAAATGTTTTTTAATAGAAAGGGTAGAAACATTGCAATTATCAGACATGACACTACAGAAATGATGAGCGGGCAGCCCAGAGTCTTTCCAGGACAAAGTGCAACTAACAACTATTTTGCCTTTCAAGTCCTTGCTTATAAACACAGAGCTAAAAATACTTTTGGAAACACCCAGCTGTCCCAGTCCTTGGGAAATGAAAATTTAATTATCTGATTTAATTTTTTATCTCTGAAATTTGAATCAGCTCAGGATTAACCTTGAACAAGACAGTACAAATACTCTCCTGTCTAGCTACCTGATCTGGCAGCAAGGAAAATAGAGTTTAAGCAGAGTCAAGCCAATCTTGACAAAATACTCAGTAAATTAGAAGGTATCTTTGAGTGAGTCAGTGTAAAGTGCTTGGTTTTTTATGTTCCATAATTAAAAGTAAAATAGAAAAATAAATAAACCCCAATCTCTTCCTAAATGCGGTGAATAAGGAAGTATAAACACAAGGCTTTTCAGTGTGCTGTTTTTGCCACAGAATCTTAGAAAGGTTTTGGCTGGAATGGACCTCAAGGGCCATCTCATTCCATCTCCCTGCCATGGGCAGGGACACCTTGCACTGGACCAGGTTGCTCAGAACCCTGTCCAGCCTGACCCTGACCCTGCTCCTCTGGGCAGCCTGTTCCAGTGGCTCACCCCCCTCACAGTGCACAGCATCCTCTGTTAAGTGTGTGCCAGAGGGTGGAATTTGGCTGAATTACTCCCAGCAGCTTTTTATCTTTCTTAACTGCCTTGCCAGTGCGAGCAGCACTGCTTTTGCCTTTTCTGCACAGCGTGGGTCTGTCCGTTTTGTCACTGTTAAATGTAGCTGTTACTTCATTAAGCACTTGTCAAATAAATTAAAATGATGCAAAGACCGGAGCGATCTCCTACGACGTGGAAAAGTCAAGCAGAAGTCAAGGAAGCACACTGCGCCAGCACGGCCGGGATTGAAATCACTGCTGTGGTGACAGCCCGTTAATTGTTGCCTCTGGTCTCCTGAGTTACGAGGGAGAGAGTTCAGTGGGAAAAATCCATCACTTTTACAAGGCAGGCACGCGCTCAGGGACAGACGCCCCGCGATTGCGAGCAGCGCTCGCTGCCAGCCGCTCCTCGGGGCCAGACTGAGTGGCTCTCTCGGGGTGACCAGTCTCCTTCTAGCCTTGGTTCATGCTCTGAGAGTCCCTGTGGAGGAAAGAAGGCTGCCTGCAAGATAATGTCTTCCTGCCTCCTGCAGTGAATAAGCATGGCGGTACCTAAATGGCTGCAGGGATTGGTTGGTGTTGCTGGCACTCCGATGGAAGTTTGTGTGACGTGCATTTTCTTCGTAGAGCCTTAGAAACTGGGCAAGCTACTGGGTTGCTTTACAGACCCAATTAAAGCTGTTTTCAAAAAAATCCCTGGCTGTGATAAGGTCTTAGAGGATTTGAATAATTTTCTCTTTTTCAGAAGTCTGACAGGAGATTGTCAGATCACTCTTTTGACCTTTCAACCAACTAACTTATACAATGTCTTGAGCAGTGTTTCTTAAACAGAACTTATAATCTTAAAATCTGTTGCTTTCACAGGGAAAATACATGGATATTGAATTTGATTTCAAAGGTGACCCACTTGGGGGAGTTATAAGCAACTGTGAGTATTACTTTTGCTATCAGCATATTCACAGATTAAAATGTTTTGTATAAAAAGGGAGATGGTTAAATTATTAAAAAGATCAGCTGTGTTGGTCTAATAGAATCTCTCTCCATTATGTGATAAATTCTGCTTTTTAATTTTATTTTGGCTGTTATGGTGGTGGATAATGTACCTTAGAGTGAGTGAAAACAGACTTGAAGTATGCATGAATATTGAATTTACTGTGTTGTTTCAAAGGTACTGAGTGATGCGTGTGAGTGTGTGTGTTGTCTCTGAAGCTGGTGGCAGATATATCTGAGGATCTTTTTGTGCTTGAATCCCTGGAATCAGTTGTGCCACTAGGTTTGATGGGTCATGTATTTATGGCAGATGATGTCCAGACGATGCTGTCCTGTAATTTGCAAGGGTGATACAAAGTGTGCTGGAGATCACTGTGAGATGAGTATGTTCATTTGGAACCAAAGCCTTCTGTGCTAATTTATACACCTCAAAGTGTAGGAAAAGGTGTATAATGAGAGAGGATGAACATCTGCTGAGTTTAGGGAGGCAAAGGTGGCCTTGGAGGTTGTTTTATGACACCTGTAGCAATTCAGAAATTCTGACCAGCTCTCTGTTTGGATGAAAAAGGCTGGGAATTGAATGGCAGCCCAGAATGCTTTGACTTGCTTTTCTTTTGAGGGTTTAAGTGCAGCTTTTAAAATAAATTCCTCCTCTGTGCTATATAAAGCTATATTTGTTTGGCTTTCTTATTTTTAAAAGGGGAGGAAGAGAGCAGTGAGTGACTATACTAGGTGTCACTGACCTAGCCTTGACCTCTCTTTCCACTCAGCCAAAATCATTTGCTGCTTCTAAAGATGTGACTTTTGACTCCATTGGCATTTTACTGGTTGTGAAATAATGAGACTCACCCAAGGTGAACTGTACTCTCATATATAACATAAACATTTTTAAAACACTGTGAAGAATTTTGCACATAAATGTAGGTTCTGGCTTTTTTCAGAAGGCAGACATTTTTTCTGGACCAGGTCACCTTTTGGAACTGTGCCTGAAGAGCATGATTTTTGTGACAGAGTAGATCTTGAAACTCAAATTAGTCACTATATAAGTGTTTGTGGCTATCTATTAGATTTGACATTTGGAAGTCAACAAAAGTAGGGGCCAAACATAATATATTCATAATAATTAAATGTGAGCAAAAAGGTTCTAAAAGGCTGTTATTAGTTTCTCTTTATTTCACATTTGAAATGGATACATAAAAATGAGCCTTCCTTTGTAAGAGTGGACATGTAACAGTCTGTGTTTGAAAGTACTGCACTGAGTCATGTAATTAAAATATTGTGTCATATCAAAAGGCAATCCAAAGAGTTGCCCTGTAGTTTGTCTGCCCCATAAATCTCTGCATGGTGTAATTATAACATTACATGTAATTGTAATGATGTGATGACATATGTATCAAAGGGCACACATACTTTTGGGTCTGTCTAAAATATTCCTATTTTAGGCATTCTTTCTGTCTTGTCACATGTAATAAATATCTAATAGCAAGAAGATTAATTTCAATTTAAGAATAAAGACATGATTTTTAAGCCCTGTTGTGGAAAAGATGTTACTTGTTGAACTATGAAACACCTCATACTTGGCAGGGTATGTCACAGGTAAATACTGAGTTCCTGTAGCAGCATGTTAATATTTCTCATCTTTGATTGAATGTTTGCAAAATTTGGTACTGTATCCATCTCTCTTCAAAAGAGATTTTAAATTCTCTGCAGTTTCAAAGCAAATTGATTGTGCTGCCTTAGATCTTTTCCACACATCTGCAGCAGTGCACTGCAATGCCAGTGTTTCTTTTTCTGTGAGGCATCACCATTCTGAGGATACTGGGGGCCTAAATTCTGTCACACCACTCAGAATTTACTCTGGTTTAAGTCAAAATCAGGATTTGTCTTCATAATCCATCAAGCATGAAGTCAAGTAGTGCTAAAGTTTCTTATCCTTAAAAGGAAAAGTACGATAATGAAAATATTCATAAATACTCTTTGATTTCTGATCATCTGTTGGTTTGGTATTAATATGATGTGAAGATGACATCATAATGTTTTGATTAAACTTTGGTAATTGTTTTTGACCAGCTTGATTTCCAAACATCAGTTAAGGTAGAGGGCTCTTTGTGCCACAGCCTGTGTCACCAAGATGTATTTCATACTGTGAGTGGCTTGAAGCAGACATGGTGAACATCTAGGTTATTTTGGTGGCAAGAATGGTAACCCAGATAAACTACTAATTTTGTCAGGCTGATGTAGATAAGCAGAGACCCATTAGCCTGAAAGGTCTCTTTTGGAATGGCCTGTTCTGTCCTGCTCTGGAATGCTGTGAGGCTCTGTGGAAGGCTGGTCACTCTGCCCTTGGTGAACCTTCATGTGGTGGCTGATGCTGCTGTGACCTTCCCTCAGGCCGTTCTCCTGGTGCCCTTCAATGAGCTCTTGCTTCTTAATGGGATGGGTTAACCTTTCACAGGATGGGGTTAGAGGGTGAAATTGGTCATGACAGTGCACACTGCATGCCTGCCCTGTCCAGTTTGCAGCCAGTGGGAATATCCAGTTGATAGATCTGAAACATTTGATGTGCCATAAACAGAAGGGTGAGTCTTTTGAGTAGAATCGGAATGGAAATAATGAAGGATTGAAATCAGAATGGAAATGGAAGGGATTTGTGGCATCTGTAAATTCAGAACTGGTATGTACCCAAACTGAAGGTAATGTTGTGTTTGAACAGTGTGAAATCTGTGCAGTCTCATTTCATGTACAGTACGTGGCAGCTCAGATCTTCTGACTGTGCTGGTTGCCAAGGAAATTGATATATTGTTACATCATCATGAAAAGAAATTGGGGATGGAAAATTTGAAATGAATGTGATTTATGCAAACATTCAGTATTTTACTTCAGTCAGGAATTTTTTGCCCTAGGACTACAAGGCAGCATTTGTTGTTTGATCCTCCACCAGTGGGTGTGGGGGTGGGTAGGAGAGTGAAGAAGGCTGACTGAGGTGTGCTGTAAGCCTGAGATGTTAGTCCTCCCTTTTTGTTAGCTTTCTGTGAAGGTCCCAGCATGTTTTCCTAATGGGTGTGAGACTCTGGAGCCCATGGAAGGTGCTCAGTCCTGGTGCCAGCTGCCAGCCAGCCCATCCATCCACGGGTGCTGCGTTTCATGTGCTGGGGTTAGGAAATCCAAACTATTGCTGTGAGCATTGGTGAACATGAAACCTTTGCTGTGTTGCCACCTGGGACTGTGGGCATGCCACCACTGTTAAGCAGCAAACATCAGTCCCTGCTTAAAGGTGAGTTGCTGCCTTAGATGGTACCTCCAAGCAGGGAAATGGCATTTACATTTTCTCTCTCTGAGTTGGGTCTGAGGTGTATCTGCTCCTTCTGCCCTCCTGCAGGGCATTTACAATCCCTGCTGTTGCAGTGGACAGTCTTGTCAGCACTTAGGCACTCAGAGGGCTTTTTTTACAGAGCACTTACTAGTAAAGGCAGCATTGGAGTGTTGCTCTCAGCTGGATGTAATGTTGTGGAAATAAATTACAGAAAAGATCAATACTATTCTTAGTTTTCCATTTGTTATAGCTACTCTGTTAGTAAGGATGAGAGAAAGGAGGATGGTATTTTCTTTTCCACCTGCAATTACACAATAATACTTATGTAAAAATAGGTGTGTTTGAAGTAATAGGTGCTAATTGCAATAGCTTTTTTGGCTCTAAAATATGACTCTTTATCCACAGATGCTGCATCTGTTTTGTACTTAAGGCAGTGTTTGTGTGCACACTTGGTTTGTTAGTTTTGTGACTGGTTTTGTGTACACTAAATTTGGTGGCTGAAGTGGTTTTGCATAGTTCAGCTCAAAATGTTTCACACTTACAATAGTTTAGACCTTTTGAAAAGCATGGATCTTACAATATCTTTCCCAGAATTATTGTAAGTCTTAAATTTTTGTGTTTCACCTGGAATTTCCTGCTGAAAAATACCCAGCTTTTAGCATTAGGTGATCTTTCCTAATCTGTCTAAGCCCTTCAGTGATTTAATGATTAACTAGGAGACAACAGTGGTGCAGGTTGTGAAGTAAAGGATATGCAATGCCTGATCTGGAAAAGCCATTTATAACCAGCACAATGTCCTTAGAGTCCAAATAACAAGAGATTAAGAAAGGGCCCTGTTTGGCCATCTTTTCCAGCAGCAGCATAAAAGAAATCTATGATGTTTATCTAAGGCAACAACTTATTTTGTTTTTAAAGCTAGCAAAGTGATAACTTTGCAACTTATTCTTTTTTGCAACTTGTTTGTTCATTTTAAAAGTCAGAAGTAATTACACACTTACTGAGAAATCTGCAGCCTGACCTGTTGTGTGATTGCTGTTGGAAAGCTCCTTTGCTTAGGGAAATACTGCACAAATTGGACAATTAGTCATTATGGGAAGAGATATCCGTTCTTGTTGATTTTCTTTTGAATTTATTTTTTTTTAATCTTCACTTATTGCAACATCTCCCTTGGTGTTCCTCTTAGCACAGTTGCCACCATTTAGGCAGCGGTTTTGTCTAAATTAGGAAGAGTTTGAAAAAACAATCTACAAACTATATTAAACATTTTAATTTGCTTGTTTTTAAACATCATTCATTCATTACTTGAGCAATGAGTATTTAACACTTAGAATTGTGCAGTCATTGTCTATGCACATACTGCTCATATAGTTGTTTTTGACTGACACAATTATGGATCAGTTTATCCAAGAGAACATTATTATAAACTTGGTGGTAATAATAAGGAAAAGTTAATGAGAAACTTTTTAATCTGTAACTTTTTTGATGATAGCTAGATAATCAAGGTAGGGAAAGAGAAAACGTGGCTGTAGAAATAAGCTGCTGTAACTAGAATAAGTTCTGTAACTTTGGCTGAGCAGCTAAAAGGGTCCTTAGTCATGGCCAGCTGAAGAGACTACGACTAAAATAAACTCCTGGATTATTTAGAATGTACCAAGGTAGTGTCATTTTTTTTGTTTTCTGTTTACTTACTCCTTTCTTGAATGTTGATTGGATTTCCAGTATATTTAGAGAAATACAAATATTCTAACTATTTCTGCATCACTTGAGTTCATGGGTCAAGTAACCAAAAATAAAAATTGTGTAAAGTTGTGCATTAGAGTTTGCAGAAGTATTCAGCATCTTTTTTTTTTTTTTTCTTTTATGTTCAGTCAAATTGTTTAGCAGGGTACTTACACAGATCTCTTGCATTTAAACAGTGATACGTAGGAATAACAAAGAATCTTCAGAACCTGAGACCTGTAGCTGGATTTTGAGTCATCCAAATTGATGGATATTCAGAGAGTATGATATAAGAAGTGTTTCCAAGGTTGAGCTTTTCCAAGGCAATTTAATTTTTCCTGGTGCTTTGGTGCATGCAACAAGTTAAACGTTCCCACTGAAGCAGCAGCACTGTTAGAGAATGCAGAAATAACACCTAACCCATAAACACACCATGTGTAATTCTGTATGGGCTTTCCTGGTAATTCTGTATAGTCCCTATGCCTAATTCATATAGACCATGTAACAAAATGTAGTGTAGAGAGAGTTTGGGGGGGTTTTGGTTCTGTGGATTTTCACATAGATGAGCACCATCTGTCCACACTGTCAACAGAATCACCGAGTGGCCACGTGCAGCAATCTGAGGTGCAGCTTTGTCTTTCCTCTTTGGAGTGTTTGATCCTCAGAACTGGTAATGGGGTGGGAGTTAACACAAAAGTTACTGGTATATGTGGTTGATTTATTAAAATGCTAATTAGGGCAAACAGAGGGAAGAAGTTTTCTGAAGAATTGGGCAGATGGTCTGGATCTGTCTTACAAGTCTGATTTCAGTCTGCATGTGAACAGAAAGAAAGAGAAAAAAAACCCCAGTGAACCCAGATTTAAAAAGAATTGGCAGCAGCTGCTTTGTTAAGGAAAATACCTGATTTTCTGACAGCGACTGCTTTCTGGAGCTTTTTTCCTCAATTATGAATGCTGACAGAATACAGAATGTTAGGACTTTTGAAAACTGATTACTAATTGGTTAACTTTGCTGCTTCTAAAAATATATAAATACGATAAACTGGTGAAAAAACCAAACCAGTTATCCTCCTAAACATAACTAATTCCACATACATTCAGGAACCTGCTTCTTAAATCTGCTGAATGCATGCATGTGATTAGAGGGCTTGCATACAATGCTTTGCCAGGATGTGTAGCTGGGCTTTTATGACAGCATTTCACTAAATTTATAGGTAGAATATTTTTAAACCCAAATAAGCCAAACCACATTGCTTCAATATCCTTTGAGAATACAGCCATTTCCTGAAGTGTGCATAGCCACTGTAGGAGCTGAAGTTGTTTATTTTTTTGAGATTAAATTTGGCTGTGATGTCTTCCAACACTTGCCTGGAGAACCTTCTCAGCCAGCACAACTCTGAGCTGCCTGCTGCTCACCTTGCCTTTCCCAGCCCAAGTATTAATACTTGGATGGGAGATGAGCCTCTCTCAGCCTGTAAATACTTGGAACTTGTCCTACTATCAACCAATCAGAAGATTAATAATACTGTCTGAATTTTGTCATTGCTGTCACGGGCTAATTACTAGAGCAGAAAGTAATTCTTGAACCTGGCTCGCTGTAGTTTATGTGGAGGAGGGACTCCAAAGACTTGTGTAATTTTGTAGGTTGAAGTTACTTTGGACCCTTCTGAAGGGTCTTTGTTTCCTATTCCATGAGAAGGGATGTAGTTAGGTAATTACAGTGGGCAGCACAGGCAGCACGCACTGCCTGTAGCCAGCAGAAATAGGAACACACTCTATTGCACTCCTCTGTTCGTGGAGGGAGCCCCAGGACAGACCCACCCCACCTCAGGCTAAGCCCTGCTGGGCCAGGGGCTCCCCAGTTGCTCCTCCATGGTGGGACTGGTGTGGGGGGGTTGCAGCACAAAGGTTGCTGACCTGAGTGCCACCTCTAACTTCCCAGATTGCTGAGACTGAACAGGCTCAAGTTTCAGCAGGAAGGAATCTGAGAAAGGGAGGAGTAGAATACACCTCAGATATTCCAGCAAGGGGAGGTGTTTAACAACCCTGTGTAATGACTTGGTGTTCCCTGTGTCTTACCTTTGTGAAACCTCCTCTCACTTTGTGGGTATTCTGAGGAGTGACAGTTCCCTTTGGGAGTTTTCTTCTTGCACAGGCTTAGAGAGAACTTAATCCCCAGTCAGAGAGATGTGGTGGGTGTGTCATGGTAGGAGCATGGGGGAAACTCCTTTGCTGTGTGCTTGGAACGGGGCACTGAATGTCTCCATCTCCATGTCCTTGCATATACGTAGCTTAAGAGAAACACATGGGAAGTGTGTGTTTGCTATCTGGAAAAATGTAGTTGTGCTAGTGAGAAAAGAAGAAAAAAAGCATGTGTTTTGTACCAAACCAGCAGGTCACACTGACACCTGTCCAAATGTTCTCTCATTGCATTCTTCCTTCTCCTGGAGTGCTGTGAACCACAGCCTTCCAGTGCAGTGCAGGCTGAACAACCTTGGAATTGCCACCTCTGTGGTAAATATGATGTTGAGTCTGAGGTAGTTGCAAGGTGTTACAAGTCAGTCTGCTTATGCTGCCTGCCTGGATTCCTGCCCTTGTGGGCAAGGCTTGTCTGTCACTGAGAGCAGTCTTCCTGTCAAGCTACTCCCTCAGTGCAGTGCTGCTTTTCAAAGTACTGCTTTTCCATTTCACTTTAAGTATATCAGGATGGATCTTCTGTCAGCCTCACTGGGAATTATTTCATAATCTGATGCACCTGAGGATCATGAAGTGCTTCATGATTATTTTGTTCAAGTGCTTTTTTTTTATTTGGTCTCCCCTTTTCATTTACCCATCTTTCATATGCTTAGCCTGGTAACATTTTGCCTCTTTTCAAACCTTCACCCATCCTCACCAAATCTTAATTTTGTGGTGGTACTGTAAATCAGTTAACATCTTTTGAGCACATTGCCTCCCTGACCTGAATTCTCTTTGCAGCTTGTAGACTGCTGCCTTTACAAGTGCACTGGGCTTGCCACTTGCCCAAAGAAATATTTGCGATACATGATATACTATAATAAGGTTCATACCTATCATTTATCATCTTCTGGTTTACTGATGGTGATATAAAGCAGTGAAGTAGAAAATGATGGAGGGTTATATTCATTTTAAAGGTTTTTGCTCCAGCAGTCTGTCCCTGACCTGTGAGATTTTTGTTTGTTTAGATCTGCTAGAGAAGTCTCGTGTCGTTAAGCAGCCCAGAGGTGAAAGAAACTTCCACATCTTCTATCAGATCCTGTCTGGTGCATCAGAAGAGTTTCTCTGTAAGTGTTGCCCTTGTGCCATGTTCAGATGCAAGTTTTCTTTATATTTAATGTGCTATTCCATGCACATTGTCTTTTGTGGGAAATGTGATATTGATTCATTTTTTAAATTATTGGTGGCAGTGGCATTGGTAATACATGAAGTCAACAGATGCTTTGATATTATCCAGATACCTGAGTCAGAATTGGCTTAGCAATGTATTATAAACAAATTAGAAAACCTGTTCTTATTAAAAGATCCTTGAAGAAAACCCAACAATAACAACAGTTCCTGACAATGCTGGTTCTGGGATAAAATCACTACTAACAGGAATGCTGTTTCTAATGGTGTTTTTATTTGATTTATTAGGCAAACTCAAACTGGAGAGGGACTTCAGCAGGTACAACTACCTGGGCCTTGATTCTGCCAAAGTGAATGGAGTGGATGATGCTTCAAACTTCAGAACAGTCAGGGTAGGAAGGAGCAGGGGCTGGCTGTACACTCAGCACCAGTGCAGGGTTCTGGGTCTGTCTGTTCATGCAGGGCTGGGCTGGGAGTGCCACCTTTTTCTGAGTGCTGGCACTCTTCATGCTGGGATAGAGCATGTTTGCACAGGGAATCTTGGATACAACTGGGAAATAGGATCAAGTTTCTGGAGGATTCTTATGGGAATACAAAAAGGACAAAAAATAAAGAAGAATAAAAAAAGAAAATAAAAAACCCAAACAAAATTCCCACACACCAAAAAGAAACAAGCAAAGAAAAGAAAGGGGGGAAAAAAAGCCTAGATGCCTTGGTCAGATCCTGGGAAAAGTTATATTATATTATGCTTATGACAGCAGGGACTGAGCCTCGTGGACCAGGTGATGGTGACCAAGCCCAAAGAAAAAAGGGACTGGGATGATTACCAAGATGATTTGCTGTCCTCTTTTTGCTTGACTGTACTCAGGGACAAGATGGATACAGGACCTTGTTCCCAGTGTATGCAAATTTAGATTCTAAGAGTGACTGGTCTGAGAAGACAGGAGTACCTGTTCATTTGACTCTGAAAAATTGGGTTGGGTTACAAGCTAAATTAAGTGGCTAAAAAAAGTACAGTGTTTTAGAAACCCAAATACTGAATGAGTCCTAGAAGTGGACTGGACTGAATACCAGCTCCATTTTCACACCTCCTGTGTATTAAAAAACTTACTTATCTTAGCATAGGAATTATAACACGTACTTTCAGTAGAAGTGTTCATGAACCATTTGTAATTTATGCTTTTGCAGATAAATGGTGAATTTTTCAAGTATGATGTGTTTAAATGTAGATGCTTTTATCTCATAATTTGATTTGTCCTGTTTCCAGAATGCAATGCAGATTGTTGGGTTTATGGATCATGAAATACAGTCGGTTTTTGAAGTAGTGGCAGCCGTTCTGAAACTGGGAAATATCGAATTTAAGCCTGAATCTCGTGCGAATGGCCTAGATGAAAGTAAAATCAAAGATAAAAACGGTAAGATGAGATTAGTGATGGGAGGAAAGCCACTAATTTGTCTGAAGTCATTATTAATTTTTGTTGTTTCTGCAGACATACAATATCCTTACATATGAATTAAATTAGATTGTTTCCAGAGCTCACCCTCGGGCAAATATGGGCTGCGTTCTGTGCAATTTAAAATCGCTCTGTTGGAAATTCCAAAAATGATTTTTTTTCCCCCCACTTTATTTAACACTTTGTTTTAAAATGTTAAATGGTTCTGTGCCTTTCTGTAGCTGCTTGGTTTTTCTGCAGTGGAGGATTTTTGTTCTTTTGCAGTATCTCTGCCTGTAATGTCAGATTCATTTGGTGATATTTTTGCAGCTGATGTAATTTGAAAGTTCATTTTCATCTGAAAGTTTTTCATTATGAAAAATAGTCTGCTATAAATGGAGGAAAAGTTTCTTCTCAAAAATAAGTGGACAGGAAGTGCTTTCAAAACCAGTAACTCTGATTCCTTGTGCTGTGCATGTTTTTAAAAACTTTGCTTGGCAGGGTGGTGGGGAGAGACTGTGAATGGAGAGCACTTTTGTTGAAGAACACTTTGGGAAAATACCACACTTCTTAAAAGCTGGTAGTTTTGGGGATGAAAAAGCAATGATAAGGATCCATTAATTATATTTACACTTGGCTTTTTCTTGCTAGAACTCAAGGAAATCTGTGAGTTGACAGGTATAGACCAGTCTGTGTTGGAGAGAGCTTTCAGCTTCCGGACGGTTGAGGCCAAACAAGAGAAAGTTTCAACAACACTAAACGTGGCTCAGGTAAAAAAGAGGATTTTAAAGGCAAGAATCATTTTAAATGGCACTTTTTTTCTGCATGATTAAATCATAACTGCCCCAATAAAAAATGACAACTGATAGGCTGCACTGAATAAATCACAAGTGTAAGTGTGGGTTTTTTTCAGAGGGTTCTGAATGTTCAGAGATCCTGGATGCTTTGGTTTTGTGTGTGAATTACCTCCAAAAGATGAGGGATAGGCAAACGTTGCAGAGAGTGAAAAAACAAGCAGTCCTGCACAAAGCACATGTTGCAAGTGTTGTGGCAGACTGTTTTCATTTAGGGCAACTGCTGTAATTCCATGTGAGCTGTAGGCCCTGGGCTGCTGAAAAACCTTTGCTGCCATTGTCAATTCATGTTCCTCTAACACTGCAGAGCCACCTGTGTCTCATCAGCTCAGACTAGCAGCAATGTGGCTTCTCCAACTGCAGCTGCCCAGGTCCCTTTGCCTCGGATTAGGATGAGGGATGTGAGTCTTCAGTGGGCATCTGGAAGAGCAGGGAGGGTGCTGGAGTGCCCTGGCTGTGGCTGCTGTTCCAGCCAGCCCCTGGCCAGGAGGGCAGAGGGGAGCACCAGCAGGTGCTGCTGCTGAAGTGTCCTGGCAGCCCTGGTGTGGCTGCTGTGCCTGCTTGGGCAGAGCCAGTGCTCCTTGTGCTGCTTTAGCTCAGTTCATAGCACCTTTAAGAGATGTCAGCAGCAGGAAAATGTTTGGTTTAGCCCAGCATTTATAACATTTTTCTTCTTTCTTCTGTTTAGGCTTACCATGCCCGTGATGCTCTGGCTAAGAATTTGTACAGTCGCCTGTTCTCCTGGCTTGTTACCAGGATCAATGAGAGCATTAAGGTATGGTTGCTTTGTGCTTGTGAAAAAAAATCAATAGAAATCTTTTGAATTAAAGTGGACAGTAAAACTGTATTTGCCAATTTCATTTTTCCTGGCTGTGCACTGCTACACACAAATAACTGTATCACAGCTCAACAAATTGCTCTCTGCCATGTTTTTAAGCTTATAAAAATACTCACATTAAGTGTATTTTGGGAAACCACACTTAACATTTTAGTTTGCAGTACTTGACAGCATACTTATGAAATACATTCATTTTCTTTAGTCCCAAGTATGCAGTGTTCAGAGGACTGACTCAATGTTTTATTTTGTTTAAGGCACAAACAAAAGTGAGAAAAAAGGTGATGGGTGTGCTGGACATCTATGGCTTTGAAATTTTTGAGGTAAGACCTTTCTAGTGGTAACCATTTAGTGAGAGAGCTGTTATTAAAGCTTAACAGAGTTGTTCATGAATTCATAATCAGAACACATGAATTTTGACTCAAGTGTGTCTTTCCTGAGTTGTTCATGAATTCATAATCAGAACACATGAATTTTGACTCAAGTGTGTCTTTCCTGACAAAAAAAAACCCAGTAGAAAAGTAAGCCAAAGAGACATGTCTTAACATGTCTGGCAATTGAAACAAAAAATTATGAAAGTCAAACTTACGTTTTTACACCATAGATAAATAAATATTTATGATAGATAAACTAAATATATTTTGTTGTGACATACATTCTGAGCATAGGAGAAACTCTGACACTGTCATTTCTGCCCTGAGGCATTTTGTGGATGTCTTTGAACAAGCTGTGTATCCTGAGAGGAGAAAAAAAAACAACAAACCCAACAAAAACCATACATTTTTTTCCTGTCAAAATTAAACAAGGACTTATATTGCATTTCATCTCAATTCACTTAGATAAATACTCTGTACCTATTCCTAGCTAAAGATCTGTGCCTCACTGCTGTTTGTTTACAATAGTATTTTTAGACTGGTGGTATTTTGAAACAAAACAATCAATGAGGAGTTTTTAATTGGGTTAGAGAGCACCAGGGATGGGGCATTTTCATAAATCTTGTTCTGACAGTTTTTGTTAAGAGATTTATAGATCTTGGTTGGAATCTGTATGTGTTTAAACTAGAAACTCATCCAGGGACAAAAAATCAGTAGAAAACATGCAATCCTGACCCACTTCCCTACATACCTCTTAGAAATACGAGATGTTTAAACTGAGTACAAAATGTGAATAGTCCAGAAAAGAGTAATGGTTCAC
The DNA here is from genome assembly GCA_020086605.1 of Lanius collurio. Taxonomy (NCBI): domain Eukaryota; kingdom Metazoa; phylum Chordata; class Aves; order Passeriformes; family Laniidae; genus Lanius; species Lanius collurio. The sequence goes on along the minus strand of JACBWW010000058.1, from coordinate 623,988 downwards.
GTGAGGGTGGTGTAAGTTTCATTTCAGAAGCAAAACATCCAGCTATGTGCAAATCAGAACACCTCTGTGAAGAGGAAAAGGAAGCTGGGAGTTGCCTCAAGGGCTGCCTGAGCGAGGCTGTGTTGTTTGCATTAAACACAAGAGCATATTTATGAAAATATCATCCTAGAGGTCAGGCGGCTGAACAGGGATCTTGGTGCCAGATCTCTTTAGAGCTGGTCCTTGGAGTAGCTTTTAGGAAGCTGGCACTGGAATGGTGCTGCTGGCATCCTCAGGCTGGACTCTTGTTTTCTCTAGCTGCTCTGTGTGTGATTAGGTTAGACACGCACGGGGAGGGGGCAGACAGAAGCTTGCACAGGCACACAGAGCCAGCTGAGGGATTGTGTGTGTGGGATGGTGTTCCAGAGGCAAGGCTGTTTCTCACATGTAATTTTCATCTTTTATACATTCAGCATCTTAGAAGGTCGTAAGTAAGTGGCTGAGTGCAGGAGAAAAATGAAAAAGCAGGGCTCTTTTCACTTACCTGTCATACTGCATTATGGTGTAGCTTTCTCAAAAGCTGCAAACCCAAAAGCTTTAAAATAATGTGGGTAGTTATTGTTCACTCCTTTAAATGCCAAGTGTGTGTTTCCTGGAAAAGGTGGGAAAGGTTTTGCCTTGTGACTTGAGGATCAAATTCATCAGTACATTCACACAAAGCGTGACTCTCTCTCATGAGTTGAGACCTGAGGTGAGAATAGCAGCTTGGTTCAGCATCACAGAAATAACTGAATTATTGTTTAAAGTTATTTATATTAAAGAACTAATCAATAAATAAAATTTTTACCCTGTACAGCAACATAATTCAAGGGAAATTTAATAATGTCTTAAGCTTTATATCATAAGAAATACACTAGAATTTGGGGTGTTTTGCTGTGTGGTGTGTTTGTAAACATGATTGCTATAGGTTCAAAATATTAGCTGAGGTGTAGTTAGTGACAGTAACATGTCCATCTAATTATAGGTTACCTAAAACCTATGACTAAAAATGTGCAGTTCCCTCTTGAACCTAATTCTTAAGCCAGATCTCGATTTTCACATCCGTTCCTGAAAGTTAGAACCGATGTCAGCTCCACAAAGAGTGTTGGTTGGCAAAAATGCTCTTGAAAGACTTCATCTCTAAACTTGTGCATTTTAAATGTGCAAGCTGTTTGAGGTGCTGAGGGTAGAAAGGCCCACATTAATCAAGTTTCTGCTCAGGAATCAGGTAAGTTTATCATTAGTGAGTGGTCTTTTACCTGAAGAAGCCCTGTCCCCTGGAGACAGAATGTATCAAAACCCACGGGAGGTGCTGCAGGAGTGTTTATTACACATGCACAATACTTACACAGGAAGCTCAATACCACTGAAATAAGTAGCAAGGAGTGTGTTTACTGAAGGGTGACTTTTACTTTTTAAATTTTTTTTTCCTTCTGTTTTTGAGGTTTCCTCTGTTTTTTATTTCCTAATGGGCAGGGCACAATATTTCTCAGGCCTTATTTCTCTTTAGGATGATTCTTTGAATCATCCTACAGTTTCTTGTGTAAGACTAGTGAATACAGAAATCCAGATTTATGATTCTGAAAGATCCTACACTTCACCTTCTTGATGACACTAGCAGTCTTGTTCTATTATACATAAATTGAATCTTTTAAATAAGATTTTTCTCATCTATTTTTGAAAGATTAATTTCTTTACTGTTCACTGTGGTTTATGCAATTTTCTGTAATTTAAACTGAAGTTAATTTCCAAGGATAACTGGAATTTTCCTGGAAATTAACAAATTAAAAATAACCAGAGTATTGATGCTGCTGGCATATGCTTTTTGGGATTTGAGTTTTGCCAGTGTATTTATCAAACACAAACCCCGTTTTTCAGACAAACACAAAAACCGTCCAAGAAAGTAGATATAAGGACTTGGCTGTCTAAAAATTCAGATTAGGGAATTTAAATCTATCAATAATCCTCAGCCTCCATGGGTTTGGCAGATGTCAGCAGCAAGCTTGGCTACGCAATCCACAAAATAGGTGCTGTAAAGCTGTGTTTATTTTTGAATCCTGCCATGCCTTTTGTGGTAAGCCAAATGCTGCGACTGAATGTTTGCAAAGCAAAACGCTGAAATTTTGGGTGGCTCTGTGTGAATTGTCTGTGGGCAAGGATTTAGGGACTAGGATTAGCGTGAAAATGCAGGCTGGAGGGCTGGGCTGGTTGTGTAACTGTGCTGCTGGAGTTTGGGCAGTGGACTGAAGCCTGACACTAATTGCTCCAAGTATTTTTATCCACATTTTTGAGCGGCTGCGTGCATAGTCAGTGTGCAGTCTAGACTGTGATTTGAGATGGGGTAGGGATGATGGCTGGTGGCACTGGGATTTTTATAATCAGCTTGATTCCAGGCTTCCTGGGGTAGGTTTGGGGCTGTTCCCATTTTATTCCGTGTTTGATTATGTATTTTTGGGCAGAGCGTTGGGGTGGGGTTGTGGAAGGGTGGGGTTTGTGAACAAGAAGTGAAGGCTGTAGGAGGCAGATGATGGGGGCCTGGCAGGGCTCAGCAGAGATGAGCAGAAGGCTCTCTCCATTTGCTTTGGGTGCTGAGTTTCCTGTTGTGTACACTTCCTGTGGAGACAAGAGCTAGGGTGTGTGAAAATGAATGGAACGGGAGTGAGTATTTGATCCTGCCCAGCCTTTCAGAGGTAGAAATGTCTGTCTGTGCTAGCTGGCTTAAAGGCTTTATTCTGAATATTCAGGCTCCACTCGGCAGCTGGTCCATATGAAGAAGTTAATGATTTGGAGTGCAGTTTTATGAAAGTTTATGCTGCCAAACAAGGTTTATTGTTGAAATTTCCAGGCCTTGGGAAGGCAGCGTGAGAGAGTGAGTGCTTTCTGCTCAGTCCCTTGGTGGAGCAGTTTGTTCCATGTGTTTAAGCCTGGCAAGAAACTGGGATGCAGCAGCGATAGAGCTGCAGAGAGGGACTGTTTCCATTTGGTTGACCTGAGATGGTGTGACTGCATTGTCTTTGGGGACAGCATCTGACCAGCTCCTTTGGCTCCAGGTGCATGAGAACATGCAATAACATGGCAGAATCCACCACTTTCTGTGTAAAACCTACCCATAAATAAAAATATCACCAGTAAACCAGCCAAACAAGCTGCCCAGCAGTAAAACCAGGTCCATTTCTCACAGTCTGTGAGAAATGCATTTTGATAGCACTTCATTTTATTTAAGGCAATTAGCTTGTTTCTTGTGTGTAGAAGTCCCTTGAGGTGACAGAAGGAAGCTTGGTCATGCTGTGTGTACTATGTAAGCTGTCATCTGGCTGATGATAAAATGACAATATCTCTGTTGAGGGAATATGTTAGAAATAAGAAGAATGCATTTTCTTCATATTAACAGGTTCATAGTTGTGTTAATTGTCTGTTTTTAGAGGGAGGTAACAAAATAATGAGCAGTAATCACTGAATATGTCTTTCTGAGATGTTTTAAGGTATGAAAGAATAGGGGAGGTATTTCCACTTTCACCATAAACTTGTACAACAGCTTGGTCCAGTTGCTGACTGGTTGCTTTGCCTTTTTCTATCCTGTTGATTATATGAAGGACATTACAGTTTCAGAGCATACTGAGCTCTGAGAGATTGCTCCTGGATCAGGGTTTTCCCCCCCACGCCCCCAAGAATTATTTAACAGGAGAAGGATCTAGTTATTTGCTAGCAGGATGATATATTAGACACACACACAAAAAAAAATTCTAAGGAGGAAATTGACTTATCAGGATCTTATTTTATCTTCATTTTTTTTAAGAATCTTAGAACCTTTTCTTCATGTCTTGACTTTGGCTCTAACTCAGCCATGGATGTCTGTTGTTTGGTTATTTGCCCTAATCTACAGACCATAGTTTCCAGCTGCTTTTTCTAGGCTGTCTACCTTGCAACAGATTTCCTTTTTGAAATTGTTCGACCCTTTGCTGATGCCCAGAAGTTTAGCATACACTGGCAAGCAGCAGTGCCAAAATGTGTCTGCCCAGCCCTCTGCTCCTTCTGGCAAAGCCCAGTCTAGTGGGAAGGAGAACTGAATTTTTAATCTATAATTGATCAACTACCTCTGCTGGCAAGTGTTATGCAAGAGAGGGCCTTTACAGAGAGGGACGCTTGGTTGGACTCTTTGGTGCCAGGGAGGTTTTAAAATACAGTTAAAGCAATAATTTCCTTAATTGATAGGATGCTCAAAGCAGAGGTGCATCCCAGGAAGTTAATTACCACTTAATTAATCGCGTTATAACGTAAGTATTTAGAGAGGCTTATTTTGCAACATGCGGGTTTGTGAAGTAAATCCCGTTGGCTGGCTGTTTGCAGGAGGAAATACTTGAAATGCTGGAGCAAAAATACACAAATGCTCTGCTTCAGGTTGTGAGAATAGTGTTTTGCCCTACAGCAGCTATTTCTGTCTTAGCAGAGGAATGGCTCTGATTACACCGTGGGTTCTGTTTGTAATTCCTGTTGTTCCAGGGCTGTAGTTTATCAGGTTGAGTTTGTTGAAGTGGTAGTACCTGGGTTTTGCCATGAACCACCCATGCACTGGATTCACTGTAGTTTCTTGCCCTTCTAATGCCAAATTTGGTTCAGACCTGTGTGCCTGGGCAGCACAGCTGGGAGCAAGATGGATTTCAGGGTGTGTGGTTCTCTACCTGGCACGCAGTAAGGGCTGGAGTTGGTTGAGCTACACAAATATGGAAAATGGATCGTCCCTGAAGCTTTGGCATAGATCTGTCTTGCTTCCATGAGGTACACTGAAAGATGATTTGATTACATATAGTGGAATATTTATAATTAAAAGATGTGCTTCTCTGGTTCTTTGCCTATGGAGATATTTACACAAAAGCCCAGAGCAGTCTAGTTTACAGGAAATAAAGCTTGACTGCTCAAATGTTTGTATATGTAAACAGAAAAGAAAGGGATAAATATTGATAACATGCCTTTACTAAATTTGCAGAAAATTTTGAAAAATTGCTACAGCTGAGTCACGTTATAACTGAGTCATTGCTGTCTGAGATTAAAATAGTATCTTTTTAAATTTTCTTTAAATGCAGTTTTCCCATTTTGCTGATTTTAATTTCCTAGCATTTATATTCCTTAGTTTCATCTCATAAACTCGTATGCTTGTGTGGTCATACATAAAACCCCCTATCCCCAGACACCTCAGTAGCATATAAATTGAATTTACTGCTTGGTTTCACCCTTCATTCCACCATTCATCTCAGTGAAGTGAGTATGTTGGTCTTTTATCATCATTACTTTTGCCATCTGGCTTTTTCTCTAGGGGCCTGATGGAACTACTTGGGGTCACTTGCTTATTTAGGAGGCAGTCAGAGACTTCTGATGCCTGGAGCTGTGTTGATATTTAAGAAAACTTACTTTCTGGGGCTGTTTGTGATAGAGCAGTGTCAGTCTCTGTATGTCTTTTTCCCTTCTCCCATTGATGTAAAGGTTCATTTTCATGACATCAGTCCAATTTCAACAGTCTCATAACTTGAAATGTTTAGGTTTTCTTTTAAAAGATGCATTTCTTTTAAATACATGTCATGTATTATTTTAGCTGTATGTGTTCATATAATATATTTGAAGAAGTGTTGCTGGACACCTTTTTGTCAGTGTGGTTGCAAACTGAGCAATGTGTGCATTTTTGAACTGGCCCTGTATGAGAATGGTGTGATTAAAAGATAAAGAAGGAAGAGGAGATATTGAGAAACACCTACAAAGGTGTGACACTGATGATATACCTGAGTCTCTAGGTTTGGATCCACAGCATCTGGTTAATTTGGGGGAGACGGTGGAGAGGACACAAAAATTGGAACACCTGAAATTAGACTTTGTTAGGCAGGTGGAAGGTAAGAATTATTCCTGCCTGCTAGTATGGAAAATGAAACAGAGTTTTCAGTTTTAAGCAGGTGTCTCAGTTGCTTTGTAATCTTTGGAAATCATTGTAAACTGAGTACTCAAAAGTGAATTTGAGTTCTGTGTGGGGAGAGAAGGTTAGAAGGTGTATAATGCTGATAGGAAATGTCCTGTTTTAGATATTTTCTGTTCATAAATCTAATGGAGGCATTTCTGCCTGAGACCAGTAAGAGATTTTATACTATTTTTTATGACAAAAATATTTTTGCCTGTTTCCCATTGGTATTTTACTGGTATAAAAATGTCCAAAGTCAGGAACAACCATATATGGTTTTTTTTCGGATGATTCCACGGTACACAAGTGGAATCTTTCAAAGAAGTTAGGTAAAATATTAAGGAAAAAGAATATTTTCTCTAGAACTTTCAAGTACCTGCATGTAATAGCTGTGGCCCACAGATAGAACTTTATAGCTAATTTATGTAATCACTTTATTTTTGCATGAAGAACATTTTTTTTTATAATTCAAAATGTGCTATTCATGAAATACAACCCTGATGACCAGTAGTTTGAAGGTTGATAAAGAATGAAGCTGTTTGAGCAAAACACCAATATTTGTGAAGCAGGAAACATGGCGAAGTAGGCTTTGATTTTTTTCAGTGAATTTTTCTACTCCTCTAAATTTAGTGTTGCATCTGATAAAAGATTCAGAGGATTAACTGAGGGTGGTTGGTTGAGCTGTATTTATAAATTCAACATGACTTTAAGCCTATCTCAGGTGACATTCTGTTTTCCCCCACCTTTATTTAATTTGAGAGACTGTGTGGTTTTCTATTCCCTGAAGGTTTTATTTTGTATTCCACAATGCTTTCAAAGGCATAGTTAGAAAGCTTCTGTTAAAATGCAGGGATTGAAGTGATGCCTTCGACATTAAAAGTAGCAGAATTGCAGCCTAGAAGAGAAAGTGACACCTTGTGAAGATATGGTCCTAATTTTTTTTTTTTCCCTTAAAATTTCCTAAGAATATTTGATAGCTTTTCCTCAAATTTTATGTCTGACTGCACTGCTTCTGTGTTGGTCACTTAATACAAGTGGTCAGCATGAGGAGCAAGTAGTCTCTGATGGCTGGGTCCCTCCAGCCCATCTGCTGAGTGGGTTTAGTGATGTGCTATCACTGATATGGTTTGTTCTCTGCTGCCTTCAAGAAAAAAATGTCAGAAGTCCTTCAGATCCCTTCTAGTTCTGTTGTATTCATTTCTATAAGACCTTCATTAAAATATTGGGGGGGACAATTAATTTGTGAACGTCTGTATGTGCTTTGTGGAGCTCTCACATAATTAAGAATTATAGATAATCATTAAGGGAGAATTAATGCAACCCTTGTTGCCTTAGTGAGAATTGCTTGGAGATAAAAACTCATTGTTTTTTTCATACAGGGTTTTTAAAACCTGTAAAAGGAAACAGCTCTTTCTGAAGTGTATTTAATTTGCCAAATGCTTCTGGTCTTGTTCAGTGTTTTGAAAATTTCAGTAATTTCAAACATTTTCCCTCATTTTCTTTACTGTAATTAACTGTTTTAGCCTTTTGCTCTGTATCATTCATAAAGAACAACACTGCTGCTGCTCTTCAATTACTTTTTTCCTGGAATAGCAATTTTCTGTGGCTTGGCAATGTCAAATCAAATTTCATAGCTCAAAGTGAGTGATTTGTGGAGAAGTCTGTGGATTTTGGTTTGCCTTTTTTTTTTTTTTGGCAAGCCATAAATATCATAGATACACAGCAAATCAGGAAAACATCTAGCAATTACTTTAATGTGTTGTTAATGACCTTTCAGTTAGATGGTTTAGCTGGATTTTCTGTTCAGTTTCCATCCTCTTTTGATGACCAACCCTGTATAATTTGTGAGTGAAAAGTCCTGCAGCCCTTTTAATCAGAATAACCTAGTCTTTTGGAGAAGCAGTCTCTCTGAGTTGGGTGGCATGTGCCTGGCAGGAGGATGCAGAGTGTGTTTTGCCCTTTCTCTGGATGATGTGACATTTGGGGTCCTTTTACTTCAAACTCAGTGTATCTGAAGTGATGGCCTTATCTGAATGTGTCAAGTAAACTTACACTCATTCTTCCTGCAGTATTCTCTATTCCCTTCCCCATTCTCCTCTCCTGTTACTGGGATTTGTATGCCCGAGGTTATAAATGTGGCTTTTAAAGGCAAAAAGTGCCTGGTGATTTAGAGACAGAATGCTCTTCTGTGTTAGGCTCTGATGTGTCTCAACCTCTTGATTTATTTGATAATATTTGGACAGTAGCTAAAGATAGACTCAGTTACAAAGATGTAATACATAATATTTATGTAGTACTTTGCATTTTCAGTGATACAAAGATTGATCTACTTGGCATGCTAAATAAATGCTAATTGATATGTTCTGTATTGCTATGGAAGTAGTATAAGTACTGACTGCAGTTTATGTAATTTCTTTTTCAACAGAATGCAGTAAGTATGACTTGTTTGCAGTGCTGATTTTGCTGCATGCCAAATTTTAACTCTCTCGTCTTGAGCTATGCAAGTTTTGCAATCTCTGAGTGATAATTGCAGTTGGTGAGAGGGGCAGCATTTGTGGCTGAGGAATTTTGGTGATCAGTTATGATTTTGCTTCATTTAAAACTAAAATTATAAAAGTAATCTGTGCTACCTCAGTATTTTCTAATCTGCTTGTGTGTTCTTAATCTCATTTAGCAACCAGATCCTTAAGTAAAACATTCAAATGATTGCACTTGCCTCCAATGATGAAAATTCTGTCAGCATAATTTAACCTTCACAGGTATTGTATAGCAGATGATTTGATAGTTTAAAAAGGCACAGTGTCATGTCACAGCCTGTGATGGGGCAGTCTCCAAACCTCCTTCCTGTGCCCACCCCTCCTGCTGGGGTCTGCTCCACTCCCTGGTCCCTTCTGCAAAGGGTCACACATCTGCTTGCTCCCTAACCCAGTTTTAAGATGAGTTAGCCTGTTAGAGGAATTTTAGTCAATGAAGCTCTTTTGTTTCCCATCATTTCAAGGGGCAGTTTGTTGGCAGGGAGGAGGTGGGTTGACCTCTGGAGCCAATAATCTCTTAACCCAGGCTCAGCTGCAACTGGAATAGCAGCTTGAGCCTTGTTCTGTAGGGAAATAGGATACTTTATTGGCTGCTGAGTGGGAAAGAGCTGATGCTACTGTCATGATTTTATTTATCTGACCCCACAGGAGACTACATTTTACATATGGGGACAGATTAGTGCAGGCAAAACTTTGGTCATTTATTCCCTGACACCACAGGTGTCCTCATGACTTGTTGAAAGGGATCAGTAGGGAGGCATTGTGAATAAAACCTACTGAGGTTTTTGTCCCTCCCAATGGACAAAGCCTCAGGGAAGGATTCGGTCAAAAATTTCTAAACTAATCATGATCTCAATCAAATATTACTCCAACCATCACAAAACTGGAAGGAGTAGTTAATGCAGTGGCTTGTTGACCTGCAGCTGCTGCAGTAACTCACTCCAGCTGGATTCCAGGCTGTTTACACGAAGCAAACTCAAACATGTTTCATCTGACAGGACAACAGCTTTGAGCAATTCATTATCAACTACTGTAATGAGAAGTTGCAGCAGATTTTCATTGAACTTACCCTCAAAGAAGAGCAGGAGGAATACATCCGAGAGGTAATACTTGAGTGGATCTTTCCTTATCCTCTTCCCATTGTCCCTGTAAAGATACAAAGGCATGCAGGCTGGAACCATTCTTCAGGCAATAGAGGCACTTTTTGAGCACAGGAGTGACATGGAGCATGTTTGTGTGGGGCTGTGTGGTAGTGGCATTAAGCAAAAAATGTTGGTTTGGCATTTGTTTCACATTATGAATTCTCCAGGTAGAAACCAGGCCCAGCTCTGATTGATTCATTGGCAACAATGACTGACAGTTCTGAGCAAGGGCTAATTGATTTATTACAACACTAATATCACTTTATGGTATTAGTACCATTGCCCTGCAGCCTGCGTTTTGGATTACACAGCAATGTCTGGGATGCACCCCAAGAACAGCCACGGCCAGTCCTTTTTCAAAGGGAATTGAGTGGCTAAAATAATAGCATGCAACATGAAAGAAACTACAAATAGAGTTTTGGTTCTAGTGTTCTTTCAGCTAAGTATTGAAGGGAACCATGTGAGCTTTATGGATAAATTTAAGATGTCCTGTGGAGCACAGCCTCTGGTGTTTGATATTATTCTGTGAGTGAACATCAAGCTAAAGTTTTAATAGGTTTTAGCAGTGCTCCACATGATACACAGAGCTCAGACAAAATACCAGCTCCCAGCTGTAAAAACTGGCACACACTGTCGGTACTCCAACTGGATGATACCATTTTGCTGTATAAACATTTTTTTTAGATTACATAAAGTTCCTGCCTTATGATCCTGAGGATAACATGAAATTTCGGCATGTCTTTTTAATTTTGCATTCAGTGGTAAACCATCATTACTGTAGTTTGGTTCTTGAATGATATTTCAAATGCTCTGAGAAAAGTAAACTGTAAGAAGTACCACAGAGTGCAGATTAAGAATGAAATTAATATGTTCCTTCTTTCAGTCCTTTTCCCTACCAGTGTTACCTCGTGATGAATCGGCATCTCATCCTGGAAATTTTATCACTGATGTTTGAAAAAAAATATTTGGGATATTAAGAACATCTGAACAAAAGTCATACTCTGGATTCTTCTAAATGGTCTTATCTAAATTTAGCCCTTTTTCTTCCTCCCATTAAAAAAAAAAACCAAAAAACAACATCCCAACAACGAAGAACTTAGAAATTTTGATCTCAGGAGCTTGCAGTGACATGGGCTGATTTCCTTCTGGCCAGTGGGAGCGTGGGCAGCACGGGAGGAGCCTGGCCTGGCGCCAGGGAGTGCATGGGAAGCTGACATGGGTGGGGGAAAGGAATGGAGAGTGAGTTTGGCAGCAGCTCAAGGACGCTCATTTTGCGCAGATAATGTTAGTAGTAGATGGCTGCATTTTTTTTTTCTTAATAAATAAATTGTTGGTAAGCATGCAGAATTAAATTTCAAAGTACTACCATGGTTAATTGGAATGTACTGTGAATTGCCTAGAGGAAAATCTCCCTTCATTGTTTTCCTGTTCATACATTAATTTATATTTTCTTACAGGGGATTGAATGGACTCATATAGAATATTTCAACAATGCTATCATTTGTGACCTAATAGAAAATGTAAGTTGTATTCAAGAATCTCTCTGGATAATTTTTTAATGTGGATTTTTTTAAATACTTTTTTTTTTTTAAATCCATTTTTTAAATGGATTTAAGTTAGCTGTAAAATCTGTATGCATCCTCATGCACTAAATTTTGTGAAACATGCCATTCATTGTATTATGCATCTTACTTTGTATGGTAGAAGTTTATTTTACTAAAAAGGTTTTTTTTGTAAGCGATGTTACTTTTGTACAAATATTCAGCAGTACCTACTGGGGAAAAAAAAAAAAAAAAGCAAACCCAGATCAAACAGCTCTTAAATGTTTACATTTAGGGCTGTTCTCAATAGCAGATATCCCGTGCTGCATTGTAAATAACATTTCTTTTCATATGGAAACTAGAAAACTCAATTACACAATCATTACTGAGTGTTTGAGGTACTCAAAGTACTTGCATATAATGAGAAGACTTCCAAAGCAAGAAAGATAAAATTCCTTAACAATCAGAAAAGATCACTTTTTAACCATTAGCATAAAATGCATGATGGTTTTACTGTAAACTGGCTGCTTTCAGTCGAGTTGGAGTTGCTACAGTCTCAGTAAATGACACAAAACTTCAAAGTGAATTTCAGAATTCAGATCTCATAAAAGGTCTTTCAAAAATGGAAGTACTAAAAATGAGTTGGAAACTGTTGTGAGGTAAAAAGAGCCAAACCTTGAGATGTTTTTCTGGATAGCAGGATGTTGTGGTTTGACACGGAAGGGTTTTTCTTGCAAAAGGTCCTTCTAGCTCTGATCAGAACCAATCAATTGTCTGGCTTGATCATTGGCAAGTTTTAAGCCACTGAGGAGTTTGACACGCCTCTGCGAATCACATTTTAAGACAGACAGAGCCCGGGAAAGCTCTCTGGACTTCTGGCCATCAAGGAGGTAACTTGGGCCTCCGGGCCCTGCGGCCCTCAGTTTGAGTCTGGTTTGTTTTCTCCTAATTCTTATGTCAGAGAGGTAAAATAAGTAAGTAAGAGATGATCTGAACCAAACCACTACACAGGAGAACGATCTCCTTTTTGTGAGATGGAAACAAGTACTAAATCTCTTGTTTTGAAACTTCAGAACCAAACTGGAATCCTGGCCATGCTGGACGAAGAATGCCTGAGACCAGGAACGGTTACTGATGACACTTTTTTAGAAAAGCTGAACCAGGTCTGTGCCACTCACCAGCATTTTGAGAGCAGGATGAGCAAGTCCTCCCGGTTCCTCAATGACACTTCCCTGCCTCACAGCTGCTTCAGGATTCAGCACTATGCTGGCAAGGTACCTGGTGTAGGGAGCGTGTGGGGGCTGCCGTAGCTGACTGGAAAATCCAGGCCTGTCTTAGTCTTTTTTGTCTTAAGCCTAAAATCTGGGATTTGGGCTGGAAGGCTTTAAGAGATTCTTGAGATGGTTTTGGTTGGAAGGGACCTTAAATATCACCTAGTTCCATGCCCCTGCCATGGGCAGTGACGCCTTCCACTAGACCAGGTTGCTCAGAGCCCCATCCAGCCTGACCCTGAACACCTTCAGGGGTGGGACAGCCACAGCTTCTCTGGGCAGCCTGTGCCAGGGCCTCATCACCCTCATGGTGAAGAATTCCTTCCTAATAACCAATCTAAACCTGCCCTCTGCCACTCTGAAGCCCCTTGTCCTGTCACTACATGCCCTTGTACAAAGTCCTGCTGCTCTGGCTGAAATCGAAGCAGTTCTCCTTTCATCAAAGGAGAAAGGTGCCTCACTGCTGCGGTGCTGCTGTTAGGTCTCTGGAAATAAATCATTGCTCACAGTGACAGAAATTCACACACGTTTGTAGGCAACATATTTTGGGAAACATGCTCTTTGTCACTGAACTAGCTGCAGTCCTTTGTCATGTTGTTGAGAAAATGCAGTTTTGGTACGTTTGAAGGAAGGGAGTTTGATATTCTGTGTTTAAACAGATGGAAGAGGAAGCAACACAGAGGGCTTGCAAATGTATTTGCATTTCGCAATATAAGCAGTATGGATAACTACAAGTGTGACAGCTTTCAGTGTGTAATCCATTATGACTTTTTATTAATGAAAATCAAAATAATTAAATTTGTAGACTGAAGACAATTTATTTAAAAAAATGAAAAGAAAATGTAGGGCTGAAATTATACTTCTTGTATGAATCTACTGAAGTGATAATTTCACACAGTAAAGAATATTTGGAAAGAGTTTTAATTTCCCTAGGACTGCTTAATGCTTTTTGAACTTTTCTCTATCTTACGATTTTGAATAGCTCAATAATTTTCTCATTCAGAATAGTCCTGGAAATATCAGACTTTCAGCCTTTCAGGCAGCCATTCATTAACTTAATGTTATTTGCCAAGAAGAGTTTGTAACTGCCTTTAATCTATCAGGGGTTAATAGCTAGGTATTTCTTTGGTTGTCAAAAATGTAAGTGAATTGAAAATAGTCTAGTACTTTGAGAAGGACAGTGCACAGATTGTGTCTTAGCAGGCTGTGAGGGTCTTTGATTGTTACAGGCATTCAGTAGAGCGAATTCCTCCTATTTTGGGAGGAATGTTGTTTTCCCATCCTCATCTGAGAACATTTTGATCTTTTCAGTGGTCAACAAAAGTTTGACCCTCCTTTTAAGAGATAGAAGTAATTTCACGTGAACAGTTGTTTGGTTTTTTCAGTAGTGGCATTTACTGCACCTGTCAGAACCAGAAACGTGTTCTCCAAAGTAAAATGCTGCCCGAGTTCCTGGTAACTTGCTGTTGTGTAAAATATGTGTCAGTACTATTTTCATTCAGTTTTCTGTGTACATAGTACATACCTATGCAGAACTGAGAAATCATGGCTCTGAAGAAGAATCTGTATTACCAGCCAGATGACTTGTCACAATTAATCAGATAAGTTTCCTACCCTCAAAAATTAAAAAAGCCAGTAGCAATCTGAGATCTGCATGAGGTTCCTCTGGCAGCCTCCTGGGTACCCAGCTGCAGGTCAGAGCTTTGTACTTGTGCTTGTTGTTGTTGGACTGCTTTCCTGGTAAAAGTCCTTTAAAATAACAGTCCCCTGGGGGCTGCACAGCTTGCTGCTTGCACTGTGATAGCAAGAGGTGGTATTCCATATCTTGGTTTAGTTAGGCAAATAATGTAAGCGTAAGTACTTTGAGGGAAAGTTGTATTTTTGTTGTTTTGATTCAAAAGAGAGGGAGAAAACCTCATCAGACCAAGAAAGAAAGGATTGTTTTGGAGTCTTGGCAGGTGGTGGTGTGTCAAAGTTATCATGGAAAAAGGGTTTCTTCCACTTCAAAAACAGGGTCGACACAGGGAACTGTTGGCAGTATGAGAAAATGCATCTTTTTCAGATAGCATGTTCACAGACACTTTATCCAACAAAAAGTCATCCAAATGTCAGATTTAAAATGAAAGCTGAAATATCTTTTGTTTCTTTTGGACAGTGTGTAAGAAGGAGAAATCAATTTCTTGGGTCAGTTTTGAAGTGGTCTGTGTTGTGGTCTGTGGTCTCTGTTCAAAACCTCTGCTGATGAGACTCTTCTCTGTTGCTCAGGTTATGTACCAGGTGGAAGGATTTGTTGACAAAAATAATGATCTTCTGTACCGTGACCTCTCCCAGGCCATGTGGAAGGCCAACCATTCCCTTATCAAAGCATTGTTCCCAGAAGGAAACCCTGCTAAGATCAATCTAAAGAGACCACCAACGGCAGGTTCACAGTTCAAGGCTTCAGTTGCTACCCTGATGAAAAATCTCCAGAATAAAAATCCAAACTATATCAGGTAAATTCCTCAGTGCCAAAGATTTGATGAATTTGTTTGGTGAGGCTATATACATGTATATATAAAAAAAATTTTTATTTCCAAGGATAAACTATTGAAATCCATGGTTTTATCTCATACCATAATAGTTATATACATGTGCAGTGCTGCAAAGAGATGTCCCTTTTGGTTTTCCTTTGCAGGTGCATCAAGCCCAATGAAAAAAAGGCTGCAGACATTTTCAACGAGGCCCTGGTGTGCCACCAGATTCGGTACCTCGGGCTGCTGGAGAACGTGCGGGTCAGGAGGGCGGGTTACGCCTTCCGGCAGGCCTACGAGCCCTGCCTGGAGAGGTACAAAATGCTCTGCAAGCAGACGTGGCCCCACTGGAGAGGGCCAGCCAGGTAGGCAGGCAGCAGTATTCCTACCTGTCCTGAATGAAATCCCTGTCCTGATTTTTACATTTATTTGCATATGTTGAGAAGTGACCAATATTGCAGCCCTTACTGGTTTGGGTCGGACAGAAAAGGTGTAAGGGAGATACTACAGTGGATTCAAAACTACAGGGAGGTCTGCAATGATCAGGAGGGCACTTACCTTTAATAACCACCTTTCAAAGAGTAAGAACACTCATTTTGTTGAAGACAGCCATACAGTCTTCCCCTTCCCTACAGTCTGCCCTCTCAGGAGTAACTTTACATAATGACTGGGGAATGATTATGAGATAATATCTCTTGCAAATCAATTGTATTAAATATGTACTTTTAAATTGCATAGTATTCACAGGTATTTTTGCAAATAATGTCTGGGATGGGCAAATAAGCTTCTATTATTTCTTTTTACATGTGGCCACCAGAAGCATGATTTAAATATCTTTCATAATAGATTAACATCCTTTAGCTACAATTTAATTCTTTAGGTTATCAAGATAATGGTGGAAGTGCAGTATTGATAAAAATAGCATTGTAACAATCATCACAAAGATCTGCATAGTTCCTCTCTCCTTTTTCTGTTGTTATTCCTAAAATGCACTTGGCAAGAGTAGAACACTGGTGTTTGTCAAACTCATTACCCTTTGGTTCACATTTTGACATTATTGTGAGAGCCCTTCCTTTTTCTATTCTTTTTTTTCTTTTTTTTTTTTTCTTTTTTGGTTTTGTTTTTTCTTGCTTTTGTTTTTAGGTAAAATAATTATAGATATAACAGGAAAAAGTAGGCCATTGCTGATGCTATAAAATGAAATTTGCTCTTTTTTTCATCAAATTATTCTGATTCTTTATGGTGATTCTTCTTGCCTTTAGCTGAATAACCACTGAGTAAATGAGTTAGGTTTTCAATCTTCTTATGTCAAGCACTATTTAAAAGTTTAAAATATGCTTTCATATGCTTTCCATAAATTAAGCTGTGAATATGTAAACTAAGAAGTTTTAGAGCTGAGGGTGTCATGTTTGTTAAGCTCATTTCCTCCTTCTTAGGGCTGGAGTAGAGGTGCTGTTTAATGAATTGAGAATCCCTGAAGAGGAATTTTCATTTGGCAGATCAAAGATATTCATCCGCAACCCAAGAACAGTAAGTGAAAAATGCCTTCTGCAAAACCAAGCCCCCTCTCTTGAGGACAGCCTGCTGTGGGCTGCAGCATTCCCTACCTGGGTCCTACAGATTTTTCTACACGCAGTGCTTTGATATATTGATGTGAATGTAGC
The DNA here is from genome assembly GCA_020086605.1 of Lanius collurio. Lineage (NCBI taxonomy): Eukaryota > Metazoa > Chordata > Aves > Passeriformes > Laniidae > Lanius > Lanius collurio. Next base: position 607,367 of record JACBWW010000058.1, on the reverse strand, counting down.
ATTAAAAAAGCACTTTTTAATGTTAGACCCATTAAAATCAATGTGAATCATGATTCTACAGTAGCTGTCAGCCTTAATACAATTTTAGAGCATTGACTTGTGACAGTGTATCTGCCACAATCTTGTTGGTGTATCTGCCTATAGCTCTGGAGATGAATAAAACAACATATGTCTGAGGGGGGACTTCAGTAAAGAAGTGACTTCTCTTACAAGAGCTGTGCTTATGGTTTTTTTCCCTTGTTTCTTCTTCCTGCTGTTTTTCTTCCAATGTCAAACAAAACCCTAAAAACCCCCACACCCAGCTCTTCAAACTAGAAGACCTGAGAAAGCAGCGTTTGGAGGACTTGGCTACTCTGATTGAAAAGATTTACAGAGGCTGGAAGTGCCGTACTCGCTTCTTGTTAATGAAAAGATGCCAGATTGTGATTGCTTCCTGGTACAGGAGATATGCAGTAAGATACCATCCTTACTACATGGGGGGTTCTCTTCATTGTTTAATACACATAACCTTCATAGGATATTCTTCCTCAATATGTGCTGAGAGCTGTTGAAAGAATTCAATTTTGTGTTAATGTTTAAGTACCCATAGCAGGAATAAAGAAAATTTAGTTTCTATAGACCACTATTAAGTGCTTACACTGTGCTTGTTCTTAAATAATTAAAAAGCTCACCAGAGTCCTTTTGCTCTGGGAGAGCAGCATTCTGTGGCTCAGCTGGGAAGAGTCTTTTTCATTCAGCTTAAATGCTGTGCTTCCCAACACTTCCAGTGCTTTCAAAACATGTGGTTAATGTGTAAAAAAACGTTCAGTAATATACATGTGCAGTTCTGTGGAATTCAGTCATTCCTAAGCCTTTTTGTGTTTTTGCCTTATTTGGAACATTTGCCTTTGACTCAAGAATGCTGCCTGGGAGGATCCTAGGGGATTATTTTAACTATAACTCCTAAGACTCGTAATTCAGTATCATCATTGATACAGTCAGTCCTAAAGCAGTTTCAGATCTATCTGTGGACTGGGTGTTCAGTGCCATGAACTGAACAGCATGGTTCTACGACTCTTTCATGTCTTCTTGGCAGTTAGTAAATGATGCTGACTTTCGTGATAAAAAAGATTTATTTGTTTTTAAAACCATTCTTGAGCTTCTCAGCTGTGTTTGGTTATTGCTAGAGAATAGCTAAAGCATATCAGAAACCTTGATAAAACATGGAAAGAAAGTCTTCTTAAACTGCAAGTTGCAGAGTTGACAAATCCCTGTTTTTTAGTTGACAGACACTTCTGTTTGTCCTCTTGAAAGCCATCAGTGTTTGGTTTACTTCTTTTGGATAATTAGAGGGAAGTATAGATGATTTGGAAAAAATATGACTGAAGCATGCTTTTTTACTGTAAAAACTCTTCTCTCTGAACTTGTGTGATTGAAAGCCCTGTTCCTACAAACAGCATCATTACAGAATTGCCCATATGACTTCATTATGATCTCAGGCAACCTTAATGAATTTTAAATGGACTTAATGCAGCTAGATTGGCACAACTTTAAATATAAGGAAATGAAAACAAATACATGGCCAAGAATTGCTGATTTCTTAACTGTAAACCTTTACTGGGTCACTGGTGAAACATGGCAGCAGTTGTTTTATTGGTGATGATAGAGACATTTCCTCAGCATCTTCATGTGGATGGAAGGCACCATTCTCCTCACCAAATGTGTCTGGTAGGCACAGTGCTTTGGAAGGTTTCATGGGAAGTCCCTGGAACGAATAAAGCTTTTTTGAGCAACTCCTTGTGCTGGAGGCCTGACTCAAGGATCTGCAGACATTTCTCTGTCTATTGCCTTGCAAGACATGGATGGCAACCATGGCATGAGGGTGGCCCAGAGGGGACCCTCTCCAGCTTGCTCACAGAGATGTTCACTGTCACTGAGTGGGCTGAGTGTCAAGTCTAAAAGCCCTGTCAGTTTAGTATTCTGCTAAATGTCGGGCTACTGGAGAACTGAGCTTTTTTGAAGGAAAATGCTCAGCTATCCTGGAAATTTATAGTTCAACCTAGCATACTTAAATAATACTCCAGCATCTCATTCAGAAATTCATGGGTTTGGTTTTTTTCGTCTTCCTGAGTTATCAGCACTTGGTATAATAAAAGGCAATTTTATTTTACGGGTAATAGGAACAGCATGTCTTATGAAAAGGTGGTAAAAAGCTTAGCCAACAAACCTGAGATTTGTGACAGTTTTTGTGCTACTCTGGTGGTGGGAAAGACAAATAAAGCTCTTACTGTTAGCATTTAATCTGCATTTGTGCTGCTGACCATGAAGTTAGTGTTTCTGTAAACAGAGTGACATTGTCCATGCAGCATTGTTGATGTGCTTTGTTTCCCCTCGAGTTGAACACAGAATCTACCCTCTGATCTGCTCAGTCAAAAATTGTTCACTTTTTACATTTAGTGCTTGTCTCCTCAAGTATACTGTCAAATGTTAGTAATGAAAGGTTTATTATGCAGTGTTTAACAGATGCAATATTCTGTTCTAAGCATCACGTACTTATTTCCAATACAGCAACAAAAAAGATACCAGAAGATAAAGAGTTCGGCTATTACAGTGCAGTCGTACATCAGAGGGTGGAAGGTGAGTTTCCTGGTGCTGCAGCTGTCTCTGTGTGGTGAGGTGAGGAGCAGGTCAGAAAACACATTCCAAGTGCACTGAGCCTCCTGCCTTTCATGCCTTCTCTCCACGGAGCTGTGGCTGTGCCACAGCCATTGTTAAACACTCGTGTTTGCTGTGAGAAGAGGTGAGTTCAGGGTATCTGCATGTGCTGCCTGGGCTATAAATCCCTGCAAACCCTGCAAGTGGAATGCTGGGACCACACTAAACTACTGGGTTGTCCTTGAGGCATCTTCTGCCAGGGAGGTGGGAGGTCTCTTGACATGGACTGGAGTGTGAATGAGTGAGGATGGTGATTAGAGCAGACCTAATCAGGCAGGCCAACTGCTCCAAAGCTGGATGTTCGGGGGCTCTGCCCCTGGACTTAGAAAAACTGTAGTGCTGGAGTGATTTGGAAGCAACACGTTGTGGTTGGCAATTATTTTATGCTTAACAGGATTCTCAAAGGATGAATCAAATTGAAAGCAGGGTTAAAATAAAGAGCTTGGGTTGCCTGGGCAATTTGTTACTTGGGTTAATTCTCCAGTTCTCCTCTGGCTGCTAAGCGGAGGAGTTGTGAAAGTAGTTTATTGCTGTTGGCTTGTACTCTGCCTCAATTTGCCACAACTTCTCTTCTTCTCTGAGAGGTTTGTACTTTGAGAAGGGATTATCATGCATCCTAGTAGATATTTAAGGGATGCTTTAATAAGAGATAAAAATGAGGTTGACAGCTCACATGAAAGTAACCATGATGCTTAAAGCAACTACTGCTGTCCATCTTCAGAAAAAATAACCCTGAGCTCCTCTGTTTCCTTATTAACCTTTCTTCACCCTGCTAAAGGTGGATTTCCCCTCTGGTTAGGGAAGAGAGAGCTGCCTTTAGTTCTGGAGTCAGTTCCCTTTCTGTCAGACAGGGAGGGAGGGGCTGCAGTTAGGAGATATTGGTGTAAATAGCCCTCTCCTGCCCAGAAGGTTTTAAAGTTTGCCAGCAATAAGGTAACATAATTCGACTTTGCTGTTTTTCTGGATTTTTACTTTGTCTTTATTATTTTGTTTAAATGGGTTAAAAACATCCTTTCAGGCTAACTACTGATGTGCTGTCTTTTCCCATGAGTGTTATTTGAAGAAAACTGGGTTAAAAGCATCATCTTGAGTTACGGTTTTCTGTTTGCCATTGGAGAACAAGCTCTTTTGCAGCAGCATTACAGTTCATGAAAGCTTGATATGACAGCAGCCTTTAGTGTGACCTAAAGCCAGGCAATTTACTTGTGATTTATTCTTTATTGCACTCTAAATGGATTAGACATTTACTGTATGGAGAAAAAATACTGTTGCCATTGTGCACACAGACATATAGATATCTCAGGTAATGCAGCAAATCTGGGAGAAAACTAAACATTGAACAAAGATCGCCTGACCTGCAAGCCCCAAACTCTTGCAGCACAGAATCCCCCCTGGAACAGCAAAAGTTGGGCTGGGCAGCATTTGTGAATGTATTTGCTTGGGGATTTGGAGGCAGTGTGTTTAGGTTTTGCCTAGATTTACAAGTTGCAGTGCCCTACTTCAAAAACCATAAAAAAGTTAGTTAGTACAAAATAACATTTTAAATTGTTTACAGGCTCGGAAACTTCTTCGGGAACTCAAGCATCTGAAGCGTTGTAATGAGGCTGCCACAGTAATTGCTGCTTATTGGCATGGTACCCAGGTAAGGAATGGCAACAAATTGTGCACTTGTGTGTCCCTACATAGAATGAAGAAGGTCCCTCAGGATAGTTCTGTCTGGGAATATTGTTAGTGGCTTACACTGCTTTTACTGCCTAAACTGGTTTTTTGGTTTCTCTTTGCTGCTAACCTGTTGTAGCTGGTGCAATCTGGGAAGCTGGGACACGCTTTAATATTTGCTGTTTGTAGTGACTGGTTCCTTCCTTTCTTTCTTGCACAAATGGGAACTTGCAGTAACCTTTTCTTTCCTAAGCTTTTCTATATCCCATTTTCAAATGCATCACAGGCACGAAGGGAACTGAGACGACTGAAAGACGAGGCTAGAAATAAACATGCTATTGCTGTTATTTGGGCTTTCTGGCTTGGATATAAGGTACTTCATGCACATACCACATGCCCCCCTTCATTACCCAACAATACCAACATTTAATCACTACTTCATAGTGAGAATTAACGACTAATACAATTCACTCTTAAATAATAGAGCATGATCATCGATTCCTTCCATTTCCATTCATGCCACACCTAATAAATCTGATAGCATTGTGTATGCCAGATTATGTAGAGTAGGAAATTCTTTGCATGGCAAACAAGTACAGATTTGCACTAACAAGCCATTAGACTAGATTAAAAATGACTATAGTATTATCAAATTAGGAAATGCATTTAACTACGTGTAAATGAAGCATGGTTTGTGGGGGGAGAGAAGGTCGGGGGTTTTTTGTTGTGTTCCTCCCCATGCCCCCAGCAAGTGCTTTCAGTGACACTGTTTTAGTGATCCAGCTGAGATTTTCACCACAAATTATATAATCTGTGCCCTGGACGGTCATCATCTACAAGTTCAAACCAACACAAATAAGTTTCATTAAATTCTAGTTATGATTGGTTTAACTGATTCTCTGCTTGTGATTTGAACTAGTAAAAAAAAATCAATAAGTACAAGTAAAGCACAATTTTATGAGCTGATCTTTTAGCAGAAAATGATGTTAGTTTGCAATTCTAAACTTACAGCCCTAGAAAAATCCCAGGAATTCCAGCATCAGCTGTTTGTTTTCAGAAGCAAAGTCCCACTGAAAAATTCTTGCTAATCCCCAGCCTGTAGTGGTGGGTTATGTGAACATTGAAATGCTGTTCACTAGAGGCCAAAAATATATTGGTTTCAATTAATAAATTCCTAATTTAGTTGAAAACCATAAATACATTAGATTTAAAACATTTTTCAGTTGTTATTTATGTTGGGAGTGTGTTGTTAGAACACCTTGCAGACTGGATGGAGAAATGTGCTCAAATTACGTCTGGAGTATAATGCTGTGTTTGACCTTTGCCATTTTGATATAAATCTATTAGATTTCTAGCAAAATTGCAGTCCTAGGAATTCAAACAAACACACACAGAATTTCCTTCATACTAGAGAGTTTTTGAAACTTTTCAGTTCTAGCTTGATATTTAGGTAAATAGTTAAATATATATATATAAATAAAATATATAATTTGACAAACACACTGTTTCCTCATTTGTTTAAGAATAATACATTGAGAATTTATTTTATTTTTAATCAAAGTTCCTTTCACCAAAAAACTGTTCAATACTTCAGAAGAAATATTTGTTTTCCTAGTTTTAAGATGTGCCTCAGAATGAAAAGATATATCCAGTGGATGCAATAGTGTTAACTATGTAAAAGCTCCTCATTTAAATATTTAGTAGATTTGAATAATTTTTATCATGGTTTAGTACTTATTTTTATCAACTGGCTCACAGGAATTTAGTGAAAAATTGTCTGCTTATTCCTTAAATAGAAATAATCTAAATATGATAATATATATGTATATAAAGAGAATAATCTAAATTGAATTAAGATTAGAAAAATAATTACAGTCTCTGATAAGAGAGACAGTTTTTTATTGGTGTGATCTTTTATCTTTTCCTGGGGGAACAGTTGGAACAAAACGTTCTTAAAAGTTATCATCAGAAGTCTCTTGCTTTACCAAAAACCCCACAAACAAACAAAAAAATAAAGGAGAGTGAGCCTTAGTTTCCTTCCTTTCCACAAAATAGACAAATACTTAGCTTTTCAGAGGTCTTGCTTTTACATTGCTGTGCAGTTGGAGCTTTCCTGCCTAGCAGATGAGTGAAAACATAATGTTTTGAGTCTACATCCAGTGCACATTAACCTTTCCCTCTGCACCAGAAGAGCGTGACTGGCACAGGCTGGAACTGCTGCTGCATAAGTCTGATAACTTACAATTTGACAAGTGCAGGTGCAGGGCTAGAGCTGCTCTGACTGAGCCTGTAATACTGGAACTCTTCCTTGACTGTTGTCATCAGATAAGTGAACAAAAATGTTCTGGTATCTCCTAAAATGTGACATTCTGTTAAGTTGCCCACACATGCCTCAAATTGCCTTCCTGAAATGGAATGATTGATAAAAGGTAGGAAGGTGCCTATCTCTTTGTACATGAGGAATGCACTAGGTTTGATGGCTCTGCCCCTTAATTCCACAGACAGACATCATTTACCAGTCTGGAGAATTTTTTTTTTTTTTTTTTAAATACGTAAAGATCAAAATAAAAAATAACCTTCAGAATAAAAGCCCTCATTACAGTGCTAGAAAGTCATCATGACATGTAGTTTCAGAGCTGATTCTGTCCTGCCCAGGCACTTGCCAGTGGAAGAAGTGATTAGATAGTGAAATTTTAGTAAGTCTTGATTTTCATACGCATTGTTTTGATCATGAAACTGCAGGCAAAGCTCTCCCATTAGGATCAAGTTCTGAGATGTGTGCACAGAAGAGGAGGGGGAAAGGCTGACAGTGAATAACAGGGCTGACAAAATTCCCACCTGCACTTGCCACTTCAGCAGCAGTGGAGGCTTTCTTGACGTTCTCTGTGGCTTCACACCAACTCCCATGGGCATGTTGGGTGTCCAAGGTCAAGGGCTGCTGCTCCACCCCTTCCCCTCCTGGTTGTGAACCTGTTTGGTTTGGGAGAGGCGTTTCCTGGTGGTTGTGCTGTCTGCATCGGGCTGTCTCTTTTGTTCACTCTCTGAACCCTCTAGGCTCGGAGGGAGTTGAAACGCTTGAAGGAGGAGGCTAGGCGTAAGCATGCTGTGGCAGTCATTTGGGCTTACTGGCTTGGACTGAAGGTACTTTCTCCAACACTCCCATCTGTCAACATGAACTCAATGAAGCGTGGCACACTACTTACTAACACTTAATAAACAAGCAGTTGTGTGGGCTCGCTAGAAGGGATGGGTTGGTTTTTTCTTTTACGTTGTTTAACTTTGTCATGGGATTAGCTGATGAAAGAGTCATAAGCTGAAAGTGCCTCACAGCAGCATTTAGGCATCGAGGCTTTTTTGTCATATCAGGGATCACAGCTTTCAAGAGAAAGACAAAAGTCAGATTAAAAGGACTCTGTTACAGTTGTTGACTTAAAAAAACTGACCTACCTTGGCAAAGGTCCTATTTGGAAAGATTACAAAGATGTATTTTCTGGTTGTGATCTCTGCTTGTTTGAATGGGAAGTAGAGAGGAAGTGTCTGACTCTCACTGCTGCTCACAGTAGACCCCTGATCCCAGTGATGAGGAGGACACGGTGTAAAGCCAAGGGTCATGTCCTGTTGCATCCAGCAGCCTTTTCAGGGCCTGGCATTGCACACAGGTACCTGTGGCTTGTGACAGCCATGAATTCCTAGAGAAACTGAGATGTGCAAAAGTGTTTTGTTTTCAGTCCCTTGCTTTCAAGGACTGGTTGGCAAAAGAAAACACATCTGTAATCTGGAAAAATGTAGTTCTGCTCTGTAAATAGACTATGAAAATGGCATCTTCAGATGTTTCAGGTCTGTGCCCAAATGATTTACATAACACAGTTCTACAGATGCAGTCCCGAGGAACTGCGGAAATCTGAATCTGTTTGGTTTGGCTGGGGGTGACTTCTGCTGATTGGGTTATTGTAGACTACAGAGGCATGAAAGGAGAAATTCACTCAGTAATGCAGAGCAGTTCAGCTCTCATATTGTACTTGTCCTGACAGTGTTGAAATGGGAAAAATAGTTAAGAAAACATATACTTCTATATAAAACATGTTCATTTGTGTTAAAAAAAAAATCCATTTCAATACATACATGGAAACCAGAGCTGGAAAATACAAAGGAGCCATTTTAAGAAGTCATTCTGCAGATCAGAATCACGCTTTAGGTACTACTGCCAAAGTAGGTCTGTTTTTATGATTTTAAAACAAGGATATGTCCCTCCTGAGAACTCAGAGGCCATTTTATATCAAACAGTGGCATTTAAATGCAAACTGATGATTCCAAAACCTTTAAGGTGCATTACAGCAGGAATACATTTCTGCAGTCTGTGGTGGGGTTTTCAGTGAGTTTGTTAAATAGCGTAAGCAACATTTCCAATTTCCATCTCACCTGAAATACACAGATTTTTCTGAACAAGACCATAGTCTGTCATTCCAATACATCACTGTTACCACAGGTAGTTTGAAGGCAAAGTGTTTTCACCTGTGACATGTGAGGATGAAGAATTTAAATTGATACAAACAACCAAGATTAAACCATTCAGTTGTGAGGATTTTGTTACTTGTTGGTTTTATTTGATTACATGCCAAGTAGATTTTAATAGCATTTTTGCTACTTTCCAAATTTAGGCTTTTCTGGAGCAACTTGCATTTCTCAGTGCTTGCTTTGCAGCTTCCCTGCAGCACCAATAGGATGTGTGGGTGTCTATTAGTCCCTTTCTTCCAAATTAATTTGCACACCTTGCAGCTTGCAAAGAATAATATAAAGCAAGATGATTAGGGAGAGTCTATGAGAACATGGTGAGATTTGGGATGATTGTGGTTGGAGTGGCTTTGAGTGTGTTAATTGCCATCCCTGAATAATTAATAAAGGATGTACTCTAATTATAGAGCACTAAGCCTTGCGGAAAATGAGTGAATAAGAACTCTAATATTTTTTTTCTTATAAAGTGAGGAGGAAAAAATTATGCACTGAATGTGCATAGAATGATGACAGCTGAATGCTGCCAGTTTTGTTGATGCATCTTAATGTGTGATTAAGCAAAACTTGTTTACTTGTGGGGTGTTTTTAGTCCCCAAATGGTGACGGATCAGATTCTTGTTTTCCAAATGCTGGTTTATCTCAAAATGAATGAGGCAGAAGGGGGTGCCAGAGGAAATTTTTTTCTGTAAGTTGGTGGGGATTTTATTCTTTGGGTTTCCCTTTATATTCTGGTTACACAGAAGCCAGCAACACACAGTGAGTTAGCTAAAACCACTAAATTTTGCTCTGGGGTGAATTATGCAAAGCCACGATGTTTTCCCTGGGTTTTACCCAAAACCCATAACAGGTGTGTTGCGGGCTGTGCCAGAGTTTGCAAAAAAAATTGGGGGATGTTTCAGCTGACTTGAGGTGAGCCTGGGTGTCACATAAAACTGCAAACCAATTGGGCTCTCTCTGATTACCTTTTCTGAATTTTGATTTATGCTGATTAGCACTGGTAGAAATAGAAAAGGTAAAACAAGTACTCTGAAACTGGCACTTCCAAGGACATATTAAAAATTAATATCACCAGCAAAAATTGTTTTGATCACTTTTTTTAAAAATTGTATTGGTTTTTAAATAAATTTTGGGAGCAAATATCAAGTTTGCTGACATTAAGCAATTTTTGTGTTGATTTTCTGCTCTTACCAAGCACCAAAATCTTATTTTTCTTTTGGAATGAAGATTGCTTGTGTGAAAAGAGTTTTTTCATGCAGAAGTGTGCTCTGGAAAAAAAAAAATCCCATTTTTATTATAGAAAACTCTGTGTATTAAGAATTTTAATGGAGAAAAATCTGAAAATTTCACCAGTTAACTCTGTAATTAACATCAAATCAGTGTCCCTTTAGACACAAGAAAATTGTGTCATCACTGGTGATGCTTCACTTTTTCCATTCCAGCTTTATGCAAAATCCTATTGAAAATAGATTCATGCAGTGAATTCGACAATATTTGAATAATTTGCCTTTTTGGAGGGAAGTATTTCAAATTCCTTGTTAAGTTTGCAAATAATTGCACTCATGTCAGCCAAGGTATCTTTCAGACATCTTGGTCCATGGTCTGTTTCACATATTTTAAGTGTGACCTGGTGATGTTCCTATTTCAGGGAACCCTTTGCATGTACATATGCTTGTTTTAATGTTTTCTACCATAGAATTTTTCAAAAGAGTACCAAACAAATACTTTCTTTTTATTCATTTTGAGGGTTTGTTTAACTTTCCAGGTCCGTAGAGAATACAGGAAATTCTTCAGAGCCAATGCTGGAAGAAAAATTTATGAATTTACCCTTCAGAGAATTGTATGTATTTACCTGTACAAAGCACATGTACACTTTCTGTGTTTTAAGTTTTTATTTTCTATCAAATGCAACAACTGTGTTATGGCCTTGGTAGTCTTTATAAAGAAATGTCCAAGCTAAGCACATGGAAAAGTGACAAATTAATATTCTGATATTGTAAAGAAAGGATAGTGATAGTGTTTGGAGGTGCAGAAATGGTATGAAGTATTTGCCACACTTCTTTGATATCCAAATCTGCATTTCTCAATATACCTGGCTTTTAAAATCCATATTCTGGCTTATGAGAACTGAGAGTTGCAGTTTGGTAAATGTGCTTTTTAATCACAGATCATCTGCTTTTCCTTGTGTACTTCAATAACTCTGATATTTGAGCATTACTAAAACATCTTGCTTCAATTTTATCACAGATGCAAAAATACTTCCTGGAAATGAAGAACAAGATGCCTTCTTTGTCACCAATAGATAAAACCTGGCCAGCGAGGCCTTACCTTTTCTTGGATTCAACTCACAAAGAACTAAAGAGGATTTTCCATTTGTGGAGGGTAGGACACATTCTGGTCCAGTCTGTGCAGAACTTCTTCCCATGATTTTCAGCAGCTTTGTTCACAAAGGGTCTATTTTTAGGATGTATTTCCTTCAATTCCAGCCAGGATAATTTTATTTCTTTGGAAGGAGTATGTTTTTCGGTCATTGCCTTTGGCCTGCAAGGGATATAACTATCCTGGTTACTCCTTTCTCAGGCTAGGGAGAAAGGTTTGCTTCCTGCCATCTGCCTGTTAATTAATAGCTTGTAATACTTGTGTCCATGGCCAGGACTTAGACCAGTGTTGGAAGTGCTGGGTGGAATTTTTTACTTATGAGCTGTGGTTAGCTGAAATTGGTTTTGGATCTTCGGACGGAGAGAACAGCGAGAATCTGTACAAGTGCTGAAGGGACGTTTTACTGTTCTTGTGGGCTGTGTTTTCTGTCAATTGTCAAGGAACAGTTTTTCTTTCTGAGCCTGCAAAATTCACCCTCTCAGCTATGTTTTTTTTTCCCCTTTCTCTCTGCCTATACAAACTTCCAAAATCGTGGAACTGTATGTATGTTTCTGTGAAGCTTTTTACCACAGTCCTCCACTAACTGGTATCTCATAGATTAAGCTCATATTTGAGTGCAACATGCTTACATGAGATGTTCTATATATTGTTTCTGGTGTAATTCAGAAGTATCTAGAATGGATGAGGAGAAAACCACTTCTCCTGTTTATTACAGTGGCATGTAGGATGGAGCTGAGTCACTTCAGAAGCATACAAAGAATGTGCATCTTGAGCAATGAGCAAACATTAGTCTGTGGTGCTATGAGATTGAGAAAGATAATTTTATGGTCTGTTTAATGTATCCTGTTTTGTAGTGTAAAAAGTACAGAGATCAGTTCACAGATCAGCAGAAGCTTATATATGAAGAAAAACTGGAAGCAAGTGAACTTTTCAAGGACAAGAAGGCTTTGTATCCAGCCAGGTAATGACTGATTCTGCTGCCTTTAGTGTACAAGAAATTCTACATCCTTCCATAGATTTGGGAAACTAAGCAAGATTTTGCATTTTATCTTAAGCAGGAAAGTGCATTTTCCATGTTTGACAACATCCACCATTTGACTTTATCATCCTGAAAACTGACCTCAGTTAGAAGCAAACTTAGCTGTTGTTACAGCCACTAATCCTGTGATACCAAGAACTTCTGTCCAGAATCCATGGTGGTTTGTTGTTCAAACCCGCCATGACCTGCTCATGTTGTAAAAGTTTGGGGAACTTGCAGAAGGGAGCAACTCTCACCCTTTCCCCTCATTTCCATCAGGCTGTTTCCTGCAATAATAAAGGCAGAGTGTGCTGGGAGGATGAGCTGTGCTGGGGAGCTCTCCTGTGTTCAAAGTCAGCACATTTCACCATAATGCTCTAAGGTGAAGACTGGGTAGTTTAACAGTTAGATACACCAGTGCATATCTTTTAGCAAGGATACTTTAAAAAAAGTTCTATTTCCATTTTAGAATTTTTTTTCTTATTTTTATTTCATCATGTGAAATCTCTTCAAGTAAGTTTTTTTGTTTCTCAGACTATTGAGTTCTTTAAAACTGACAGATTCTTGTCATTGCTATCTACAGAGCTAGCATTACTCAAGAAAGTACAGTAGTATCTGATTTTATTTAAGGAATACACTTCTTTTGGTATGCAATAAAACTGACAAAAGAGAGATATGATGTCCTTGAAATAAGTTGGCTTACACTTTTTTAAGTGAATATGAGCTTATAAATTGTATTTTTTATTGAAAACAAACATCTTGTCCATCTCAAGAGAGTTTTCTTGTAGAAGCTGAAATTTGAGCTGAGCAGGAGCAATTAAAGTGAGAAGCGAGGTTCGGCAGAGGGAGGAACGGGAATCTGCAAGAGTTTATGAGAACACTTCCATGCATGGACAAGCTCTGCTTGTTGTTTGTGTGTTTCCTTGGTTTTATTTTGTGTCATTTTTTTCATTGAGACATTTCCTGTTTTCCTGTAATGGGCTCTGTATATGTTTCTCTTTTTTTTTCCCTTCAGTAGATCACTTATTTAATGGCTATATATACTAACTTGTGGTTTGTTCCTTATTTGCAAGCAGGTTGTTTTAGGTTTTAATCAGTATGCATTTGATCAGCAGAGAGCTCATTGGGAAAGAAAGAATTCTATTTATATCCCTGGTTTGGTACTTTTTACACCAAGGCTGAACAATGAAATAATATACAGCAAAATATATTTATATTATCTATATTTACATCTATATCTAGATGTGTATATCTGTATTTATATGTAAAACTCATATACATATATATGTGAGTAGTTTTTATCCAAGACATTCTTAAGTAGTATACATGATAGAGGAGCTGTTGATTCATTTCAGTTTTAGTGGTAAGTTGTCATCATTTGATCAGGGATGAAGTCCACAGGGAATCTACTGTTTTGATGAATAATGTTTCACAATGCTAATAATTAAAAACTAAAAAACCCTGAAGCTCCAACATGGTGGAAAGTTGGAATGCTTTCCCCACCCTGCATTCATTTAGAAACATTTCCATCTCTTTTTGTCTGGTATTCAGAGCTGATTAGCTCCTACTGTTGTTTTGTTGGTTTTTTTTTAAATTGGCCTAAGGGTAGAGAAAATTACTGTAAAAAGTTTCTGATTAATTAGAATGATAATGGTTCATAGGATATGGCTAATTTTCTGTGTGTAGTATAATTATTTAAGGAGAGGGACTTGTGGGTACTAAAATTCCAGTACCCTTCCTCTTCTTTCCCATTTATCTGTGTGCCAGATTGCAATTGCAAAGGCAATGCTGTTCCACATACTGAATTGGTTTCTCTTGGGCTCCAGTCTTGACAGGGCTTTGCAGGAATACTTTGACTGTAGTTAAATCAAAGTGATTATTTAAAGGGACTTCCAAACAGAGCAAGCAGCGACTGTATTCACCAATTCTTGACCTGTAGTGAAGCCCTTATTTAACACCCTGAGGTATGTAAAGGTGGGGGGATTGGCAAGTGGAGCAGATCTTGACAAGGATCTGCTCCCTGCTTCACAAACAGCAGCAGATCTTGAAGGCAGGTTCATGTCTGTCACTGAATTCCTGCCAGTCCGTATCAGTACTCTGTCAGTCAGGTTTTTTCTGTTTTCACAGAACCTCTTACTGGGTGATTTTAAATCACAGTTGGCTGCATATGCGAGGATGTCCATGTGCCTGATATCCAAAGCAATTTGGCCCATTTAATTGGAAAATGCTTCCAGAGCCAGGAAAAAGCCCTATTCTGCCTTTGGTGATAACTTTCTCTTCATTCACCATCACTGGGCTGTTAATGTGTATAAGAGTCTGTGTCTAATACACATGCCATTTCTTACCCCTCCTTTCTCCCTTCCCCTGGGTGATGTGCTGGGGGATACATCCACACAACTTTGCAGCAATTCCCATGTTATCTTCTGCTGGCACACTCTGCCTGCTTGGCACAGATTAATGCTGACACCAGCATGCTGAGTGCACAGGTACAAAAGGTGGGCATTGAGAGTAGAGGTTTCTGGCTTGTTAAGACTATTCCCTCACTAAAAACGAAGCAGCAAGTGACTTCCCTTGGAAGAGGGTTGGTCAAAGCTTGAGGAAGTTTCTGGCTGTATAGGATCATTGAAAATTGTATTTGGTGCATCTCGTCACGAAGCCTGTGAAGCTTCTTCCCCAAGATTCATATTTAACTCGTGTTTCCTTTGCATTTCTTTTGGGCAGTGTTGGGCAGCCATTCCAAGGGGCTTACTTGGAGATCAGCGAGAACCCCAAGTACAAAAAGCTCACAGATGCCGTGGATGAAAAGATCATTATTGCAGAAGTTGTGAATAAGATCAATAGAGCCAATGGGAAGGTAATCAAATGGATTTATCTAGAAGGGTAGATCATTTTGGTTACAAATACATTGAAAATGAGACTCGTAATAGTCCGAGGATTTTTTAAATAATGTGTATTTTTAAGAGCAGGACTTGAAATACTGGTTTTATGTAATTTGGTGATTTCAAACACCTCTTTTAAACTTACATAAAGATTACTAAAATATTGTTTTGTAGTTTCCAGTGACTTTTCAAAAAAAAAATTGTATCTCATCAACTGGTAACAGACTGTATTGTGTCACAACTAAATGTAGTCTCTGTACTCAGCTAAGGTCTTCTATTTGCCAATTAAAGAACGTAAACATTTAGGGAATATTGTTCTTATTCAAGTATTTAGAAAACTTAACTTTTCAAAGTCCACGCTGTCAGTCAAGTTTCTGAGTATCACATTTTATTATCTTTTAAAATTATGAGTGGCATACTCTGCTAGCTTTGCCTGTCTTCCAAAGCTCTTTGGAATGAAGAGGCAAGTTTCTTGTATAATTTGAATAAGGTTGTTAAACATGGTGGGTACTTTTTTTATTTGGCCAACGTAGAACACATTTTGCATTTAAATTATACTTATTAAAACAGGAAGTATTATTCTACCATAGTAAACTTAATTGCTTTCACCATATCTGTCTAAATATTAGAAGTAGTAGATCTCAACTTCTCAGATGTAGATGTCATTTATGCATTTGTAGGAGTGAAATTAGGTTGCCTGTTGGTTGATGCCGAGTTAATTTTCTGGTTTAGAAGAAACTAATTAAATGAAGACAGTATCTTTCCTGTACTTGCATAGGCTACAGCTCTCAAGATGAAAAAAAAATTAATGAACTGTGGTTCTATGTGCTTAAGGCAGCTACTTCTTAATTCTAATGAAGATTCTATTATTTAAAAGTTTACAGGAGAAAAAGCTGTATGTGGATTAAGTTCTCATTTCTCTTTCTTACTGTTTTCTAAGACAAATTTAGGAACACACATTTCATGCTTAAAAAATATTTGTCTTTTGAAACTATGAGTGTTTATCCTCCTAGAGGGTAATTCCAATAAATAAAGAGAGGAGAACATAATTCTGAAAAATACTTATGTGATTTGTGTTGCTCTGCATCATAGTTTTGGTGAATAATGGTCAATATAGAGACTTAGTGTGTGATGATTTTCCTGGAGATTTAAAGTGCATGAGAAATTAGGTTATCCTGATTTACATGGTTTCAGTGTTTCACTTTCTGAATTTTACAGCTGTAAGCCAGTAATTAAAAGAACTGTTTATACCTAAGCATATGTGCCAAAATGAGCTAAGCTTCTCAATCTATAATTAGACACATAAATAAATTTGACCTGATTTTAACTGATCTGCAGCTTTTACTGAACATCAAATGTTCACGTGTGCTAAAGTGGGCCAAGCTTTTTAACCCAGTGAACTCCATGGAGTCTTAGTAGGTGCTCACTGAAAACCAGCTCTCTCCTCATGTATACAATGTTCTGCATTTTTGCATTTTCACAGGCTGCATCCAGAATTTTCTTATTAACCAAAAATAACGTTCTTCTTGCGGATCAAAAATCTGGGACTATCAAGTCAGAGGTTCCGTTGGGAGATGTTACCAAAGTGTCCATGAGCTCCCAAAATGATGGATTCTTTGCAGTGCACCTCAAGGAGGTTGGTTACCACTCCATCACACAACAATGACTGTTTTACATGCAGTGGTGTAAAACCTGTTTGTTAATTATATTGTAGCATTAAATCATGGGGGTTAGCTTGTAGGCTTAGAAATTTATTGAACTTTGCCATAGCTGAAAAACTTGGATTTAAAGCTACTGAAGCCAAATGAGAACAGTTATTACATTATGAATGATCACTTAACTGTGAAAATCAGACTTCATATTTCACTTCAGCCTCTTCAGGATCAGAGTTTTCCACTTGTAATATGGTTCAGGTACTTTATGCCAGTGTTTTCCTTACATATACTGGTAGAATATTTCTCTCTTCTTTATGGGATGCCAAGAAGTCCAGGTTGAGGCACAGTTAATTTGTTACCCAGTTCTGAAGAACTTAGCTCAGTGCTATATTTGCCTCACTGCACTGTAACCATTGCTCTGCTAAAATCATTAAGCTGGCATCTGTATTCTAGCCTAAATTTATTTGAAGACTGTTATATACAGTGTCTTTTCATACCCACTGCCATCATCCTCAGCCTGGTGTTGGTAATTTACTTTTGTTCCTTTCTGCACGTATTGCTGGGGTGTATCCAGACGAGGAAGACAGAAACACTACAGTTTTGTGGGACAAATGAAAATGGCACTCCTTTAGGGCCAAAAGGGATTTGTTTTACCTTTCTCAACTGGTTTGTAGATTATTTGAGAGCAAATGGGATTTTGATCCTATACACTGCACTGCATTCCCTGTTTAATTTGCAAGACAAAAGATTGCTGTTTCCTTAAACTGGGAAGAGAAGACTCCTTGTAAATCCTCCTGCTTGGCTGCCATTTAATCATACTCGAGGTTTTGGTAGTCCTAACTACTTTCTTTCCTGTTTCAGGGTTCAGAAGCTGCCAGTAAAGGAGATTTCCTGCTCAGCAGCAATCACCTTATTGAAATGGCCACTAAACTTTACCGTACTACTCTCAGCCAAACCAAACAGAAGCTCAACATTGAGATATCTGATGAGTATGTTTCTTGTTTGCTTAAGAGTACATTTGCTTCAATGCAGCATGCTAAAAAGTCAAGTATCTAGTGTCAGAATAACAAAACACTTTTATGCAGCTAATACTTCTTTTCTCTTGACAGAATACTTGTAAAGAAGGATCCAATTTTCAATGTGTGCTCATTATAGTATTCATTTTGGCTTTTATGTCCCTGAAAGTCATTACAGAAAATGTGCTTTTGTTAAAGTATTTTCATATAGGGCTGTGAAGCAGAACTGCTGCTGTAGAAATAATCAAGAGTTACTACATTTGAGGGAACAGCTTTGCATGTGACTGAAAAGTTCACCTATTTCTATGAGATATTTATAGATTAGAGTGGACACTAGGTGCCAAGTTCTCCTGAAAACAACCAAAACCAGAATACAAAACCCCTCCCCAATTCAATGTAGGTTTATGAAGCTCTACCTTCTCTTTTGTGAAGTTGGAACAACCTATTGTTTTTTTGGTTTTCCATTGTTTAAAAGCTTTGTGTGATAAAATGTTTGCATCTCAAAATAACACTTCTTTCTGCTTGATGCAGTTTCATATTTTGGCCTTAAATAAGAACTGCCCTTGTGGTGTTTTTAGCTATGGAATAAAGGTGTTTGGGTGTGTGTGTGAACTCCTAAAGTCTGCTGAGAAAGAGTCCCTCACTTAGTCCACCACTGTCGTGTGCTCCTTTTGTTCTGCGAAGTGGCCCCTCTTTTCAGCAGTGTTGATTTGGTGGGTTTATTCATTTTGAATAAAGAAGAAAATTTGGAACTTTATAACAATAGTGAAGTAAATTTCCTGTAGGCAAAAACTGAACCTTTTTATCTGGCTGGACTGCACTGTGTGTATTCTAGAGTCATAGTAGTGAGTACAGTTTGGAACTGTTCAGATTGGAGGATTTATTAAAAGGCTAATTTTGCTCTTTCCTTGAAAATAAGATCTGCCATTTTCCTTTTTTCTGTTACCAGATCTAATTTCATTTGCTCAAGGGTGTGTGTTTTTTAATCTCTAAGAGTGTGGCTATTCCCTGTAAGCTTCTAGTTTAAGGGGAGCTACAAAGAAATAAACTACTAAAGCAAAGTTTAGGCATGCATTGCACTAGTCTGGAGTGCCTGCTTGCCTTAGGTCTGGAAAACAGCCTGCTTTCAGGGAGTCTTTCTTGCTTTTTGGGATGTGGTTTTTGTTTCTTCTCTTGTAGATTAAAAACATTCATGTGTGTATTGCTATTGAGTTTATCCAGACTAAGTAATTTTAAGCTGTGCACAGTCCCATCTCTGTTAATGGTGAAACAGGAGTCTCTTCTCTTAGAGTTTATTTTAATCTAGAGTTTAGACACAAGCACAACTAGGAATTAAGAGGAAAACGTGGTCTTATTCTGATTACTCTGCTTTTTGGAAAGAGAGCTGATACAAGAATGCTGTTGATGCAGGGGTACGTTTAGCAAGAGACACTGTTCACGTGGATAATACTGGAGCAGAGGGTGTAGGAGAATGCAGCTCTGGTGATGAGACAATGGCTGTAAGAGCTGCTCATGTTTTTGGGGTGCCTGCATGGCTGGCAGTGGTGAGCAAGCTCTGAGTGCCCGGGCTGTGCAGCAGGAAAGCAGGACCGAAGGGCAGCTCGGCGCAGCAGAGGCCACTTCCTCCCCTGAGCTCTGCCGTCAGTTTGATTTGTGGTTTCCGGCTGCAGAGCAAATTCTTTGAAGTTTTTGGCCTCTGCTGGAGGACTTATTAAGGATGCTAAAAGGGAAAATCGGCTGTGTTACAAAGGACTTTTTAGGTCAACAACCACTGCATGTGAGCCAAGAGGCAGCACTGCCTTGCTTATTGCTTTTAATCTCGCTATCCAGATCAGTGAGAGGTTTGGGGCTCCACAAGGAGCATGTTGGTTTTTTGTGTTTTGGGTTTTTTTAGGCAATTCTCCATATTCAGTGAAATTTCCCTTCCAGTAAAAAGTGAAGAGTCAAATCCAGATTAATTTACCTGAAACTGTAGAAAATGTCTAAATTTGGAGATTACTGGGCAGGAAGTGAATTTTCCCTGTTGCTGAGCAGGGGCCTATAAAGGCCAGCTAAAGATTAGACATACGAGAGGTGCTAAAGTACCAGATGTGCTAAATTAAGCATAAACCAGAAGAAAAGCGCTCCCAGTGTTGCTATAGAAGTATTGAGCTTCCTTCCACGAAAAAAGAGAAGTCTCTTTGGCTGACAGTGAAGCAATTGGAAATAGTCTTTGCTGCATTTCTGGTACATTAGAAATTCTGTTTCAAGCTGGTTTTTATTTTTTCTAAAGGAATATCAAACTAACTTGTTGTAAAATGTCCACAGTTATAGGCAAAAATCAATAATTAAGACAGACTATCTGAAGAAGATTCTAGCCATACCATAACCTATGGGCTATTTTTCATTTATTCCCCAACTCTTTATTATTAATACAGAGCAGAAAATGACATCTTTTGGAATGATGCTTAGAACCAATGGGAAGAGATTTCTGTTCCTTGTGTGTCTTTTTTTTTTTTTGTCCACCCTTAACTAAAATTTTTACTATTCCCTCTCTTAGGTTCCTGGTCCAGTTCAAACAAGAAAAAGTGTGTGTGAAGTTCATACAAGGCAGCCAGAAAAACGGCAACATCCCAACTTGCAAGCGAAAAAACAATCGGCTTCTCGAAGTGGCTGTCCCTTAACTGCAGCTGGTGACTCTCCCTTTCATGGACTTGTTTCTTTGTAATAGTGCAATTTTAGTTGTTTGGTTTTGCTATTTTTATCTCTTTCTGGAGCTGTTGATGGCTAATAGCTTTAGAAACCCTTGGCAAAACATTTGATCGATCGACTTTGAAATCTTTTTGTTCATGTCAGAATTTTAACACTCGAATCGCAGATTTTTATCCGGTGAGGCATTTTTACCAGCTGGCACATACCTGTCATACAACAAATCATTCTCTTTGTTTAGCAGACATATTTTAGTGCAGCATATCATAAACCCACATATTAATGATAAATTACTCGTACTCCTTAGTCTAGAGATCCACTTAACAGGAATGACACATGGCCTTGATGCTGAGTGGCCACTTGTGCCCAGTGTCCTTTTATCCCAGCCTGTCCAGGGCTCTGACAGAGGCTCCTCACATCCAGCCCCTGTGCAGACCAGTGGAGCAGAGGCTGATACAGCACCTCCTGCAGCTCACACTAGGACATAAGTAACTCAACCTTCCCATCAATGCAGCGCAGAAACATCTAATTCTGCAAAATGGAAGGAATAGGTGATGACACAAGCAGCTACACGCATCATTTTATAGCAAAACGTGCAGAAATTTCAAAACAGCAGTTTTAATTAGGTCAGATGTTTTTAATGACTTTATAAAGTAGAAATCAGCAGAATTAAAGAAGCTTTTTCTTTTTTTCACAAAAGCTATAAGGTTCAAGGCATATTTTCTGTTCTGCTTTTTTTCTTTCAAATTATCAGTTAAGATTAGAGCCTGAAAAATCCAATAGTATTCATAACACAAGTAAATGCTAGTTATTTAAACAGTTAGTTACCAAGTGAAAGGTTTGAGCCTTTCTTTTAAATATTGGCATGTACAATGTGCAATAAAACATGTGACATTTTGTGAGAATTATTTATGATACACTTATGTGTGGAAGAGAGAGGATTGGTGCAGACTGCATAGACAATGTGAGGGTTAAAATAGATCTGTTTTGTTAATTTGCAGTTTCTAGAGTGTACACTACAGTTGTCAATTTGGGAAGAATACTTAGTATTAAAAAAAGAAAAAAATCCTTAATTTGGGGGTCTGTATATAAATTGGTATTATGGTAATAAAACTGTTCTAATTCTGTGCTGTTTGGTACTCCTATGTTATAACCATATTTTTGTACTCCAGACTATTTTATATAACTCGTGTGCCTGATGTAAATGCGTGCACAGAAAATACAATCAAGAGCCGCATTGTAAATCTTCAGTGTAACTGATTGCACTTAATCTTTTATAAGCCACAAGCATTAGCTGAAATCCTTGAGAGGAGAGATGCTTTGCCAGAGGGAAGGAACTGCTCATGTGAAGGGTTTGTGGGATGTGACTGTGTGATTTGTTGATGCGAGGACAGCGGAGAAAGCGCATTGTATTTTTGCAGTCTGATGTAGGACAGATTAAGACCCTGGCTATCTGATGTGCAGTGCTGGAAGTCCAAGCATAAATAAAAGAAAGATAAAGAAAAGTTCAGAGTCTCCTTCCTGTCCTGGTGGTGATGTGATGTAGCGCTCATGGCTGTGGAGGCTCCGCTGGGTAGTTAGAGCAGTGTTCATTGCAATAGGTGTTCAAGTGCTGATGGTTATTAGTCTGAGTAATACAACTGGTTTGGGTTACACCACACTCTGCTTTGGGATTAAATGGTTTTCCTGTGATTTGGATACAAAACAATTGTTTTAACGGGCTGCTTCAGTGTTGCTGTTGAAAGTCCATACGTGTGACCTTGAAAGGTGGGACTGATCAGAAGATCTGTTTCCCAAACTGACACAAAGGTGCCTCTTCAAACCCTTCTTCAAATAAATGAGTCAGGTTAATAGTTTAATAAAACTTAAATAATTTTACATGAATTGTAATTATAGATGCTTGTGAAGGAAATTTTAGAATAGTCTTGTGAAAATTATGGTACTGGAAAGGAATTGTTCCATTGCCTTAAGAAGACAGCACGTACTAATGACAATGTGGCATTTAAAACTCCTAAATTCTGTATTAGAATTTCAGCTTGGGAAAGATTGGAGAGTTTGTAAAACTGTTCACTGTCTTGGAAACCTTTACAGTAAGAACCACACAGAGCAAATTTTGAAAATTGATACAAAAGTAAGAAAAACAAACATTTGAAATCTGATGTAATTCTGTAGTTGTTTGTAGTTAAGAAATGGGAGAGTTTAGATTAAGAACATCTTGATATTTGGCCCACGAAACTAGGATATTACTGGATAATGTTAGGATATTTGTCCCATCCCAGCCAGATCCAGTACACATCCCTTCTATTTTTTGATCTTTGCAGCAAGTCATAATAGCCATACCTGCAAAAGACTGGAAGAGGGACAAACTCCTCACTTTGGCTTCTCTTGTTGCCTTTTTTTTTTCTGGACTTCTACAATTTTTACCTTGCATATTAGCTGGTACTTTGTGACAATTACCTTTTGATTCTTAAATACTCAGTGGGCAGAGCAAGTTTTGCAGATCATGAATTATTAGATATACTAGGAGAACCATGGCATCTTGATGTTTAGATTTAAGTATCTAGGATGTTGAAAACAAAATTGGATGATCACCTAGCCACCTAGATTTTTTTTCTTCTTTTCCTCTGTTTTCTTTTATGACTATCAAATGGAGTTGTAAAGAGTATTCCTCCCATGGTGCTAACCTTACTTTTGCATCCTTTTACTTTGTAAATGCTATTCTTTCATCTCAAAGCTGGGCAAAGATCATTAAGAAAAAAATTTGTTGCATGATGCTTTCTAGAATCAAATAAAATTCTGTTCCTAGACCTATACTTTCTCTATATCTGTATTTTTCTTACTGCAAAAAGAGCAGGTGACTGGTTTTTAGGTTAAATATAGACAACACTGGTATGTGACTTGAAGAAAAAAGAAATTTTTTGTTTTGTATGTGATTCCTTAAGAGGCATCCTCAGTGATCCACAGTAACATTCTTCAGTCCTTTCCTCATCATAGTTTTTGCTGAAAATTCTACATACTCAACTTTCCTAACATTAGGCTTTGGACCAATTGCCTGAGAACGGTATTATAGCCAGTTAAATCTGATTTTTAAAAATGGCTTTGTGCCCCAAATCTATCATATTGCACATGTTATGTCTTGTGATCTGTTTCTCTCCTTTTATGCTTAACAATTCTATCCTGATTTTTTAATGTTTTTATTCATCATACAAATTATAGAAGAAAAGAAACTAAAATGTAAAAATAGGAAAAGCATATTCAGTTTTAATTTGTGTTTTAATTGCCAAAATTGAAAGCCTTTTTCTATACATTTCTGGAGGGAAAAATGAAGATTTAATTCAAAATTTTGATATGCAATGAGAGAATTTTCCCCAGTCTGTGTAAAGGTCACTGTTAATTCTCCAGCTTTTAGATCCTTAATCTTGGAGAAGAACGTATTTTCTGTATTCTGTAGGAAATGGTCGTGGTTGTTTTTAAAGGGTTGCTCAGTAGTGTGATGGTGATAAGAGATGCACACGTTTTGTGCTGCTTTGGACATCAGAACTTCCCAGTAAACATGTTTCAAAGACAGAACTGGAGGGGACTCTCGGGATGCTGACAACTTACACCAATCTAGAGCAGTGGGAGTGTGAAGGAATCTCTACTGAGACCAACTAATGAGTTCTGACTCTTCCTGTCTAACTTCCCTCCTTATTATAGTACTTTTTAGCTTACACAAACATATGACTATGAGTAGGATGGACAGTTGTTTGCCAGTGTTTGCAAAACTCCTCAAAGTGATCAAAATTTTCTGGATACTGCTTTTAGTCATGTGGTTTAAAGTACGTGCTTGGTATGTCACTGTCCCACGACCTTCCAGTTGAAATGTAGCTAAAGGTTGTTGTCATGTAGTGTGATCTTGCAGCCATTCCAGCACAGGATTTGGTGATTTGTCTGTCTGCAGCTGTGTGATCTGCTCAGTAATTTCAGGAGACTTAACTGAGGCAGTGGCATCCTCCTCAAAGAGAACACCATTCACGTGCCAGTCCGACTTAGGGTGAGACTTTCCATGTTCTGACTCACTGGAATGTTTCCTCCTGGACATGAAGGTAAAGAGAGGTTTAGTGCATGGAAAAAAAAAATGTAATTGGCAGAGCAGAACTGGCTTCTGCTGAAATACTGTAGGTGTGAGCAGTGGCTGCTTTAAGCACAGACTGACTGCCCAGAACTGCCACGTTCTGTCTCGCAGGGTGACTCTGCCCACAGCCCTCCCTCAGCAGCACTGCATCTTCCCCTTCCCCTGTGCTTCTGAAGCAAAGTGGGGAGAGGACTGTGGTGAATTTACAGTTGCTGTTAGTAATTGTTGTGGAGAGGTGTATTTACATAGTTTGGGGCAGATTTGCATTGGGCAGTCTTGAAAAATTAGCTGGAGTGCAAAGGGAAAGAAGTACTCCTATGAGTATGCTAGTTTTAAATAAATGCATCACTATCTTATGTCTGGCTGTGTTTGTCTACAGTAAACTAGTGCTATTTAAAGAATTGGGATTCTGATATCAATCTCATTACCAGCTAGAATCAGTTCTGCTCCTGTTCCCTTCCACCCATGAGGTGAGTTCAGTGTTCAGACTGTAACTCAAAAGGAGAGGTAGGACAGTCTGAGACCATGCAGTTAACTTTGATTATAAGCAATTGATGAAACTGAGTCCTAAAACTGTTAAGAAACAGATTGCCTTTCTCCTTCATTCTAAACCTTTATACTGTTGACATCTGGCTGTGAAGTGATTAGGTGAAATTATGAAGTATGAAGCACAAAAGGCTTTATACATGAATGAAAAGAAAACTCACTCTGAATCTCTTAATAATTCAACTGGTTTCCAAGGCTGCACCCTGCACTTAGCCCCAGATAAGGATGTTTTTGTTTTGTCACATTCTACTGTTTATGGTCTCCAATTATTAAAAAAACCCAAACTCAAACAATTAAATATGCTCCTGGTGAGGGAATCTTCTTCCCTGGAAACATGGCAAAGAGCTGGGGATCTGCAGAGAATCCTTCTGTAGGAGCCTGGGACTTGACTGCCCACTTTCACCTTTACCCTCTGAAACACTGAATGTCTTTAGGCTGCTTTCTGAAAGTGGTTCATACTGGGGTTTTGCCACATGGAATGGGGACTTTTACTGGCCTGGCAATGTCCCTTCTGGATGTTATGAATTCTTTCCCCACCAGTATCTTGATACTGGGTGGTCTTAGAGATGCCAGATGACGTTTCCTGCTCTGGCTCACATCACATTCTGATTTTCTCCTGCCCCCATTCCCTCCTGTCTCTGATGTTCCCTGCAGTGATAAGGGGAGGCAAATATCTCCAAGGCACAGCAACAATGTATTCCTTTAGGTTATTCCATTATCTACTGCTGCATCTTGGCACCTTGGTTGCAGCAGAACATACAGGAAATGTTTTATTTCCCTTCTAACCAAGCACTGTTTTTAATGAAAGACGCTTTGCTCCCTTTTGAGTTACCTTGTTAGCTG
The DNA here is from genome assembly GCA_020086605.1 of Lanius collurio. Taxonomy (NCBI): domain Eukaryota; kingdom Metazoa; phylum Chordata; class Aves; order Passeriformes; family Laniidae; genus Lanius; species Lanius collurio. The sequence continues at coordinate 581,367 of JACBWW010000058.1, read as the reverse complement.
TATGGTGTGGCCAGTATTTCCCAAAACTCTGACAAAAAGCAAACCTGAAGCCTGAAGCATGAAAAGCTGCTGCTGCTGTGTGCTCTGTCTGTTCCTGTTAGAAGGGAGATCTCCAAGTGATGTTGTGAGGAGTCTCTGCTGGTTTGATTCACTGCACGAAGCCTTCAAGGCTGCTGTGCGTGCTTCTCATAGCCTGGAAAAATGAATCCATCAGAATATCAAATAGGCAGCTTCAAACTGTGATGCCAAAAGGAGGGAGCTCATTTTTAACTGATGCAAAGGAGCATTAAATAGCTGTGAATACATCTGAATACCTGAAGAGGTATCTCTTTACATGCCAGTCTGCTGTATAGCTATGGGAAGGGATCTTGGCATAAGTTTAAACATGAAGACTCAAATTAGAAGTGTTCAAAGCAATTCTGTCTGATTGAATTCCCCATAAGCTATTGATTGTTATTAAAAATTAAATCTTAAAGTCCAAAAGTTGTGGCTGAGTTTGCAGATCCTAAATGTTGATTGCATCACAGACTTCTTAATATCTTATGGGTATTGTGGCCTTGTGATGGCAGTTTCCTGAGTTTTCATGAAATGTTCTGGGGATGATTTTATTAAAAACAAAACCAATTTAGCTATTTCTGATAAACAGGCATTTGTTCTAAACAAACAGCAAACCTATAGCAACATAAGTGTAGTTTCCAGCTCGTAGTCAGCCCATTACTGGCACAGAGATGTTCTCCTTGACCCTTTATTTGAACACTATTTATAAACTGTTGTGTTGATGTCACCTGCTGGCTACATGTGATTGGCTCCAGGGATGTGGGGTTTAATCCTACCTGGGTGGCTTTTTTCCTACTGCAGAGGAAGCAGGATTTCTCAGGGTAAAACAAACAAACCAACAAGAGAACAAACTGGAAAAGGAAAATGGGGACTGTGAGCCATTCCATGCTTCAAGTTTCAGTCCCACAGAATCATGGAACGGTGTGAGTTGGAAGGACCATTAAAGATCTCTAGTCCAATCCCCACTTTGATGAGCAGGACTTGAACTGCATGAGATTGCTCAGAGCCCTGTCCAATGTGACCATCTTCAGGTTTTTCTGCACAAAGAGAATGATGAAAATATTTTCAAAGAGAGGAGAGCATCCTTTCCAGCTGTCAGACCCTGGGATGCCATGGGTGGGGGCTACATCCAGCCAGGGTGGAGCAAAACCAGATTTGGTCTATTTTTAGTTACTGTGCTAGTCCCAATGCATGGTGTTATTTGGAGGCTTCCCTTGACGTGGCTTTTTCCTCATGTTTTGCCCTCCCAGGTGTTCCCTTCCCTCACGCTGCCCCAGTGTGCCCTACAGCTCCCTTTTGCTCAAGACCTTTGCCTGTCTCTCCAGGGTCTTGGTTGTACTTGCAGGAAATTTCCTAGAATCTGATGTAAGGAGAGGCATGAAATTCTCTCAGAAAGAAAAGCAAATCCAAAGCAGGGTGTGGGTAAGAGGCACCTGGAAAAGGTGCCAGAGCTGCCAGGCATCAGGAGCTTTCAGTGACTGCTGAACTGCAGCCACCAGGGTTTAGCTGCTTTGGCTCTTCAGTCTCAAAGACCTGGGCTCCAAAACCCACGTGTCAGAAGAGCAGCCATCCTCCTGGTGCCTTAAAGGGAGCCCGTGAGGTCTGGCAGGCAGCTTTTGGAGTGGCATTTCTCAGTTCAATGCCAATGGCAACTTGGATCAGTGGGAAATGCATTTGGTGGCAGGGCAACACTGAGGAAACCCTGTGCCTGCAGTTCCTGAGAAACTGCTTTTGGTGTCCTCAGCTGGAGTGTGTGAACACACATGCTTCAAGGAAATGAAAATGTGCAGGGAATGTGGACATCTTCCTCCTGGCACATCCACTGGATGCAGCTTCTCACCATCTAAGGGATCTTGTCACTTTGCTCCTTGATGATTGTGCCTGGGCTCTTGTGGAAACCATACTTCAGGTCGAGTTTCTTTGTTCTGCTTTTTTTGATTGTTGCACTTGCAATATGGCATAAAGGTCACTGTGGCTTTAAGGATGCATCTTTCTTCTCATGAAGAATAGGTAATCCTACACATTTTGTTTCTTTTTGAGTGAACTAGCTACTAATGTAATTGAAAACCATTCTCAGTCTTGGAAAAAAAAGGAAACAAAATAGATCTTAGCAACTAGAAATGAGATTTGTATTTATTGCTATTTCTTTCCTAAAAATGGCTGGAAAAGTAAGACTGAGGCTGTGGTTTCACATTTCAGTGTGAGCTGAACTGGCACGTTCCCTGTCACTGCAGCACCATTGTCTGGTCCTTCCTGGACCCTTCAGTGAGCCAGGACCACGGGCTGCAAAGGGCTGAGAAGTCACCCTGTGACAGGAGCTCCCTGTGGGCCACAGGTCCCTGTGCAGCCCCACGGGGTGGGACGGGGCAAGAGGACAAGGAGGTCTGTGACTCTGGCCTGGGTGTGATGCACAGCCTTGCACTGGGACAGCAGTTGTGCTTTCTGCAGCCATGGCAGGTGCCAGGGACTTCATAAACTCTCTTAGAAGACACTGCGTGTCAAAATCCCAGATTTTCTAACTTAAGACAGACAAACATCCCTGAATTTTCCCAGCCATTCTTTGAAAACATATAAAGGAGAGGAAGCAGTGGATAGAGATCCTGCTGCAATGTCACCATCTCTTCCCAAAGTGTGGTTCAAAGACTCTCTGTGCCCTGGTGCTGACTTTGTTGTTGCAAGCCACACCAGGATTTGTACAGGATGGGGCTGGGGAGCACTGGGAGCAGCACAGCACTCGGCAGCCACGCGGGGAGGCCAGACGTGCAAGGCTGCAGGCGGTGTGAATGCAGCCCACTGTGTCACTGCACCACATCCACGTGGGTCACTCAGGGAAACGAGAGATGAACACGAAATTGATGACTGGATGAAACCTTCCCCCCTCCCAGATTATGACAAAATTCTCATCGGCTTTGTGGGGGCCAGAACCTCTCCCCGTTCTCATGTAGGTTTTCTGTGCCGACACCAAGCAGTTCATTACAGAGCTTCCAGCTGGGATCATAATGTCATTTCCTCTGCTATTTGCCTGGATTCCTTTTTTGTACGTTCCCATTCCCTCCTCAGGCTTGCTGAAAAGCTGTTTTGCTAATTTACACTTTACCTGCCAGATAGCTCTGGTGGAAAGGTTGCTCTGGGTTTCCGAAGTTATTGCACTAATCAGAGAGTTGGTGGGCACGGCTGGCACACAGCAAAGCACGCGCCTCCGTTTCGGCTCTGTGGATGCAATATCCAGTGTGCAAGCTCTGGCACGAGTCCTCAGGCTGGCCTGCCTCCAGGCCAAGGATCACATCTCCTGTCCCTAGGGAATGCGAGGTTTAAATCACTGCAGCTCAGCGATGCGGGGAATGTGCCACCAGCAATCCCTGACTGTGCCCTCCTTCAAAGCAGGCGGTGCCCGCTCTCCCCACGTGCTCATGGCAAACACAAGCAATGGTGCACTGTCAGTGCTCCAAACTTGGCTTCTCCAGCTCGCTTTCTACGCACAGGCTGACAATGGTGTGAAGATGGAAGGAAGGAGAAGAAATGTGGGGAGGCAGCGCAGTGCTGGCACGCTTTGAAAGCTGACTCCTTCGTTCCAGATGTTCTAAATCACATGTGGAGAAGTGTTTGTGGTCAGATGCTGCTTGAAACTGATTGTTGATAGTCTCCTGAGACAGCCTGTGACAAATTGAATAATAAAAATGCTGAAAATAGCATAGTTATTCCCTGGAAAAGCAAAGTTCCCACAATCCAATGAGCTGGGAAAATTGCTGAACTTTCTTTGGACACAATGTGCTCTTTTTTGTGTGTGCATGTTCTTCAACCTTCCATGGGTCTATGGGCTTTTTCCTTATGACCCTTCCTCTTTTTACAAGCTCCAAGAAACCACTCTTCCAGCCTCCCCAGCAGCAGCTGAACTGATCACCAGCTTCCACCATGAAGGGCAGTCCCCCGCACTCCATGGACCTCACAGTTTGCTCCCTGGTGTTGTGAGTTGTTGTGGGTTTGTCTTTGTAGAACATTTTTGTCAAACTGTAGGAGAGATGGCTCACGAGACACCTATCACTGAGATCTTCACCACAACAGCCCATCCTGGCCAGCAGCAGTCCTCTCCTGGCCAGCAGCAGTCCTCTCCTGGCCATGCCATTGTTGGTTCCTTTCCTATGTTGTCCCCTTGTGGTGCTGCCAAGGCACAATCCTGACCTTCCATCCTCAGTGCATGGGCAACCAGGGGGCAGCCACCATGCCAGGGTTTGGTGCTCTGTGTGTTTTCCCTGAAGCAGAAGGCTTGGGGTCAGCCCTGGGAGTGCTTGGTGAGGGCAGGTCCCTCTTGAGAACTTTGTAGTTTAATTAGTGGAAGTGGGGGTTTTGGTGGTGAGAGGGAATTTGCTACAGGCTGGTTATGCTGCAGTAGTGAATTGCAAATCTGGTGGCAGAGGTGATAAAAACCATGGATAATGACAAGATGTGGAAATGTTTGGAGTGCCCACAGTACGACTGTGTGTGCTTTGCTAGCCAGCAACAGTCCTTATCATCTGATGGATGCTAAATACAGACAAGTGACCCAAGTCTGTCTGCTACTGGAAAAACATCACCATTACAAAAACTACCTTTCTCTGTGCTGATTTCTGTATTTCTCTGATACTGGAATGACCTATAGATCCTGTCCTTTTCTGGCAAGAGTTACAGATCTGTAGGCATGTATAGTTAAAATTTTCTTGCCAATAGATTTAGGGGAAGGTCTTGCAAACACGGGGTCATCTTAAGTGATGCATTGTGATAATCTTTTTGTGGGTGATGATTTTGACCACAGCTCAACATAGTGATTTGTTTTATCTGACCATTCATTCTGGAGACTGACAGTGATTGGACTTCCAGCAGAGTTCACAGCAAGCTGAGGTAGTCAGCTTTTTAACGTATGCACTTGGTCAAAGTCCTGACCCTACAGGCCAAAGTCTCCTCTGATGCTTTTTGCTCAATGGAATGTTCCACTCACCCACCAACCTGCCCATCCAGACCTCAGCTGCTCCCCTGCTGTCAGGCAGGTCACCATATGATGCCCATTTTTGTGTCTTCCCTGACTGCTGTGGGGCTGTGGAGCTTTGTTAGCAAAGCATCTGCAGTGCAACTCTTCCTTCCCCACATAAAAATCTGAGGCGTGCAGAAAATTCCAGGGTAGAGTAAAACCAAAGAAATGGAGCAGGGTGCAATGAAAAACACAAATGTTTTAGGAGTGTAATAGCCAAAATATGAAAGGCTCCAGTTTCGTAATGAAATTAAGTTTGTGCTGAGCTGTTGGTCTGAAGTTTAGATCCTACATGATGTGTTGAGAATAGCATTTGCAAAAGATTTAATCTGCTGACAGACTCGTGCTCTCTCCCAAAACCACCAGCACAGTTCTCTCCATGACTGTCTCCTGCCAGGCGCTGTCTGAAATAGAGTAACAAAAGACAGAAAACTGCCGGTGCTTTTTCTGCCATGAAGATGAAATGCAGAAGCTGCTGGCTGCAGGAAAGGCTACAGTCTCCACTGTAGTTTCTCCTAGATAGCTACTTGCCCTGAGTAATGGCATGCACTCACAATCTTCATAGTTAACCATGCTGCTGAGTCAGAAACTATTGAGCAATCAGATCAAGAACCCAAATGAGTGTGCTGCTTCCCCAGGATGGCTGAGCCCTGCATTCCCCTGTGCTATCACTGCTGTCCCACCATCTGCCACATCATTCCCCATTCTCCATTCTTGGGCTTGGAAGATCTGTCCCTGCCTGGGCCTGGACCACCCCTGGGTGCTTCCTTCACCAGTTGTAGTTACCTTCCACTTGGGCATGGTGATTTGTGGATCTGTTGTTCATGGGGACTCACATTTTGACATTTCTCCCCTTATTTATTGGAATGTGTGTGTGTTTATTTGAAGGCTGGTGTGTTTTTATGTGGAGCTTGCTAGTGGGTGCAACCCTCCCATGGGTCCTTCTTCCAGCAATTCCCCAGCTCCATCACTAGTAAATAAACAGAGCTCTCAATATTGGAAAAGATAATTGTCTATGTAATGCACAGAAAGCAAAATTGCTTTCCTCAAGATTTATTCACCAATTACAGCTTGCCCCGGATGGCACAGCTTGAACCATTTTCTGATGGGGAGGAATATGTCAGATAGAAGGGAAGCTGTTGTTGTAATGAATAACTGGGTGCACATGTGCATGACTGCATGCTTTAGCTCGTCCATAACAGGTACCCTATTAACATGCTAATGAACATGCAAACAAGAAGCCAAGGATATCATTATTTTTGAGGCAATAATGTGTATTTTGGGGCTTTTTGCTTGTAATTAATGAGAATGTTGTCTGGTCTGTTGGTGTCCCCTGGGCTGGTTGTTGCTCTGCCAGAAGGAGGTAGCAGCCCATGTGCTGCACAAATCCTGCCTCTCCTCTTGGCAAACTCCAGTTTGCCTCCACCCACCAAGCCCTGCCATGTACTTGGGGAGGAACTCCTACATCTCACCAGCCTTCAGGCTGGGCATGCCGAGGTCTGAGTGAGCACTAAAGGCAAGTCAGCTGCAGTGGAGGCTCCATCTGTATTTTTAATGAAGGTTTTAATGGAAATGGAGTGTTCCTCTGGAGAACATAACGACATGACAGTGCTGTGCAGAGAATTATGAAGAAACGATGCTGCCAGTTATGGTTCCAGTGGGTTGCTGCAGTACATGGAGAATAAGTAAAGTGACCATATGGAGGAGGAACGATCAGAGATTTCTGAAGGGCTTGCCTGGAGGTGCTCAGTTCCCTCAGCTACTATTTGCTTTCAAATAGTTTATTGGGACTTGAGAGCTCTCAGCTTTTGGTGGGATCTGGCTTCTCTGTAAATATGTTCCTGGGAGGGTACAAGGTGGTCTGTGACCCTGTCGCTAGCCAGGTGACTGCTGGTGCTGTGGCCATTGACCTTGTCACATTGTTGGTGTTAAATGGGTCTGCTAAGAGGCATTTAATTTGTTTCCTTTTTTTTTTTTTTCTTTTTTCCCTCAAGAATCACTTGTACTGTAAAGCACACTGACCTGTGCTGCTCAGAAATGATTCTCTGATGCTGGGTAATGCATGAGGCAAACATTCCTATGGTGTCTCACTCTCTGGGAATCTGTAGGTTGCTGCTGTGGCTGATAATAACATGAGAGGGAATGAAGGAGCACAGATACCCCACCCACCCTCATGTAGCTCTTTAACTTCAAAGAGAAACACCTAACAACTACGCTCAGGTCCCTATGTCATGTTGTCTTCTATAAGAGCAGTAACAACCAAAATGTAATTAGCAGATGGAGGCACTGCTTGCTGTCCCACATTTTAATGGGTCTAGAAAATACAGTTATTTATGACCCCTGCTGTCCAACTCATGGAGAAGTCTATGTATCTCAAAAACAAAGAAGAGTTGTCACCTTATAGCACAAAAAGTTGTGTTTGTGGGATCGCAGGGTAATTCATGCAGGAGGGGAGGCTGGAGATCTCCAGCCCAATGTGCTGCTCAAGGCAGGGCCAGCTCTGAGATCAGACCAGGAACTTTGTCCCGTTGGCCCTTGGAAACCTCCAAGGATTGAGAAGCCCCAGCTGAGAGCAGCCTGTGCTTGTGTTACATCCTGTGGTGTGAGTGCTGCCTTGACTCTTGTAAAGGGCTGTTAAATGCAGTTAGGATGCCTTATTCAGAGCACGGAAAAGAAACTCCAGCCATCTGTGTTTCATTCATTTACAAGATAAAATGAAGTTGATTTGGAAGCAGTTTTGGGAGAGGAAATTCACATGCCTTTCCAAGCCTTCAAATATTGTTGAATTTATTATCACTTGAAGACAGTGTCGTGATCTGGCCAGAGGATGAGTGGCCAGGGAAGGTTTGAACTGTAATGTAAAATGAATTCCCCTTGGCCTAAGGTAAGCCCCCTAGGCTGCACACTGTAACACAGGGAGAATAATATTTACCACTTGGTGCAAGAGCAAGGATTAATGTTTTCTAGGTGCTATGAAAATGAAAAAAATTATTCATAGAGAGCTTCTCGTTTGTAAGGAAAATTATGTGCCCAAATACCCCCTGGATCCTCTCCTTTGGTGAGGTCCTCTTGTTGGCTTTTTTTTTTATTATGCTTAAGATAACCAAAAGGCTCAAGACAGGAAAATGTTTGCCTCCATTCTCCCTCCATATCTCTTCTGGCAGAGAAGTTAGTGTAGAGACATGTAAAGATGGTGAAAAGAGAGGATGAGGACATCTTCAGGTTGACATAAAATCACAGAGAACCATAACTCCATGCAGCAGGGTCTAGAAAAGAGCCAGGAGGATTCTAGGTCACTGGAAAAAAGGCTGCTGGCACTGGAGGCTGCAATTATGCAAAGGTTAATGTATTCAAGTAGGGCTGAGTTTGCTCGATTGCCTGTTGGAAGCTTTGCCTCCGCAGCGAGGCCGGGTGACACAGGTAGGGCTCCTGCCCGACCTGCCCCTGCTGCCTGGGCATGGGTAATTGGAGCAGGTCCTTGGGAGCCCAGCTCGGCTGGAGGCAGAGATGGAGAGCCCTGGGAGAGCCAGCCCAGAGTTAGTGCAGGAATACGTGAGGTGTTTGATTACCCCGCAGTGTTTTCCCACAATTCATGAATATACTTATCTCCAGAGTTTTGTAATGTGTAGACTTTTAAGTAGCTGAGGCCTGAGGCTTATCAGACACATCAGCTATGGCCTAAAATCTTGAAAGCAAATTTTGCTTAGCTGAAAAGGGAGCTTTAATGTCAACGTGCAGTGAATTACCTCCCTTCCTTTCATTCTCCTGAAATAAAGGCTGTGTTTCAGTCAAAGTGATGCAGAATAGGGACAAAAGAGCAGTGGGAGGAGAGCTATACTAAAGGTTTGGAGGACGTCTTTGAAATTCATAATGCTCTTCTGAGATTAAATGGGGTAAAATTGCTTAAACGTGATCTCAAGCAAACACTAAACACTACATTCTGCTGAATGTCCTTCTCAGACTTCCTCTAGCTGACTTCAAGACACAAGTTTAAAAATCTGAAAGATTTTCCAGTGAGCCTGTTGGTGACACAGGGCACCATGACAGCCAGTGAGAGGGCTGTGGATGTAGCTCACACCATGTAGTGAGCCAGCAGGAGCACACCACACAGCTGTCTCATGCAGGCCCTGAACATTAGCTTCCTTATCCTTGGAGAAGGATTAAATAGCATGTAGTTATTTGTATACTGTGCATGGTGATCAGGTCCCCCACAGAAAGGTGTTTATTTGGTGCTGGTATCACACAGGACCCTTCATTTCCAGGCTGCACTGCACCAGTATGTTCCAAACAGCCTGGGGAGGACAGAGTCACACTGCAGAAGGAGTCTAGTGGGACTGATCAAGATATTGATAACCCAGGGTGGCTGTTTGTGCCTCCAACACACGCTTGTTCTAAGTTCAAAGGCTGTCCCATAAATACAGGGCACTGTGCTTCGTGGCCAGGACACAGGAGCTCATCTGCCAGGAGTCAGGGAAGGGGAACTTTCATTGGCTGTGCACCTCCTGGGAAGGTTAAAAAGCATTTCTACCCTCCCAAGGAGGAAATAAGCTTGGGGAAGCAGCAGGTTTAGCACATGCAGAGCTCTCTGGAGGGGAGGGGTGCTGGCAGAGCCACGAGCCTCTGCCTCGTCCTGCTCCAAGCCTCTGGTCCTCCCCTCCTTCAGAACTGACATCCCAATGGTGCAAATTAGATAAGGATTGGCTCAGGGTCTTTAATTGTGATTTTTATTTTTTAATTTGCATAATTAGACGTGTGATGTGCTATTTTCAAAGCCTGGGGACCGCTCTGAGGCCGTCAGTGCCAGCCCTGGGAGATCACCATCTGCCTGCACAGGGCAAGAGCCGTGGGCAACCTGACAAGCCTCTTGTGGCTCCTTCAAATCTCTCCCAGCTCGAGCCCCAGCTGCTTTCCCGAGCCACCCACGGGGGTACAGCCTTGCAAGCCATTGCTCATCTGTCCTAGCTCGTGTCCTCAGCAGATGCAGCTGTTCAGGAGAATGTGGTGCTGAGGGGAGATTGATGGGGTCTGGGTTTTAGAATGACCCCCTCTGTGTTAGCTCTGTCTTTAATGGAAGAGGATTAGGATAGAGCAAAAGGACAGGCAATATAGGAGCTCCCAGGTTGTGGGGAGGAGCTGGGAGGCAAGCAAGGATTGGAGGGAGGCAGGAGATGGAGATGGACAGGTGCCTGGATGTCCTGGGGCATGGACTGGGATGAGACTGACAGGGTGGCTGGAAGGTGAGTAGGAAAAGAAGTGTTGAGCCTTGCTGAAAATTTCACTACCCTGAAGTCCACCTCCTTGCTTCCCACAGCCTTATGACTTTTCCCCTTCCTTTTCATCCCCTTCCTGATCCTTCCCAAGCCTGTTTCCACAGTCATGGATGGCCACAAGACACCCTTTGTATCCCATTGCTCTGTCTGCTTTGGACTTTGCTGCTGCAAGGTTTATTTTGCAGCTGTAAGGAGAAGAACAAAATAAATCTTCATTCTGGGGGTGGCAAAATTCCCCGTAGCCTGAATGCTGGAAGGCCTTGGGCTGTCTCTGCTGCCACATCTTGTTCTACTTAAACTGCTGCTTTTAGTAGACCCAAAATGTTTGCTTTGGGAAAGGTGTTCCCAACCTCCTCCAGGAGAGCCACGTGCACTGGTTTGTTCATGTCAGACACAACCTGGCCACAGGCTGTGCTGCCAGGGCTGTGCTGTGTCAGCTCACGAGGCACCAGCAACACCACCACCATCAAACCACCCCATTGGACATTTCCTCTTAGCCCTCAGTTCCAGTGGAAGATGGAGATTGTTTAGAGGGGGTTGTAATGTCTCATGAGAGCACATTTCAGATGCCAGCTCCTACCTTTAGTCAACCCTTTGAAAATGGGACTTGCCCATAGGGACCCATAAAAGATTTTGGGGGTTGCATTAAAAGTAATTGGTAATTTTCCACTCTGAAGCTGGACAGCAGGAGTTAAAATAGTGGTTCTGCTTTATACCTTTATCACTTTTCCCTTTAAGGTTCTCTACAGCCAGTGGCATTTCTCATCAAGGATCTTTTGGCAGACATTTCAAATATTGCTAAGAATAAACATCTGAAAGATGTTCCATGTAAGGTGGGGATTTCAAAGCCACACCAAAACTTTTGGCTGGGTAATGCTGTCCAGCTGCCTGCAAAGATCCTAGTGTGAATTTGGGCTGTATCACTGTGGGACTGCAATTGTGGCACACAAAAAAATGACATCTGTAAGACCACTGCTTCTCCCCTCCCACCTGCTCAAATACAGTTTGGTGGTGAACAAGGCTGAGGAGAAGCCAAGACCCCTGTGAGAGCAGCTCTCCTCCCATAGTCCCTGTGCCTGCAGCAGCAGGGGGTGGGGAGCAGCATGTTGGGGTGGCTGTGCAGGAATTTTAGTGTTCTAGGGAGCAGGCACCATCATAGGCTGTGCTGCTGCACCTCATCACCCTGCCCTGGCAGTTCTCCATGGCTGTTGTGTCTCAAAACCCAGTATGCAGCAGGCTCCCACTGCTGGTTTGGGATCTGACCACCTCCTGAGAGCACTTGCTGGTGCCTGAAGTTCAATCAGCTCCACATGCAGGCACCCCTGGGCCTCAAAATAATTGATAAAACACAGAAATGCTTTTTCACTGCAGTATTTATTGCATCAAAGTGCTCTTCCAGAATGTTCAGGGAGGGCTCTCTCTCCTTCAGATGTCCCCGTTCAGCCAGCGGTTCTTGGCTATCTGCCCCGCTCCAGGCCGGGAGGCCGGGGTGTACTGCAGCAGCTGGGTGATGAGGGCTTGGCAGGGTTCTGGCAGTGGGGGCATTCCCTCTGGGTACACCACCCCCTGCTTCTGCAGCTGGGGCATGCTCTGGACGTTGCTATCATCAAAGGGAACGTTGCCCACCACCATCATGTAAAGCATCACCCCCAGGCTCCAGATGTCGTACTTCTTGGCGTCGTAGGGGATGCCCAGGAGCACCTCTGGGGAAGCAAAGGCTGCTGTCCCACAGAACGTGGTGCTCAGGTCCGGGTAGCCTTTGACTTCCTTGCTGAAGCTGAAGTCGCTGATCTTGGCCCGGCGGCCGTCAGCAGAGAGCAGCACATTCTCACACTTGAGGTCCCGGTGCACCAGGTCGCGGTCGTGCAGGTAGCGCACGGCCCTCACAATCTGCACAAAGATGTCCCGGGCATCGGGGGTGCAGGGCAGCTTTCCCACATCCTCCAGCTTCTGCAGCAGGGTAGTGTCCATGGCCTCCATGACAATGTAGAGCTTACTATTGCAGACCTCGATGAGCTCGAAGACGCGCACGATGTTGGGGTGCTGGATTTTGCGCACGATGGAGATCTCCCGAGGCAGAAACTTGAACACGATGGCTTGGGATGCCTGCTGCCGGTCCACCACCTTGATGGCCAGGGGGCCCTTGTACCTGTTGGAGGTGGCTGCCTTCACCTTGGAGAAGCTGCCCTCTGCTATTGTCTGACCCAGCCTGTAGCCCATGGCGTTGAGTACCCTCTCTCCTCCACTGGACCTCGGCATGATCTGTGATCGTTGGCTTAACTGGAGCTGGTGTTCTCCTTCAGGATCTGGGAGCTGAGATGTCTGCTGCATGGTAGCTGCTCACCTTCACCTATGGCAACCCTTGCTTCCATGCCCCACCCAGGCATTGTGATGGGTGGAACGTTGTGTGTGACAGCACTTTTGGGACATGATGTAGGCATCTGCTGGGTTACCTCTGCTCACGGGTGCCCCTGGCATGTCTTTGCACACACAGGGGGCAACTCTGCTGGAGGTTTTTTTTTCTAGAGTTTTTTGGAGGGGTTTTTTTTTTTTTTTTTTCTAGAGTTTTTACCCTTTCAGCCTCTCCACTTGATTTCTCAGCATAGGGCTGTGTGGAGAAAAGTTTAAATGTCAGCTTTCTGGGATCAGGGACCTGTCTGGGGACCTGCACCAGTTTTCTGCAGGACATTAGTTTACATTAAAATCCAAACTACACAGAGTGGTACAAAGGAGTGACTTCTACTGGCACCGACCACCTTGGCTGGCTATAAATATTGACTTCTTTGGTGATGGTTCACAGAGCTATTGTATCACTAGTGAGGCTTTCTCACTTTGTGTGGGGTGGATGGGGAACTTTAAATGCATCTTTCAGAAGAAGCAGCTTTTTGGTTTCTTGAACTTGTAAGTGCTCTCTGTTTTTATCAAAATGGTATTTTGGAGACTTACAGAGAAGAAGTGAGACCAGAGGTCCTTCAGAGACCTTCTGTAACTTGGATTTTAAAAGCTTTTAGTCAGTTTTAGTTGCCATACTGTGGCAGTGAAATTGAGCAGAGGGAAGCTGGGCTGGTCCACAACACTCACCCCAGAGCAAGGCATCCCTCCCATCACACTGCATCTCACGCTGGTGTCAGCTCCTTCTTCCAGGTGCTGCATCCTCGGCTTTCACAAACAGTTGTTTCTGGTTTGTGCTGGGTTTTTTAAGCTGATCCTGTCCTCCCTGTGGAGCCCACATTTCCTTTCCAGCTGGACAAAGAAGTCTAGGACCACAAAACCCCATCTTCCTAAATACCAACCCAAAAGCTATTTTAAGTTTTTGAATATATTTTTCATTTTGCAAGTCAGTCATAAAGAATAATGGAGATCAGCTGAAGATGACAGAAAATCTTTCTTGTGTGTCCATCTTGTCAGTATCCTGAAGGCACTTGAGGAAATTAAAATAGCTCAAGGCTGCAAACACAGGTCTATATGTGCTGAGCGGTGCTTTGCTCTGAGCTAAGAGCAAGTAATGCAGTCGAGTTTTATCTGCTTAGAAGTCCTGGGTCCAAACCAAACCCCTTTCCCACTTCAGATGTTATTTCTACAGGCCAGTTGGAAGCATGGGAATTCAACATGCCATTGAAATGTGGTTGCCAGGCACATACCACCAGGAATACCATCAGGCTGTACCACCGGGCATGTTTGGGCCTTCAAATAAATGCTCCTAGATTTCTTATTTCTGAAGTGGATCAGCAAGAAGCCCTTTCCAGAAATTCCTGTTCAGAAACTGTGGTTACTAAACAGAAAAAAAAAATCCCACCTAGCAATCAGCAGGCCAGATGCAGAAACCCATTTTGCTGGACATGCATGATTTCCTGACAAGTTTAGCCTTTGAGTCATAACCACAGTGCCTTCAGCAGAGGTCTGAGCTGGACTTTCCAGAGGAGCTGGGAACTTTGAGATGGCCAAACATAACTGAACAAATACAGGCATTTTTATGAGGCAAAATACTTAGACCAGGCTTCCCTTCCCCACTTATTACCAAAGCACCTCTGGAAAATGCCACTGCTGCTCCTGGGAATAGAAGGATGTGTGTGCAGACATCTACAGGGGCTTGGCTAGATGCTCAGCATGTCTTTTAAAAAAAGAAATGGGCAGTGGCATCACAGGCATGTTCCAAAACCTACAGGTTAATCCCCACTTCTGGGAAGCCCCTTTGAAGTCCCTACAATAACATCACCAGAAGAAGGAGTGTCCACACAGCTGTGGAAAAACCAAAGTGGCAGCTACAAATCAGGTTGCAATGGTAAGGAGTAATGTAGTGGAGTCCTGTGCTGCTGCTAGTTCTTCATCTGCTGAGGGAGAAGGTTGCTTTTGGGAAGTTTTCTGCAAGCTTGGCTGAAGTGGACAGTTTCAGTCTCAGTAAGCCCTTCTGGGAGCCCAGAAAAAGCCTTGTTCAGTCAGATACTGCCAGAGCAGGGAAGCAAGCCCTGGTTTCCCAGGGAGGAAGCAGCTATCGAAGCAAACACTCCCCCTCCTGTACGCTCCGGGCTGCAGCTCTGCGAGCTGCCTTGGCTGCAGGCATCACTGCTGTGCATCCCTGAGCTCCTGCCCCACAGCCAGCAGCATGATCTGGGGCTGCTGCAAACAGCTCCAAAGGCAGGCAGCGAGAGGCTGGGATGAGAGGGTTTGGTTTGGCAGGGCACTGCGAGGCAGAGGAGGAGGAATGACAGCTGAGCTCAGCTTTCTGTGCTGTCCTTAGATCTAAGAGAAACAGCTTTTTGCTTTGTTGCCTGCTGGCTCAACATTTATTGGTATAAAAATGCACCCAAAAATCTCTGTTGCTTTCAATCCCTGCACCCCTAGTGCTGCTACCTATGGTATAAATATTTAGGTCACTGAATATTTATATATACTTTAGTAGACCACTCACTACCAACACTCACCCAGAAATGCTGACCCTCTGTGCTTTCTAGAGCATTTTTTGCATCAAAGCTGTATTTGTAGAACTGACTTGTTCCATTGCCCTTGTTAGTGAGAACAATTAGAAATCAGGCAGCAATTACTGTTTCGTTAAGTGTGGCATGTGAGCAGGAGGAGCTGGCTTGCAGAGGTATAAATTACTGGAGCTCACTGTCAGGGTTTTTGTTGTGGGATGTTTCTGACTCTGGTGGCACGGTTGTGCATCAGCCTGGTGTGCAGTTAGTGCCTCTGACCTGGGGCTGATTTGCCAAGGGCTCCTGAAGTAGCATCCCTCTTCCAAAGGGCTGACAGCTCCTGCAGGACCATCCAGGTAAGTCAGCCTTGCTGAGAAGTGGATGCAGCTGAAGCTCTCTGGCCTTATGCACTGTGTACAGCTACCTTCGACTGGAGAAGAAGGCACAAGCCACCACTTCTAACAGAGGAGGGACTTTTTCCTTTTTGTGTCACCTCATAGATTTTCTTAGCTAATAACATGCCTGTGTGGTGCCTTTTGGGGGCTGCCCTCTTGCTGAAGCTCATGGAGGCAGCACTACCTCAGTGCAATTACTGAGATCCCAGCTGAGAGGCAGGTGACAAACCAGGCAGATAATGAGGGCCATTAGATCATGCATGCTTTGGGAACTTCCCCCTCTCCCTGTGAACCCACTGCCCTCGACCCCAGGGGCAGAGTTGTGTGAGTCTCAGATGCCTGCCATTGATCTGATGGCCGACTGACACTTCTGGAGCAGTGTCTTGTGAGTGGACACTGCTGAGCCTAAATAACATGGGGCCTGCTGGCCCAAGTGTACCAAAATATAACTCCTGTGAACACAGATGTCCAAGAAGCCATAACTAACCATATTTTTATACCTTATGCCATGAGGCTGTAAGTTACAATGTGTAGCATGACCTCTGCACTTGCACAGAACCCTTGAGATTTCTTTAAATACCTCTATTTCCATACAAGCAGAAATACTTTGCCCAGGGGCTGCAATGCTCAAGACCAGTCAAGGAATTCCTAGGTGTCCAATTTGAGGCAAGTCCATGACCAGACACTATTTCCTAGCACTCTGTGAGTATGGGAATAGGCAAATTTCTGTGTAATAAGTAAAAATAACGTTAACATTTTATTTTACTATGTCATTATAGATAGCACAAAGGGTAACCACAGTTTTTTTCCCAGCAGATGCTGAAGTTACCAAGATCTTCTTGCCAGCAATGGATAAACAAAAGGTTTATGTGTTTTATCCTGTATTTGATTTTAGTGCTTTTTAAAGTATGATTGTTTTACTTTCACAGAGAATGCTGGCCTGAAAAGAAGCACGCTGCTCACAGCACTGTTTTCCATCTGTCTGGGTGCTGCAGGTGCAGAAGGCTGGTGAAAATTCTGCACATGAGAATTCCTTTATAGTCCCATGAGCTATGTTACACCCTCTAGGTATCAGTACCAAAGGGAACAAGCCAAGCTGAGGCCAACTTGTAAGAAGTGCAGCCACTCATCGGCTAAGGCACAGCCAGTGAAGAAAATGACACTTGGCAAGTACTCTCATTTCAACAGTGATGCTATTTGCACCTTTATTGCCAAGAACTCTTCTGTGTGGTAACTAATCACTGGTCTGTGTGATATCTGAGCAGCTGAGAAGTGGGGCAGATCGTATGAAAAGTGTGCTGAATCCAAGGGTGCCTCAGGAGCTGAATTTCTGTCATTGCCCTAGATACTTTCCTGCAAAATCAAGATGTCTGTGAGGTTATTTTAGGCACAGGTGTTGAACAGACCTGTCGAGTCAAAGGTACAACCCTGTCTCTGAACATCTGATGCTGTGTGTCTGCACAATGACACCCTAAATTTGGCCATGGTCTTGTGGCTCCTCACTGGCAGCAGCAGCAGTGCAGACAGGGAGAAAACCAGAGTCACAGGTAGTCAGAAAGCTGTGCTTGGCAGGGTGCTGTTTTTGCTTCTTCTTTCTTCCCTCTCATGTTTCAAGGATTGCTGTCTGTTTCAGGTACTCAGGCTATGTTGGAGTTTTTACCCCTCTGGCACATAAGGAGTTTTGGGACCTCACATTCCTGGCATTCAGAAGTGGCTGTGCTCCTCACAGCTGTTTGCCATCATATCTTGCCCTTACCCTTTTTTCAAACAGAATAAACTAGTGAAGCTGGGTGTGAGACTAGTACAGAATCTCCCAGAAATTCAGCAGGGTGAGAGGAATAACACCAAACAGCAAACTCTGTGGGTACCCACTTGATTAACCAAGGCTGTTCACCAAAGAGAAACCTGAGGCTGGCACTCCTGTGCCAGAAACATCTCTTCATGTAAATTAAACTGTGTGAGGGACATAAAATGGGTTTGTAAGCCATCAGAAGGACTAGATTCATGGCAATAGGCCATACTACCACTTCTTGGAGCAGCCTGTGAGTGCCTCAGTAGGTGCCAAAAGAGATGAAAGATAAAAGGGATAGTGAGCCACCCCACAAAGAGGATTTTGCAGCTGGCATCGTTGGGCTGCATCTGCCAGGAGTCTCAAACCTGAAGGCAAAAAAAAATAGACTGGAGAAGGAGACAAAAGGGGCTAAGCAGGCAGTGACAAGTGAGTTGCTGGAGGGGCAGGAAGACCCTCTTGGCCTGTCTCTGAGAGGCTTTGTACCAAAATTCTTATGGAAAGAGGAAGCAAAGTGAGATGATATGCCTCCATCCTTGCAGTAAGTGGAAAGCCACACCTGGCTTGTCAGAGTAAAGGAAAACCAGCTGCAAAGGATATCGAGCTTTGCTTTTTATCACAGGAATGCCTGCTGAGAGGGTAGGCATGGCTGCAGACAGAGAGGAGCACATGGGGGGACTCGGCCTCGGAGCTCACCACACCCTTTCCTGGCTGGAGGTGTTGATCTCCCTGTGTCTTTGTTCAGAGGGCTCTTTCCCACCACCTCCCTTCCGAAAGCTGAGAAGCTGTTTCTCTCTTGGCCCATGCTGCAGACACTTGGCTGGGCCTTCAAGTGGCTGATTCCTGAGTGCTTACCAGGGAGATCCTGCAAACAGCCCCACAAGCCAAAGGGAAGGGCTGCTGGATCAAGAGAAGCACTAAGCCTGCTCCTCCTGCCCCTCCTCAAGGCCAGGGAGACAGCCCAGTCAGCCTGCTGAGATCTCCTTTGGTGCTGGGAGCTGGTAACAAAGCCATGGGTAGGAACTGGGGCTCCATACTGCACATACTTGAAAGCAAGGAATGCGTCTCTTCTCTCCTTGTTGCTTCAGGATCCACAAAAAACCTCTTTCATAGCTGAAAGATTAAATGCCTTCTGCAGCTGGTGACTTGCTTATCTGTGTTTGTGTGCCTGCTGTCTGTCCCCAGGCAGAGTTAGCTGGTGTTCCCTCATGGCTGGCTGCCCAACAGGAGGGAGAGGGCTTCAGGTGAGGATTTAAGCAAGGCAAAGCTTTCAAATGCCACAGCAAGGGCCTCTTGGGTCAGTGGGAATGGAACTGGAAATGGGTGGCAATGAGGGTTAAGAGGAAAGCTTCTCAGTTCCCAGCTTTTCTTACCACATCAAGTTATGTCTGTTAAATCTAAATATAATCTAGAAAAACAGGTAAGCATTTTGTGTTTAATTATCCCAAGCAAACAACACTTTACTCCTCACACTGATTTACTTACCTGCCTGTGGAGAGCATGATGGATTCAGAAAGAGATTTAGTTGTCTGGCACCTATTGTAAGTAATTTGTGGCCAATTAGGGACTGCAGACTTTGGTCTATAATTAGTCTATGGCAGCCTATGGTACACAGGGTTGGAGAGCTGATGGCAAAGTTTTCGAGCTACGAAGCAGATGTTTAAATGCTTTTAAGGGGTATGGATATTACCAGAGGATGATTTCATGATGTACTGTGGAGTCATGTGCTAAAACCTTTCCCAAAGGTGCTCCACAAATCCCTCAAGTGGCTTCTCCCACGGGTCTGGTTAGCCCTGGATAAGCCTGTCTGGGAGGACTGAAGGAGAGGACAGGCTAGACCTGCAAACCAAAGAGCTTCAGAGCTGTTAAGACTGATGAGAAAGTTCAGACTGAGATTTGGAAGATTAAGGCCCGATTCTAAAGGCACGTTCTAAGTGGCAGAAGGAGGTGATCTTGGACCAGACAGTCGGTGTGCACAATATCAAGGAGGGAGGGAGACAGGCACGCACTTTGGGAACAAGGCTGGAGGCAGCTGACAGGGTCTGGAGGTCTGTTTGCTGAGCAGACACCATCTGTTTACTCCATCCAGCATCTCACTGCGCAGGCCTTTATGGTATTTGAAGCTGAAACTGCCTGAGAAATCAAGCAAGGAGCTATCCGTGACCCTGGGAGGAAAACTGCCGAGGAAGCAGAGGCTTATCACACCCAGCTGCCAAGGGATGGGTGGTTTGGGTGGGGAATGAGTACAGACCTGCTCACAGCAGTAGCAGCAGATCTTGCATTACATTTGCTGCTTTGCCTTCCAGCAAACCGTGCTTTTTGCTGCTTTCCTGCTTGTGGGTTTCCCTAAAAGGGAAGTGAATCCATCAAAGGCAGAAGCCAGGTGTTCCCCTTGCCTGCTGGCAGTGGCTGTGGGGCTGGGCTGGGCTGGAGGGATGGCATTCCTTCGCCCCACTGTGGGTGCTCCGATGCTATGACATATATATAGATATAAAATCTCCCAGTGCCCAAGCCAGGAGGAATACACAATATCACAGTGCCCTCTTGGGGGCAGGTGTTCCTTGGAAACAGACCTTTGTGATTTGTGTGCTGAGGATCTCAGTGCTTGCCACTGCTGTTTATTCTAGCAGCTCCTGCTGCTTGGCTAAATCATGGAATTTCCCACTGAACAATACTCCTCCTAGAGCCAGAGTTTTGGCCTTGGGTTTTTATTTTATTGCTATTTCTCTGTTGCTGATTTGCATTTTGAATCTAAAATGACTGGGGTGAGGAGTTCCTGAGTGAAGATGGCAGTCTGCCCTCAGAAATGAAACCTGTCTTGTTCAAACGCTGTCAGATCACTCGGCCCCAGCAAGAAACAAATTGTTTTAACAATAGATTTAATTAGATGGTGTCTGTATTCCTTCACAGAGTGCTCAAGTCCTGGTCCACCTGCTGCTAGACCTGTCTGCAAGCCCTGGCATCTCCTGCACAGGGATGTGAAGAACGACTGAAGCGTTAAATACGGACGTGGATAAGAGTGGCAATTCCCTGCTGACTGCCAGAGCAGCCTGCAGAGGGGGAGACTGCAGCCAGCCTCTCTTCCCCTCCAGATTTTGTGGTGCCATCTTTTGTTAAACATTAAAAAGAAATAAAATGTGAATAAAAACACAACTTCCAGCAAGTATTTGGGATGCAACTGTAGCTATACCACAGCTAATATGGCTCTCGATGCCCTACTGTTGCCCTGCATGCTCTGAATGTAGGATTGTTAAGTCCAAGTATTTTGCCTGTACACAAATTGGGCTCTTCTCCCAGGCAGCCAGTGATGGGACAAGGGGAAACAGCCTCATGTTGCCCCAGGGGAGGTTCGGGCTGGATATCAGCAAGAATTTCTTCACAGAAAGAGTGGTTAAGTATTGGAACTGGCTCACCTGGGAAGTGGTGGAGTCACCATCCCTGAAGTGTTCAAACATTGAGCAGATGTGGCACTCCACAATATGGTTTAGTGGGCATGGTGGTATTTGGTCAAAGGTTGGAATGATGCTCTTGGAGGTCTTTTCCAACCTTAATGATTCTATGGAACAAAGGAAATTATTATTTTTTTTTTAAAGTAACACAGACCTGTAATTTCCCTAACCCTTTATGTCTGTGGGGTTGTGAAAGATATGAAATGATGAGCCTTAGCATTTGTGACATGTGCATTTGTGACAGTTTTTCCTGCATGTGTGGTTTTGGGGGTTGGTTTGGTTTTGTTTTGTTTGATTTTTTTTTTTTAAGTTAGGCTAAAAGGCATGTCTGTGCTGAGGATTCAGTTGAAAAAGATGTGCCACCTGGCAGATGAATCTATGACCCTAAAAGATGGTTTCTCTGAAAAGCCAGACTCTAAGATTGATGCTGTAGGCTTCCCTAGCTTTTGTTTTTCTATTTCTAGATCTAGTTTGCTTCACATCAGAAACAGTTTTCCTAAATGCCAGGCCTTAAATCTTATTCTGGGCTCTGCCAGTCAGTCTTTTGTGTTGCTGCTTCTCCCCATCCCTTTTCTCATGTCATTATGTCCCTAAAGATAATGCTGCCACGGAGCAGCCCTTGGACATCATCTGGCTACACCTGACAGCAATGTCAGCTGGAAAGATGGAGCATGGGGCAAGAGAATCTTGGTGTGAGCAATGCTAGTCCCACTAGGTGCATCTGGAAAATGCTAGGACAGATCTCCTTCTGTTTTCCTTGGTCAGCATCCTTTGTTAGCCGGGATGGGGAGAAAACCTTGTATATCTGAGCACACCTTGCTGTGTGTGCTGAAGCCTTTTACCTTGCAAAGACAGCTCCTGGTCTCCCCAAATCCCTGCTTTCTTTCTAAGCTCTGGCAAGGTAGGACAGAGCATCTCTTCTGTGCTGCCTTTGTTCCTTGGCTCTCACTTGGCCTCAGCCTGTGTAAAGGCTTTGTTGCTTTCATTTTTGCTGCTCAGTGGCTCTGTTTTAAAGGGACAAGATGTCTGATTGCCACTTACTGGATCCTGCTCTCAGATTGTTTTAAGTTCAGCAAGACTGAACTGTGTGGCCTGAGCTGGCTTGTGCCAGGCAGGACTACAGCTGAGTATTTTAGGAAAGTATCTGTACTTTAAGAAAGCAGCACTTTTGTGGACAAGGGAAGAGGAGGGAGAAGCTATTATTTGAGGGGCTGTGGCAGTCTTGCAGGGCAAGGCCTTAGCACCTGGAGGAATGAGAGCAGCTGCCAGGGATGTGGCTTAACTCTGCTTGGTTCTGGCCAGCCTGTGAGCCTTGAGAGTATGTGGGGAGCAAGGCTGAGCCATGCCCTGCAGGCAGTGTTTCTGGGCTGAGCATGGCAGAGTCTCCTCCTGCAGCTGCTGCCAGGGCACTTGGGGAGAAAAGCAGTGTGCCTCTGGCTCCAGCATGCAGGCTCTGCCTCAGGAGCAGGCTTTGAATTTTGAGCAGAGAAAAGCCTCTCTTGTGCAACTCTTCCCACCTCCCTGTGGGTTTCTTTATACTGCTTCCAGAGAGAACAACTGATTTTTTAATTTTATTTTATTTTTTTTTTTTATTTTGAGAAGGAAGTGTGTTCCACCCCTCTTTTGCTGGCCCACCAAGCCGGTATCAGCAGGTTGCGATGGTAGCAAGGTAAGCAGAAGAGCAAAGATGACACCTCTGGGCTCTTGGGCACTGCTGGAATTCTGGCAGTGGTGGGAATCAGACACTGTTTGTCAAGACAGTAAATGTTTTATTTCTCCCAGACATCTGTCTGGCAGGTAGGTGTGACAGAGAGAGGCATCTGTGTGATCATTAAGGAGGCATTGTCCCCAGCATGCTCTTCCTCCTCCAAGTCACTCCAGAGTCCTGAATGCACAGGAGGAGTGATGAGGCAGGGTTTCATCAGTAATTGTCAGAGGCAGAAATAAATAACTTCCAGCCATATAACTTCACTCAATTTCTACCTGTTTGTGCTGGCCATACCTTGTATTTACATGGTATCACAAGAAACTATTTTCAAATGTTAAAATTTAAATGAGCACATGGTCCTGCAGGCTGAATCTGTTACCAGTGATAACATTTCCACTGGAGTTTGTTTTGTAGCACCTCAAGAAAAGCAACTGATTGGAGTGATTTATTTCCAATCCTAAGGAAAAAAATAGCCTTGGAGCCTTTGTGAGCACCAGAGGAAAAGCAACCACAGCACTGGGCAGGCGGTGTCTGCAGTCATGGAAACGACTGATAACAACTTTCTCATCTTATCACTTTGCAGATTTTTTTTTTTTTGCTATAGGATGCAGACATGAAAGAATCTCTAGGGTCCTCCTGCCCTACATGGGAACTGCAGCAACAATCCTGGCACAGCCTGAGAAACTGGTCGTCTTAGTCACTGTGTAAGACTCGGTTGATGGATGAGGCTGTAGAGAGGAACAAGGAGCGGAGTGAGAACTGCCTGGGGCCTGGCAGGGGTGGGATATGGGGTGACTTACAGCAGGAAGGGTTCCCAGGCACCCCCATGTTTCATTTCACCCAGATAACTGAGAAATTAATTATTATCCTATGCACTGCTGGGACACTTTGGGGTCTGACTGTGCCCCCACAGGCTGGCTGGTCCCAAATGAGATATGGCAATAGTTGTCCAGAGATGCTTCAGATCTTTATCATTTACCAGTTCCTCGAGTGGCTTCCCATCCATGTTGCACAGCAGCAATGACAAAATCAGACTGCTCTGCAACATGCATGGGAAGCCACTCGAGCTTTTAGGGGCATGGATTCATCAGATTACTTTCCTGTGTGACATGTGTGTGAGAAGCTGCTGTGGCACCAGCTGGGAAAGCCCCTGAGGGCCAGTGAGCAAGGAAGCACCACCAGTGACTGAAACCTCTCCAAAAGGTGTGGTCAGACTGGGATTATGTGCAACCAGTTTTTCATCAGGGAGGCACCTGGTGGTGGCTCACTTTCCTTCTAGCATCCCTTTTGGTAGGTTTTTTGCATTCCTCAGTGAAATGCAGCATCCCTTAGATTTTACAGCCTCAGTTTCTGAGAAGGAATATTTGAAGGGGAGTTTCTGTGTCTGAATTACTGAGGGAAGAAAAATCTGATTAGGAGATGAGGACTTTTAAAACCTCTTTTCCTGACTGCTCCCATTAGGAAAATACTCTTTATATTTACAATGAGGGGAATTTCCCACCTAGCTGCCTTGTTTTCAGTTTGGATGTTCTTTTGTCTCCTTACCGGCAGACACAGCCTCTGGCAAGGGAGAAACTGCTGTTTCTCCAGCCCCTCTGAAATTCCTCCTCACCTCTCAGAATAACAAACATATCTGATAGCTCAGGCTTGACTGCAAGGTGCTGATCAAGCAGTTTGTCCTCAGGCATGGGAAAAGGCCCTGGATTACTAAATCTTCAATTATTCTGCTGCCAGAGGATTCTCCCTGTGCTGCTGTGACCACCAGATGGGAGATGTCCTCCTAGCAGTGGTCAGGAGAGCACAGCAAGCCACTGCTGGTGCCTTCCAGGCAGGGCATTTGTTCTCTGTAGCCCCCTCCCCACTCTCTTTTAGGAGCATCTAATTTTTAGGCACTCTTGCTGTATCTTCCTAACTCCAAAAATAGGTGTCTCTGTTTAATTAATTATGCTTACTGCATAATTGCAGGAGCCAGGTGAGAGTGCAGTGTTTTGCTTCCTCCTCTCTCTTACCCAGGACTTCATTAACTACAGCTGATTGTCCTGTCCCCATGTCCCTTGCATGCATTATTTACAGCCTCTTTCATCACAGATTGATCAGCTTTTTCCTGCTTCTTTCAAGCCTGGTGTTAACCATGGGCAGATGATGGTGGCTGGGCTGAGGTTCCTGAGGCAGATGTGGGAACAGGAGTGCAGTGTGTCCTGCAGCTCCTCCCGTGCCTGCCCGAGACACCTCCATCTGCTAAGCCAGATTTGCAAGGCAGGGCAGAAATTACCCTTGTCCAGTGCCTGCCTCTCCTGCACACCTCCCAGAGGCACTCGTCACCACGGGGCCATCTCACAAGGCTTCCTTGTAGCTGGGAGCCCTAGCTTTTCTTCTTCAAGCAGCCTCAAAGGGCATTTCACTTCCATGCTTCCTAGAACAGGACTTGTGTGGGCACACTGGCATTTCCAGCCCTCTGCCATAAGTCTCAGAGGGAAGCTTCAGTTCCTCAAACCCTCAGATAAAATACCCCAGGGAAACTTTGCTTTGTGCTTTCCCAGTCTGTGAGACACACAATGTGATTTTTGGGGTTGTTCTGTGGAGGGCCAGGGGTTGGACTTGATGAACCCTGTGGGTCCCTTTCAACTCAGGATATTCTGTGATTCTATGAGGCTATTGCACAGAACAGGGAAGGGCACTAGAAAAATCTCTTGCCCAGCCTACCTGTTCTTGCGTTCATGTTGTGCTGAAAAAAAATCAGCTGCTGGGTGTTGTCATGGTGTTTCCTCCTGCTCTGCATTTCACTTTGCTCTGCGTGGGCGATGTCACCTGTTTAATTTCTGAGGTGACTGCTGCCAGTGCTGTGATCTCAGCTAATGCCCGAGACCCCAGCGAGTGACACCTGATGCAAAAGCAATCCCCTGCAGCGCTGCCCCTGCCTGGGAAACTGCACCCTAACAGCCTTTGCTGTGCTGCCTCTACCCACCACAAACCCAAGTACTAAAAGTTAGAGCCTTTTCTGAAACCTGCCAGAAATGATGTCTTGCTCCCCACTGCCTGCCCGAGCCCTCCCTGGAGACCTGCATCCCGCGTGGAAGGGAGTCTGCAGAGGGGCTCTGCAGAGGTCAGGGTGCCCACCTGCTCCCTGGGCAGCATTTCTCCCAGCACAGGGTCTCCTGCTGGCCAAAACTGCTGCTGCTGCAGGAGATTTCCATGTGATTGCCTATCCAGGGGCTCAGGAGCAGCTCTTCTCTAGTTCACAGAGAGCAGCTTTCCAGTGGAGGACATCCCAAATGCTGCAGGATGGGCCAAGGAAGGACTCACCCCCCTGGGCAGCAGAGATAAAAGCTATCTGGGCTGGAGTGGCAGTGAGGGCAGGGAAGGGACTGTTGAGAAAGGATGTTTGTGGCCATGCTTCATGCTGGCAGCCTGCATGGAGAGTTATCATTTGTCATCTGTCTTTAAGAGCCTGCTCTACACCCTCTGGGGAATCAGAGCCACTTTGTAATTCACAGGGTTTAGCATTTATAAGCTTTAATTTTTACCAGACTCTTGCAGGAAGGGGGCATCTGGGGCAGGTAGGTAGCTTTACGAAGCATCAGCCTCTTGAACTGAAAACAAGCTCTTTATCGCCTGTTCTAAATCCCTGTAACTTCTCCAGTGACTTCTCTGACATATCCCCAGGAAGCCAAATAAACATGGGGTTTGGACTAGTTTATTGTGCAGAACAACGACTTGCAAAATCAATGGTGGGTTGTTTTTCTTCTCCTTTGCTGAAGCCAGAAATAGGTCAAGCAGCAAACCAGCATTTCTGAGGCAGCCAGGAGTGACTGGTGTATGTAGGTGTGTTTCAGAGGTGGCCTCTCTCTGGGGTTACTGCTCTGCCTAAAATCCCCGCATCTCCCTTGTGCTAGAGGAAGGAGGAAGTGAATTGTTTGCAGCAGAGGAATGAAACCACTTAAGATTTCCTGGAACAAAGCGGGTAGGTTTTTCAATAGAAAATACATCTCGTACATCCTCCTCCAAGGCTCTGTGTCCTCTGTCGTTCTCGCCCGTCTGTGCTCGGGAGCCTCCGCCCTTCACTCAGGCTCCCTCTCATTAACACTGTACCTTGCCTGCGGTCAGGCTGTGTGAGGCAGGAAATCTTCTTAATGGAAGTGAATAAAAGCGTCTTGAATTGTATGAAGCTATTCTGGATCACATATGGGCTTGTCAGGTCTATTCTAAGTCACATTAAAGTTAATATGGTCACAGCAAGACAGCAATATTCACAGTATTTTATGTCCACTCTTCAGTAAGGTTGTCCCACTTAATTTCCCTTGGAAAATCCTAGCCCTGGCGATTGGCTTTATTTTCTGCAGATCTTTCGGATGCTTGCTTGTCGCTTTTGGATGTCTGGCAGCATTGTCACTGACAGAGGCTGTGACAAGCTGCTGCATGGGCTTTCACAAGCAGTCAGTCACTGCCTTGGAAAAAATAGGGGGTTTTGTTTCCTCATGTGCCATGTGCCCCTCTGAGTGTGAAATCAACCCTTCAGAACACACAGTTGGGGCATGAGGGTGACAGCCCACAGATCGTTTAGCCTTGCTCTTAATTGTTGGGGCAGCAGAGGAACAGTAATTAGACACATGCAATGTTCTATTTCCTATCTATACTGTGGGATTTTTATATCAAACTGGCTTGCTTGAAAGGCTGAGTTCCTGTACCTGAAACCTGGGAGCCACAGGGTATCTGTCACTGACGTGCATGGGCTGAGAACTGCCAAAATGTCCTCTTAGGATTGCTCACGTCAAATAGTAATTTGAGGGCTCTCTCCAGCCAAGGTCATAGGAAAGAATTTTACAAAAGCAAACAAACCATTAGCCTGTTTTGGAAAATGCAAATGAGAAACCTGCTTTATCACAGCATCTGAATGGGAGCTGCTTGTAGAGGAAAGCTAAGAAAGCCAGGGATGGGAAACGACCTTCCAGAGCTTTCACCCTGCTGCCACGTGGCTCTGTCTCCAGGGACTGTTCCCTAGGACAGCCGCTGTGACAGCTGCTCAGAGATCTTTCTTTGCCAGCTTCCTCACCAGTTCTTCAGAAGAGATCACAATAGCCCTGCTCAGATAACACCCGGTGTGCTTGTGCCTCCCTCCATATGCAGGTCTCTTTCAACATCTCCTGTGTTGGCTGCTGCAGCCTCTTGCACCCGAGTATGCAAATAGCTCCCTCCAGTCCAGGATGGACACAGCTGAGTTTTCTCCAGTGTGACCTTGTAATTTCCCCCCTCTTTAGAATTCCTGCATGGCTCAGGCTATGATCAAATACAATGTCAGAGAGCAGCTCATTTCTTAGCTCCATTCCTGTTTGGTAGGGTCAGTGTGACATCACTTCCTTTTTATGGAATGCAGAGAAAAGGCTTTTACCCACTCTTGTTGTTAATGGTGGTCATTATGGGAGGCAGAAGGAACAGACAACAAGACTGAGATCCCATTGTGATGCACAGTGCATGAGCACCAAGTGTTACACTGGCCCTGCTTTGTATTAGAGTCAAATTGCAGCT
Source organism: Lanius collurio (assembly GCA_020086605.1). Classification (NCBI taxonomy): domain Eukaryota; kingdom Metazoa; phylum Chordata; class Aves; order Passeriformes; family Laniidae; genus Lanius; species Lanius collurio. The sequence goes on along the minus strand of JACBWW010000058.1, from coordinate 553,261 downwards.
TGTCACAGTCAACAAACCATTTTTTCCATAATGGGAACCACACGCGCTCTGTATTACACAGTATGCTAAAAAATATTGTGAGAGCTGGAGAAAAGAGCCCCTCGCTTTTCAGTTATGATGAATTTTCGTTAGTATGTATAATTTATCTATTCAATAAAGGGTAGTTATTCCCCTATTGACCTACAGGATTTTAATAAAGAGTAACTGTGTGGCCTGACAACCTTCTTTAAGCATCTACTTAAAAAGTAACAGATGTTAGGCTAGCATGAATAATATTCTGTGAACAGGTTTTTTTTCCATTTTGTGTACCTCCTTAGCCCAGCCCAGCAGTGGGGGAGGGCCTCCACTTACATAATTATTAGAATTTGGATGATGGAAGTCCTTGCCCTGCCCAGCCTGTGTCTCGATGCTGTGTGATCTGCTTTGCTGTTCTCTGCCCTGGGTGTACCACTGAGAGTCAGAGTGCTCAGGGCCCGGTTCCTCAGTCAGGGACTGGAAAAACAGGGGCTGTTAACAAAGCCTGGGAAGGTGTGTGTGGTGAGAAGCACACAGTGGTGTCTTGTCCCTGGGCTTTCCCATGAAAACTTCTGTATGAAGGGTTTTGCTCCTGTTTGTTGTTGCTAATTTGATATTTGTATCGGCACTGCAGTTTGTCCTTTATATCCTGCTATTCTGTGGGGGCTACAAGAAAGGATGGTGCTTGTTTGTGAGCCTAAAGCCTAAGGAAAGAATGTGACGAGAAAGCTTTGATAACAGTGAAGTGGCTGGGGACAGATGGAAGGAAATGGGCAAATATTAGCAAGGAGGATATAGATGAGCATGGGAATGCTCTGAAATGCCAAGATTTTGTGTGAGTTTGGAATTTGTTTGTTAACTGAATTAAGTGACTCTGAAGCACAAACACTTGGGCAAAAGCAGATCAGCAAAGAAGTCTCTGTGTAACAGCAGCTTCCAGCAAAATCCAAACAACAAAAAACCCTGTGAGACCCAGACCTCATGCTCACCTTTCCTGTAGCATCTGCAGCATCAGGGGACTCACTTGTAACTTCATGCACCAAAGAGATTTGTGCTACAGCTCCCTTTCTCAGCCTGTGCTGCACAGCAAGCAGGTGAGTGATCAACCTGCTTTTCCCTTGGGACTTCATCTCCCTGAAGCCACGGAGAGTCTCTGCATTGCCATCAGCTTCACAGACTTTGGAGCAGGCTCTGAAGCTTGTCCTCAGCCAGCTGAACCCTATTCAAGTTCTGAAGCATAATATTTCATATAGGTTTCTTGTTTCCTGAGGCTGTGGACAGTCTTATGTGAAAGAAAGAGCAAAGGGACTTGAGGCTGAGTCTGTTCCCTGAAGAGTGTGGGGGCTCAGAGCAGAGCTGGGCTTCAGGAATGGCAGTGCTGGCTGCAGACATTTCTGCCTGCCCCTCAGCCTGTGCTGGACGTCTGTGGGGAGCTGGTAAATGAGAACCTGTGAAGCTAAGTGGCTTGGCAGCAGTAGTAGGAGCTGATCATTGCTGTCTCCTCAGGTGCCAGCCCCCAGAACATGAGTGGGTGAGGGGATGATGCTGTTGGGCTGGAGTGGGCAAAATGCAGAAGGCACGGTGAGGGTATGTAAGTGGTGCTCTGCTCCATCCCCACTGCTGCCCCTGTCCTCACCTAAATCCAGGTGAGCATTCCCTCCTCTCCCTGCTGGGGAACTGGTGTTAGCCTTTTACCTGTGTCTGAATTGGCTTTTAATTCATGTCTTTCAGGGGAGAAAAGAGGACATACCAGTCCTAAGCGTTGGCTGCTGCTGCTTTTTGTACAATTATTTTTAAGGCAATAATCATTTTATACAGTGCTAAATCCAGCTGAGCGATGTTAAAAGGAAGATAGTGTTTAATGCAGAAGCACAACCTCTGCAGAAATGGCAGTAGATTTACACTAGATATTAGAAAGAAATTCTTCCCTCTGAGGGAGGTGAGGCCCTGGAACAGGTTGCCCAGAGAAGCTGTGGATGCCCCATCCCTGGAAGTGTTAAAGGCCAGGTTGGATGGGGCTCTGAGCAGCCTGGACTAGTGGAAGATGTCCTGCCCATAACAGGGAGGGTGGAACTGGGTAATGTTTAAGGCCCTTCCTACCCAAGCCATGCTATCATTCTATGAAGAGAGTGAAATGCAGAACACAGACAAGGGTTGTTCTGCATCAGCTTCTTTCTGCTCTGGCCTGGTGTCAGTCAGGATGCACAGGCTGTTCCCTGGCAATAGCCATGTGAAGTCAAACTGATTGAGGATGATATGTGAATTCAAGCATGTGGTGAGAATGATTTCATCTCTTTGGACAGGCAGTGTGAAATGGAAGCTGACAAGTGTGTGGCTCTCACAACCACAGCACTGCTCTCAGCACACATGTTGGTGGTTTGGGTGCTAATTAGTCTTCCACCTAGGCAAAGAAAAGGAGATGATTGTTCTGGATGGCCTTTAAAAGGAATGGCAGGACTGTTAGGAAGCTAATAGTCATTCTCTAAGTCACATCTGATTCAGCTTTGCTGTCACTTGGAAGGAATGCTAGAGAACAGCCTCTCTGAGGAAAGCTTGAAAGTTAGAGAGAGCCACTGAGGGAGTCTGAAGTATGGAGCATCTCTCCAATGAGGGTAAGAGAGCTGGGATTGTTCAGCATGGAGAAGAGAATACTCTGGAGAGGCCTTGTTGCAGCCTTCCAGTACACAAAGGCGGCCTGTAAGAAGAATGAGAACAGACATTTTAGCAGGGCCTGTTGTGACAGACTAAGGGGTTACGGCTCTAAACTAAAAGATGGCAGATTGAGACCCCCACCATGGCCTTGCTCCAGGTTTTGGTGGCAGTAAGATATTTATTCCATCTGCAGCTTCAGCTTTTTTCCAGGTCGCTCTGGTGCCTGCTCCCCATGTCAGACAGGGGAAGACATGCTCAGTGTGTTTAGCCCTAGCTTAATGCTTTCTTTGTGGCTACCTGGGGAGCATATTCACCTCTGCTGGGTGTACTTGACCTGGTGTATTTCCATCAGTGGTACACCTGCTCTGGAAATAGATATTTGTTGTTGGATGTAAAAAAAATACCAGAGCTACTGATGAGAAAAGCCCCTCTCCCCTTGCTCTGATTCTACCTTTCTGTGCTTTAGAGTTGCTGCAGTATTTATCTTATTTCAGGTACATCTGAAAGCACAGTATTCTGGTACAGTTCACATCGCAAGATTAACTCATCACTGGAAAACTCCAGTGCGCACTGCAGCCTGTGAGAACCTTTGGATCTGCTTTGGGTCCCCGTCTCTGCCTGAAACCGGCTCCCGATGGGCAAGTCCCTTCTTCTCTGCCGCCCCAGGCTGCCAGGAGAGGGCAGGCAGCTGCCAGCAGCCCGCTGGAGGATGAGAAACCCTTCACACTGAGCTAAGAAACCCGCAGATAAAAACAGGTAAAAGCAGAATATCAGGTGATGTGGCAGCAGGTCTAACACCTGTTCATTGAAATTACAGGAGCAGAAATTTTCTGCATTTCCAGGTGGGGACATGAACTAACAATCAATACCCAAATACCTACCATACTTAAGGGAATTTTTTAAAAATGAATCTATCATCACAGCCTGAGCCTCTCTTTAATTGTTCCTAAGTAATATTTCTTGCCTGGCTCCTGGAGATGACCTGCAGGCTCTCTCGTGTGCACAGGCATCCAAAGACTAATCAGATAATTAGGTGGAGAGTTTTTTCCTGACTTCTCAGATGAACACAGGGAGGTGAGCAGGTACTTCTTGCAGGTGGCTGAGCAGACTTGGGGGTCGGTATTGCAGCCCTGGTACTGCTCCCCACAATCAGTCATGCTTCCCTTGCCCAAGAGCAGCCTGTTAGGGAGTCTGTTGCAGCAGTAGTTTGGGAAAGGGCTAGGGAGTCCTTCAAGTCCCTCGTTGAGTCAAGGCTGTGCAGGGGAGCAGCAGCTTCAGTCAGCCCAGCACAAGTTTGAAGGTGTTTTCCAGATTTTCTGCATTCAGACTTGAGGCGTGTTCTTATGAGGCTGCTTTTCAAGCTGCCTGAAAAGATGTTCTCAAAGTCTCAGAAGAGCACACACCTGTTTGTGTATGGCACATGCAGATCGGGAACGCTGAGCCCGCACACCCAGCCCAGAGCTGCTGCAGGTTCCTCTGCTGTGAACCTCGGCTGCCGTCTGCCTGCCCCCGGACGTCTGTGCCAGCAGGGATCTGCTGATTGCAGCCTGACATTTATATTCAGGGGAAGACAGGTTTTGTCAAAACCTATCAGTGAATCTCCTTCTGAGGAACTCATACAGCAAAGCCTACAAACTCCGTGTTTTCTGCTATTTTTGACATTCCATAGTTCAGTGGCTGGTAATTACAGACAGTATGCTGCTACAGGATCTTCTGCTTCACAGAGGGTGGCTGCTAATAGGGCTTCAGTGCTTCCCCTTGCATGCCTGGGTATTCAATTAGAAATACAGCTATACTTTATCTTAGAATAAGCTTGGTTAAAAAGGTAGATTCCCCCACCTGCTGCAAGGCAAAGACAGTCACCTGGGCACAATGCCTTGCTGTGCCTGTGGTCAGCATGAGAGTGCCTCTATCCCCTGGCAGAGCTTCCACTGGGCTTGAAGTGACCTCAGGAACCGATCAACACGTTGGTCCTTCACAACTGAGCCTTGTGTGCTCTGCTGCAGCCTGAGGTGAGTTCCTGTGTGATGAAAGATGTGCATTGCCCCAGTTTCCTGTCTCAGGGCTGGTGTCACATCGTGGGACTGCAGGGTGTCCGGGTGGCCAAGCAGAGCAAGTTCCCCTGGATCTGCTGCCAAAGATAGTACGGGAGTAGTGCTAAAGGCAGGCACATCACAGGAGACTGGGCTCCTCGCTCTTGCATCTCCCTTCTTGTGGGAATTTGTAGACCTAAAAGCAAAGGGCGTGGTCTGCCACAAGCTGGGAAGGACACCTGATGTAGGTTGTTGGCCACAGAGCAAGAAAAGGGCTTTGAGAGTTCCCAGAGCCATGGGTTGTACTGAACTTGTTTGTTATTGTTCTGTTCCCCTACAGGTGGGCATAGTGAGCCCAAACCTAAACGAGTCAGCAAACACCCTGGTTATGAGCAGAGGGCAGGAGGCAAAAGAAATTAGATGGGGTTTAAGATGCAGCAGGCCACTTCAGGAAGTACCATTAGATGGTGGGGTTTTAGGAACAGGACTGGAAACAGAGGATGTAGGACAGTGAGTGAGCAGGAGTGTAGCACAAATCAATAATAAAAAATAATAATACTAAGACATCGTTTCAGTGCTTTGTGATAGAAAAAAATAATTATCTTACTGCACAAACAAATAGAAGATCAGGGATGATTAAAATTATAATTAAAGCAGGAGAATGACACTGGCACCACAGACATCTCTGCAGACTATTTGAACAGTGAGTTAAACAAAGTCAATCATTTCTTCATAATAATGGTACTTACAGAAATACAATGGGAATGCAAGGCATTTCACTGCAGGCAGCCTGGTGTTTAAAAATATACTTACAGCATTAATAACCAGAAAGAATAGGTATGGTCTGTGCTGAAAAAAACAGTTAATGCTATAGTTCAGTTTTCAGATGCCAGGCTTTAGCATAATAATAAGCAGCAGCAAAGGAAATTAAAATGAGGGAGAACATTGAACAAGGGGTTTAAAAGGAGGATTTGCTATAGAGAGTTTAGAGCAGGATGATTTTGATTATGTTACTGTACTAGATAAAACGAAGCTGGGGGGATTCATAATTATTAGCATCTCTAATCCACAAAAAAGAATTTAAAGATAAAATGATAGAATATTATTAGCAACTTCAGGCAAAGCTTTCCTATTAGTGGTTGTTATTAGTTGCCTTCTTTGGATATAATTTTAAAAAATCCAACAAGACACAGTTCTGGATGTTTTGTTTTTTTTTTTTTTTAAAGGAAGCTTCAAAATTTGGCTGCAAATGTGTTAGTAGCCCTGGGAAACTTTAACAGGTACTAGAAAAAAATAAGGAGTGCTGTCATGTGCCATGCCACACACTGTGATATTGTGAGGAGATAATCAGGTGCTCCATGTCCCTCCTCTGTTTTGAGGATAAACAGGAGGCAGTGAAAGATACAAAAACCTAGAAGGGTTAAACCAATCAAAGGAATGCTTAGAATTAATTTATGTAAATCCTTGCCAATAATTACTGCTTTATGTAAGAGGTTGGTATGGTGCAGAAGAGATCATAAAGTGAAGTTGTTAGTCACTGCCTTTGAGTTGTACCAGCCCCGTGTGTGTCTGCCTCTAATACATTTAAGAATTTCCTTTTCTGTTTGGTATTTTTCTGGAAGAACCTGTTCCTTTTCTATTTTGCTGTTTGCTACTGCTTACTTACACTCTCGGGTTGTTAGCCTGCTCTGTGATGCGAGATCCCATACTCCAGTTACCTGACTGTAAAAACAAACACCATCCAACAGATTAAATTTGTACATCTTTTCATCTGCTTTTCATTTGCAGGTACAGATCCAACTGATAGCAGGGCTGAGCTAGCAAAGCCTCATTGTTTGTCTGGAGAAACCTTGTCTCTGCTGTCCCAGTCTGCTGGGGCTCTTCCTGCTTTCCAAGCTGGGCTCTGTGAGAGCTGAGAGATGGCAGGGCAGAGGTCTGGAATCAGCAGCACCTTCTTGCCTTGCATGCCAAGTTATCAGAAAAATACAGGGCAAGAAAAAGACAAGGACAAGGGATCTTAAGGAGGTTCCTCACTGCCTATAAATGTTTTGCTTGTGCCTTCAGAAGGCAGGCCTTCCTTGGGGAAAAGGAGAAAATGCATCACAAAATCCAGCTGGTTTTGGTACCTTTAATATCTTTTGCTTGGAGTTTTTTAAAGGCTAAAGTGATGGAAAAAAGTCGGAATGGTGGTGTACACAAAGATGGGGAAGACAGCACAAACATGCTGTTTGGAGAGCGTTGCTCTCTGTAGAATAGCGGTGAAGGGAAATACAGGCAGGAGGAATCTTCAATTAAGATAGTATAAGGAAGCAAATATTTGAGGAACTGGTAAATCAAGTAGATAAGGGTAGAATAAATGTAATTCAAAGACCAATTTCTTGTTGTAGGATGTTGCAAACATCAGAGCGCAGCACTGCATTTGATGATGGACTATATAGCACGAAGTTGGAAAAGAGGCAGTAGCTCTCTCTAGAGCTCACTGAAAGATAAATAAATCACAAAGGTTATTGTATCATACTGTCAGTACTGTCATACCGTCAGTGAGGTTTTTAATAAGTAGGTACAATTATTTTAGGCATGAAGAAAATATAAGAACTATCTGCCCCCAAGGGCTGTTATTCTCACAACAAATGTGCTGGCAGAGAAAGTCAAGCAAAGACATAAATATAATAGGATGGGAAACTATGTGCTGGGGAAAAAGGGACTGTGATGTGCTGTTAGATGTGCCCAGCACAAAGAACCACATCCCAGTGGAAGACTTTCACAGAGCGGGGGGGAAAATCCCCAAGTTTTACATATGGTAATGAAAATGGGATACAAGGCATAACCCAGGCATCAATAAATTCATAAAAATTTCATATTTACTTGGCAATAGAAATATCCTTGGGATGATCTCAGTTGATCAGCACTGGGCTGGGAAGTGTGAAGTCCCACTTGCATAGTAAGGGCCAGTTTAGAAAGCCTTTGCTCTTACTGGTGAGCATTTAAGGCTCATTTGGGGTCAATAAATTCTCCATCAGTTCAATTTCAGGCCAAGTCTGATGATTCAAAATTAATTTTTCCCAAGAAATGGCTCCCGAAATAAGGACTGGAAGAGTAGGAGCATTAGAAACTATCCCTGTCAGCAATATGAGTACCAACAGAGTGCTAGTAGGTTACTAAAGGAAGAATAACATTTATCTCTCTATTACAGAAAGTAAACATAAAGCAATGGAGAAACGTTTAAAGCAAGTAAGGATAAATGTGTCAGATCAAGCTCTCACACTTAGATTCAAAGAGCAGGGGTAAGTGGCAGGGTTAGTTACACATGCAACTTGAATTGTAAAGTAGTCCCAGTGACTTAGGAACACGCCACGCACACGCAGCCTGATGTGCACTGCAGAGGGCAGTCCGTGTATCCGACTTACAGGGTGTGCAGCAAGTCCCAGCCTCACACTAAACTTGTTCCCAGCCTGCCAAGGAGAACCCTTCATGCTCTTGGTTATCCTGGCTCTCTGTACCTATTTCACTTAGGTTTCAATTTGCCATTTTTAAAAGCAGGAGGGAGGAGATTTGTGGGGGCATTTTAAAACAAAAAAAAAAAATTGTCCCCCAAAGTTCCTGGGAGAGCAGTGCTCAGCTCTGTGGTTCTGTACTGAGGATGCCACCAGTGCCCACACAGGGACCAAACTTTGCTCTTACTGGGTCAGGGCTAATCTGCAGAGCCTGGCAGCAGCATTTGAGTTGAGCATACTTACAGTTTGAGGGAAAAAGCCTCCTCTGCCTCTCCCTTAGAGAAGAAAACCGCCGTGGTTACCGCAGTAACCATGATCTCATCTGCCGGCAGACACAGACTGCCGGACAGTCAGTACTGCAGTGGGGAGGTGTTGCACATGCATGACTGTAGCAAACAGGGCTCGATAACATCCTTTCTAAGTCATTCAGGGCTACCCTCTGCCCCAGGGCAGGACTGGCTTTGCCTGCATCAGGCAGGTTCTTGTCTGACTCGGTCTTTTGAATCTCCAGTGATGAGGAAGGGAATGTTTTTCCATGTCACAGCTGTTGCCTGTTTCGTAGCCTGCGGTGTGACAAGGATGGCATTTCCATACAGTTTTTATATTCACTGGTGTAATTGTAGTTCTTGTCTCTGGTTGTTTGATAGATTGAACTAATGACCAGCCATTTGTGTAGTGATCTTTGTTGCCTCCCTTTTAATGTTCTGGGAGTTGGAATATGATCTGAGAATCCTTAGGAGGTGGTGAAGAGCAGAGCTGTCCTGTGACTTTCCATGGCTGGAGAGCACCTCAGAATTAGCCTTTTTCTCTGTATTCTATTAGACTGTATTCCTGATTTATAGAATTGACTCTCTCCCAAGTCTGAAGGTTGTATCAAATTGTTCCTCTTTGTGACTCAGTTCCTTCTTTTTGGATTTTAAATATGCTGTTACCAGTAAATAATAAATCTGTGATAACACTGGGTTGTGAGAATTTCTAGGTCTTGAGGAAGAAAAAAATGGCCACGTAAATAATTGTTGGCCAGAAGGTGTAACTTGATTACCAGATGAAACAAGTCAGAGGCCATTATGTCCGAAGGAGAAAAGAAGATGGTTGTTTTAATGGAGTTGATACTGGCAGCATGAGCAGCAGAAACATCATTTCAATGTCCTGTGGGAGGTTTTTTCTGTTTTATTTATCAGTTTGAGCTTGTGTCCTCCTTTCACACCCCCTCTGGACAGTACTTCAGTGCATTGCTCCAAGGAGGCTGGATGCAGATGCCACCCCATCGCATCCTACAGCAGTACAGGGACAAGGACATTACTTAGCAGCCTCACTGTGCTTTTCTATCTCATATTTTGCTCCTTTCACATCATTACAAATGGTTTTACAGACTTTAAACTTGTAATATATTAATAAAAAAATATGGAGAGTTTACTTTTACATTTCTTTAGCTCTTAAAGTGTTTTGGTTTCACCAATTTCCAGTCAGGTTTTTCCCAGGTAAGCTCTGTTGTGTTTATTTTGCCTGGGCTCTGCTTTTACTTCTTGAAGCACAGCTTCAGATTTTAAAGTGATGAGTGAACTTTGGTCATAAGTCTTGTCTCTCCCCTGCCTCCTGCTCCACTTCCTCTGCTCTAGGTTCTGGATAAAAATGAGATCAGCTTCAAGGCTTGGTATAACTTCTTGAGCAGCCTCCCTGCTGAGTTTAAGAACTTTAATGGTTGCATGGTGGCCACTAAGAGCCCTTGTCCCCAGAAACTCTGCTTCTTCTCCCACCCTGCCGATTTCTTCAGTCCTTATCAAAATTTTGTTTCAGAAGCTAAGCTAATTCCTTCTTGAAGGTATGGAAATTTAACGACTGCTCCATGAGGGTAACTGGGTTTCTTCATGGACCCATTTCCACTGGCCAAACCAGAAGCAGGAGGTAAAGCCCAGGTCAGGTCCCACAGTCCAAAACCAGCAGCCTGGCCAAGGAAATCCAGAACAAGTAAAGACATTTGAGTCCAAAGCCCTTCAGCCTCTCACTGAATCTCTTCTCCCACAGAAAACCCAGCAGGGTAGCCCTGTTGTGCCTCTGACCAACTGGGAAGGAAGGTGGCCAGGGAAACACAAACCTTGGCCAGCTGCAGCCTCTGCTCATGCTGTGTGGGCCCTTTGCAAGGAGAAATCCCACCTGTGGATCTCACTGCCTCGGTTGTTTGGCTACATGACGTGATTGCCAAGCTTAATTTAATTTTTGACTGGCCAAGATTTGGCTGATTTGATCAGTACAATTCTCCAGAGACAAAAAAGAAAAAGCCATTATTTCCACTTTCTGCTATATTTGACTTTGATAAAACAACAGATTAGTTATCACTAAAGTAAAGGCATCAGCTGACCATAGTTTTTGGCTGGAGTATTGTGTATTTAAATGATAAGGGGGCTATGTGAGCACAAACACCTTTTTGTTAAGGGCGCCTCCTACTTAATGAAGTGTTGCATAAAAACTAAATTGTCCCCAGGTAGTTTTAGTCTGGAGTGTTTGGGTAATACACAGAGCAACAGCTTATTGAAGTGGAAGAAGCAAACAAAAATAACAATGATGAAAGGGATCCTTGATTCAAAATGATATTGTGTGTCTTGGAGCATTGACATTTGTGTCAATACAGTATTAGTGGTAATCAAATTTCTCATTGTCTGCTGCAATGTAACCAACTCCTTGAGTGTAAAAGTCCATTAATCATGGAGGTGTGCTCTCTGTGCCTGTGTTGGTGGGAAGATAAATTAGGTGGCACTTTGCAGATCTGCTGAAAGAGAGGAGGACATGCACTGAGTATAGATGGAGTAGGATAAGCAAAAACCTACTCCTAGATTTTTTTCCTTGACATTTTCCCTGTGCCAAGCCAAATAATTGTTTGGAGATTGTACTTTTACTAACTAGTCTGCATATTTCTGTATCACAGTTCATTTTAGACCAAATGAAAGTGCATTTCTGTGTTTACAGCCAGAGGTTGTGGGGGATGAGTTTGTGACTGCAGACTGTGCAGGCACTTTCACCCTCTTAAAATGAGGTAACTGTATTTCATAGTTGTCTTGGTCCCGATAGAAACTGCAATGCTTTCAGCAGCCTCTGGGGACCCAACCCTGCTATAGATCTGCCACAGGCCTCTTGCAGGATGTTGGCAGATCATTTTGATCTACCTTGTTTGCCCTACTCTTACTGCAGGCAACAGCACCCCTGCATCCAGAGAAGGCACAGCATTAATAACACCGTGTTAGTGTTCGTGAGATAGACCCACAGAAAGAACCTGTGGGTGTGTTTTCTCATTCCTGAAACTGTGTGAGATGAGGATGCCAGCTGGATGGATGAGGGTCTGTATCCTGTCCCTGGCTCCCTGCTCATGGCTCTATGAACAGCCCTTGCTGTGTGTGCAATCACATAGGAGTAGCCCTGTCATGGCCCTGTTCAGCTGGGAAGGACACTCCTCTTCCCAAGGGAAGGGGTGGCCAGGGAGCACAGCCCTTGGTGCATGCTGTGGTGGGCCCTCTGCAAGGAGAGATCCCTCCCACCTGTGGGTCAGGTGTGCAGTGCTGTGCAGGCAGTCAGAGCCTGCTCTCTACTCAGAGCTGCAGCTTCTGCAGCCAGGATTGTGTGCATGGGGGAATTTGACTCCAGGTACCTTTCCCCCCATTCATTCCCCTGTCATTGTCCAGAACCTGCTCTTATCCCAGCGACTTGCTTCCATATAGTTTACCCCTGCTGTTGTGTGGGCTGTCTGAAGGGGCTGCATGTTTGAGGAGGTGATTTCAGGTGTTAGAGCATTTAAATAGGTAGGGGTTACCTGAGGGATCAGTTTCACCTCAGAGGGATCGGACATTCTGCATCTTCAGTTGAAAAGTGATTATTACATAAAAGTATTCCTTACTTTCCAACATGGAGCTCTTGGTAACAGAAATGCCAAGTGTTTCTGCAGTGTACAGAGTGTTGGGTCTCTGCTCTGTAACAGTTTAGAAATCTTTGGTTGTCCATAGCAACCTGCAGGCATTGAAATATAGGCTTGCACTTAAGTGGGGGTTTAAAACACTGCTGTTGCTGGAGGCTTCCAGGAAAACACTCTCAGCTTTACTCCTGTGTGGACCTCTTCCCCCCTGCCCCTCCCCACCCCACCCAGCTTGTGGCTCCTGCCAGCACAGCAGTTTTTGCCCGGATACAGGTCCTCCCCAGGAGCACTGTGCAAGGCTGGAGAGCAACCAGGACTGAGGCAACGTGTGCAGGACAGTCCTGCTCAGAGGTAGCCCCCATCCAGCACAGACATCAGAGCTCTGACGTCCACCCTATACAGAAGACCACTGAGTTCACTGGTGACTGATGCATTATAAAAGGCAGACAAGAAAGAAGGAAGGAAAGAAAGAAAGACAGACTGACTCTATTTCTGACTCCCAGGCTGTGGTCTGGGCAAAATTCCCTGTGCCCCAGCTAACAAGCAGGAGGCAGGGCAGCATCCCAGGCTGTAGCCAAGTTATTGGCCCAAAGCAGTGGCTGTGTGACATGACAACATCATGGTGTTCCCCCTCTGCAGCAAATGTCTCAGATCAACACACTGGGTCACCCTGTACCTGTTAGTGACCTTGTCCCCCATGTGTTTTGGAGGACCCCCGTGGCAGCCAGCTAGTGCACCCTCCATCCTGGTGCAAGGTGTTGTGACAGCTGTGTAAGGGTCGCTGCCATGTGTGCTGTGTCACTGCCTGTCACTGCCTCACTCCTTAATACTCCCCTCTGTGGGGAGCCAGAGCCTGGACCAACTGCTGGGCTTCAGCAAGCCACTTTTGCAATATCACAGTATGAAGACATTTTGAGCAGCTTCTGTGCTTTTGGCAGCACCCAGTCCCTACTGTAATTAGGCTTGAGTGTCCTCCAAAATGACAAAAACTTTAAAAGCCCCAAGCTTAACCCTGGGGGAATGTAGGTGGGGCTGTGATCTCCAGGCCACGTCATCCTGGGAGTCTTTGAGCTCCAGTGGCCAGTTTACATAATCAAGGCCTGACACAGCAAAAGAAAGACTTGCAGTCTGATGGCTTCAGTCTTTTAATCCCTATTTCTACCAGTAAGCCTTTCTCTGCAAGTAGGCTCTACTCGTGCAAGCAGTTCTCTTGGCTTCAGTGAGTGTCTCTGACCTGTACTTAATGTAAACTAAGATTACTTTTGGCATCTTTGGAATCCTAAAAAACTAAAACAGCAGCGTACGATTGAGGGCAACAGGCTTTACAGACCCAGGAGGTCACATAGGAGTTTATATTTGCTGCTGGCAATTCCAAGGGTTCACTAGAACAGCCACAGGAGATGAATTTCCTTTCTAGCTGCAGAATAAACACTGTATGTGGGGTAGATATTAAAGGAATCACAGTAACAGGGAAGGGAAAGGGAAGGGGGCTCCTTTGTCAAACAAAAAGGATATCTGCTTACCTGTAGCAGACACTGCTCATTGCAGTGTTTTACAAGTCAAGAGATAAAGCCTTAAATGGGGATAGCCAATGCACAAACATGAGTGCTCTTCCAGCTTTTCAAGTTTTGGGTGATTGTGGCCATTGCTAATTTTCATACCATGATGGCTCAACAGTTATGTGCCTGTGATTGTGCAGCCCAACTCACATGGGAAATGTTTCTGGGAGTCTAATAAGCACTGAGGTGTACATCCTGCATGCTGCCATGGAAACAGCAGGATGCAGGAGAGCTGGGAGGGCTGGCTGCCAGGAGCTGCTGCACTTTGGCAAGAGAACTGCCCTTTGGATCTCCAAATTGGTTTAATCACCAGCTGTGGAAACTACCTGGTGTTTAGTGACTGATTCTTCAAACAACTGATACCCTTGGGAGCAGAAAGAACCCTTTGGCTGCTGGCTTCAGGTGTGGGCTGGGCCAGCACAGCTGTGTCATGGGGGACAGGCAGTCCTGGGGACACTGCCACGCAGTGAACAGCCTGGCAGTGTTTGTGCAAAGCTGTCAGGCCTGATAAGGAAGCCCAGGAAAGATCAACTGATGGTGTTCTGGCATTCCATGTCAGACTGTGTTGGGGGGTTTTGTTTTTCCTCACTTTCCTGGTCATTGCTGATGCCTGTCCCTTTCCCTTGCTGGCAGGGCACATGCAGGACAGCCTTTGCTCCCTGCTGACCTTCTCTGGACAGGGCAGAGTGGGCTTTTGGCAGGAGAGTTGGTAACAACAAATTCTGTCCCATGGAGAACTGTGGTACTTTGACATTTATTTTCCCCCAGGTGAGGTGTTTTCCCTGCTGAAAAAGATCATGGCTCTGCAATGCTGAGGCTATTTCTGCCAGGTCAGCCAGGAAGAGAAGTTCCTTGCCTGAGCAGTGCAGTGTCCATGGGAACTGGTGGCTTAGATATCCAGTGTTCTCAATTTTCCTCCGTGGCAGAGACTTCCAGCAGGGCAGTGACTCCTGTGCTGTGTTGTAGCCAAGAAAACCACATGAGGCCTTGTCGCTGGTGAGGGAGGACAGTGTGATGGAAAATTCAATGGGGGAACATGGTCCATGTAGGAGAATAGGGACATGAAATAATTTAGCTATAGTTTCTATGAAGTACTCTGGCAGCTTGGGTAGGTACCTGCTAATTCCAAGATGAACCCAAATCAACTGTTTGTTTTTTTTTTTTAAAAATTCCATTTGACAAGCTGAAGGAATATTATTAAATTACCATGGACCTGAAACTGTTTTGCTTTGACATATCTTTCCTCAAGCTGTGGTAAAAATTAGTATTTCCCACTCCTAGGTCTTGACATGAAAGAAAGCAAGGGTTTTGCATCATCCACCACTGCTGATTTCAGATGAAGGATGTAGCTTTAGCAATAGGGGTCCTGCCAATGGTATGAGAGCTGCTACTGGGATGAGGGGAGTGATGGTTGACACAAAGACTGAGTCTTCTGATATGGCCCTTCACCTGGTCTGCGATGTGCAGCCCAGGAGCCCCCATGCCAGATCCAGCCCATGGAATTAGAGGGGGGCTATCAAAATGATGCTCTGAGTGTCTTACAGCTCTCTGCTGAGGTGTTGGGTAAGCTGGTGTGCTCTCCCAGGAAGAGCCTGCATGGTCGTAATGCCAGCATGGAGTGGCTTGTGTGACATATGCTCCACGTGAGTTCCCTGCACCCTCCACTGCTGCATCACTTGGCTGAAAACAGACAGCACTCACTGCTAATTATGTGTTGCTCTGCTACCTGCTAATTAAGGAAAGCTGCAAAGCTGACATGTGTGTTTTCTGGGGTAGTGGCCACCTGACTCAGTGATTGCAGAGGTGAAGGATAAAAACCTGGGAGAGAGAACCTGGCATTACAATTACAATACATTACAATACAATACAATAGTAGTTGCTTGGGTTTTTTAACCTTCCTCAGGATTTACTGATATTCCTGTTTGGAAATACAGCAACACTGACTATGATAAATAAATGTATGTAGAGATCACAGTTTCTTACTCAAGGGAAGTGAACAAATGCAGTAGGAAAAGCCACTTCTTATCTGTCTGGAAAAGAAACCCAGTTGTGTTGGCACAGACGCATTTTGGAAAATTAAACAGCAAGAAGGGAAATGACGCCACGGTTCCACAGGCATGCAGGGAGGCCATCAGGAGGGAGCTCTCTTGACCTGCAGGCTTCAGAGAAGGCTGAGGGGAGCTGCAGGGTTGGCTCCCACTGCAGGGAATTCGGCTGGGTTTTTGGAGGCTGAGCATCCATGGCAGGGGCTGTGCTGAGAAGGTCTCTGACAGACCAAACAAACTCAAATCAGCACCGAGATCTTGGTATTGCCCCATGGTCCCTGTTCATTGCAGATGTACAGGGATGGCCAGATGTACATCTCTGGCCATGATTTCACCTTGGTAGCTAGGCTGACAAATGCCATGGGAAGGTTTCTTAATACATATACACTGAAGAGCTTCATTATAGCTCCAATATAGGGCTGGATTTCAAAACCAGAATGGTGCCATCAAGCTTCTGAGATTAACATCTGTTTAAAGTCTGGTTTATAGGAACTTTTCAGAAACTCTTGATCTAACACAAGATAAAAACAAGCCTGAATATGGAAAACCTGTACAAAAATATTCACGATGTGTGTCACTATGGAACTTCTTTGACGTGGCATCTGACAAGACTCAGGATATAACTTAGGGGGTTTGTGAACTGTGTTATCGAGGTGGTGGTGTCTCTCAATTTTGCATCACAGCAGCTGAAGCTCTGTTGTAAGAGATGGATGACTAAATGACAACATGCAGATGATGTGCCTCCTGTGGAAGCATCTATGGAAAATGCTAAATGGGTATAAGATACTATTCATTTTATCAGTAATGAAATACCTACAACACAAAATACTTTTCTTGTGTGCTAAGATTTTGGTATTGTCTGGCTTGCCTGGAGAACACAATAGAAACTATGGCACCAATAGATAATACAACTGCAAGCTGAATTAACAGGAATTTTGGTCCTCTGGCTGTGTAAGAATTTATTTGTGTTTTCTTGTTAGGCTAAATTGCAATAATTAATTATTCTTTTGCAGAAAATATATTCTATTAAGTATTATCTAATAGCACTCTGCAGCAAACATGAGACTCTTAGAAAAGCTCTAAATATAACCTCGACAAGAAGTATTCTTAGCAGCACCAGTGTCTTCACGGCTAAAAACACACAAAAAATTAGTCCATACAAGAACCGAATCTTAAGCTCTCCTTTGCACGTATCTAATAGCAACAGGAAAGGAATGGAGTGACTTGCTACATTTTACATTTTACTATTACTAAAGTCTTTTATGGGTCAAGGAGATCCAGCAGAACAGGAACAATAGTTAGTTCCTGTCGTACTAGTTTTACAGTAGTGGA
This sequence comes from Lanius collurio, assembly GCA_020086605.1. Lineage (NCBI taxonomy): Eukaryota > Metazoa > Chordata > Aves > Passeriformes > Laniidae > Lanius > Lanius collurio. Next base: position 536,230 of record JACBWW010000058.1, on the reverse strand, counting down.
AATGCACCCAGCTGGCAAAACCCTTTAAATGAAATTAGTGAAGGCATCTGATGGCTTGGGAAAACCATTTCCTCAGCAGTGCCAGGGAGGAATCACGCTCCTCTTTCCTAAAGTGAAGCGGTGTTCACCGAGACAATGGATACAGATTGTTTGGTGTGTGTAAAATCCCCTTTGAGTAGCTGGTGCCTACTCCACTGGCACTGTTTTCTTGGAGGACCTCCTGGAGACATAAATGAGGCTTCTAAAGGTTAACCTGCAGGTAGGTGTAGGATGCCAGGAGGGAATGTTCACAGTCTGAGGCTGATGACGTGCACTGGTATCACGAGAGCCTGTTGCACAGCTTTTTTGCCTGGGGCTGCTGTGGGATCAAATCGAACTGGCTGGCTCTGTCCCTGTGTGTGCCATGTCTGCACTGGCTCTGCCCCTGTGTGTGCCATGCCCACATCAGCTCTGTCCCTGTGTGTGCCATGTCCACATCAGCTGTGTCCCTGTGTGTGCCATGCCCATGTCAGCTCTGTCCCTGGTGTGCCATGCCCGCATCAGCTCTGCCCCTGTGTGTGACATTCCCATGTCAGCTCTGTTCCTGGTGTGCCATGCCCATGTCAGCTCTGTCGCTGTGTGTGCCGTGCCCACATCACCTCTGTTCCGGGTGTGCTATGCCCACATCAGCTCTGCCCCTGTGTGTGCCATGCCCATGTCAGCTCTGCCCCTGNCTACTGACCCTTTTTGGCCCAGGTAGAGGATTCTTAGGTCTTTTCCTAATGTCTTAAATAGCAATGATGATATGCAGCTTATAGAAATCTGCAGCAATTGTTACTCATTAGTCACTGACACAAAGCTTTGCACAGCAGAATCTATCTACAGGTGCCACAGGGAGAAGGCAAGAAAGAAAAATGTGTCATACTCCGAGGTAAACAGCTTTATTCCCTATTAGTCTGCCAGAGGCTGAATTAGTAATTGATGAAGCACTTTGCCACTATGAGATTTGTTTAGTCCACTTAGGATTTGTTTTTCGCTGTTAACACAGAGCTAAACAAGCGAGGCTGTGTCTACATGCTCTTCTGCAGACAGGAGCTTGCTCTGTGCCTGATGCCTGTCAGCTGTGAGCCACATCCCCGGCGGCGCGGCTGCTTTGTTTGCACAGCACCGAGGGGAGGGTTAATATTCCCGCAGTTACTCATCCCAGCAGTGAACCCCCTTCCTTCCTTCCTTCACCAGGTGCTGTAGCTGCCCCTGCCTCGATGGGCTGGCACAGGAATGCAGCTGTCACATACCGAGCACGACGGGCTGGTGACAGCCTTGGGCAGCGTGGGGGTCATGACCTCTTCATCCAGCTCGCTCTGTGGCAGTGTGAACAAAGTGGTTCCTCTGCCTGGGGAACACATCTGTGGGAAGGCTGGGGTTTCTTTTTCCATCTTTAACACACCCTTATTGCTTATCTAGATTTGCAGGAGGTGGAAGTCCATATTGTCCCTCACCACATTTTCGGAAAGAAGCCAACGCTGCTACAAGGAAAAAAAAAAAAGAAACAAGACTATAGAAAAGAAACACAAATCCCTATCTCAAAAAGTAAATCCAAACCAAATTAAATTTTCAAAGCCTCCTTCCTGGACATAAATCCCCTATTTTTCTTTTGAAGGTCAGCATTAGATGATGCAAGAACAAGGCTGAACTTCCATCCCATTAGGCTCTGCGGAGCCAGGCGGCAGACAGGGTGATGTGGTGTGTCTGCATACCTCCCCCAGGCACTGGAGAAGAGGTGAGAAGCAAAACCCTTCCTGCAGTGGAAGGAGTTATAAGATCCTTCTCATCTCCAAGGGAACGTGCTGCTGTCACAAGGGTGCCACGGGACAAGCTCAATGGACTGCAGGAATCACTCCTAGCAGAGACAGGGCTGGCAAAAGGAGAAGGCGTTTGCCAAGCCTTCTGAAATGTTGCCTCCCCTGCCTATATTGATAAGCAAGGGCTCGCCTTGCTGGTATTTGAAGGGCTTCTGAGGCACTTCTGACAACTCCCCAGTGCCGACTGTCCTGTGGGAGCCCCGTGTGTGTGTAACAACGGACTCGGCTCACGCAGGAAGGCAGAGGTCTGTCAGAGCCCGCCGTTCCACTGGAACTGCCCTCATCCTCCAGCTTGAAGTGTTTGTCTCTTCTATCAGCCATGGCAGGGCCAGTTTAAGGGATTACTCCATGTTTTTGTTGGCGTAAAGCTGGTATCTATTTTCCCTATATAAGCAGGAGTTACTGAACTGGTTTAGGTGACTGTGACTGGAGTCCCTGTGAGCAGAGTGTGGGTTATTCTGGCACAGCTACAGTGGGAAAGTGCTAATCTCCCCATCTGTACTTGTTAACCTTTTAACTAAAGATCCCTTTGATGAAGGTGTGAGGCTGAGAGGTTTGGGTTTTGCTACAGCACTCACCAGAGACCCAAGAAACAGCAGTTGTGAGTGGTGGTGGCCTTTGAGACTTGTCCTTTGGAGCTCTAGCGGAAAAGATGAAGAGGCACTAGCCCCTAGGCTCTCCATCTGTATGAGGCAAAGTTAGACCCAAATTTCTCTGGTTCAAGATGATTCATAGCTGAGCAGGAAAGTTGCCCTAGAACTGCCCCACACCAGCGATTTCATGTAAGTCATCTGAATGATGTGTGTGGGTTTCATCAAAAGATGGAAATGAGTAACTTCCAAAAACACCTTGCAGGACTGGGTTCTCAGATGAACACATCTGCTAAAATGTGTGGAACCCAGGAAGAAAAGGCTACATTAGTGCAGCAGCACAAGCATGTGGCTCCTCTGGAAAGAATAAGAATGTTGCAAATTCTGATGCTTTGCTTTGCTTTGGTTGCCCTTTTTTTATTTTCATCCTGTGGTATTTACAGTGCTGTGGTATTCATTCAGCTTCCTTAGCTAACAGCTAGGGAGGTAGATGGAGCTGCCTGGAATCCTGGCATCAGACACCTGACAGTCCTTTCAGGTATCTTGCAGGTACATTGCCTCGAGGCAGGAGAGCAGCATGCAGCTTCAATGTGTTCCTGGATCAGGAACAGGACCCCAGAAGAGCGGGGATTCCCCAATATATCTGCCCCACCGACTTCTGGATGAAGTTTTTCTCAAACCTGTGTGGCATTCCCAGGCATCATCCATATTTCCCTGGGGAAATACTGACCCTGATGGCAGGATATGGTGTGTTCGAGATGCTGAAGACACCAAACTATGGTTTGCTGGAGTCTCCAGACTGCCAGACTGGCTGCCAGCTTGTTAAACACACACTGATGTGCCATTAGGGAGCTGAAGTGTCATCAGTGTTAAAAACCTGGACCTGTAGCTTAATTTAGGGGCTTGTCAGACATATGGTAATGGGCTGGTAAGGCTTGGTTAAAGGTGGCATTTGCAGGCATCCATACATTTTTAATCTCTGTATACAATAAAATATTACACATTAGCTTTTGCTCTTGCTGGCAGATTTCTTGTGGGAAGATCTACTTTGGGACTCCAGTAGCACTGAATACTGAGCAACTGACAGAAATAGGGAGTTTGGACCAATGTCTCTGCTGGCGTAACTCCATTGCAGCCAGAGGGTGAAATCCCAGCCCTGTTGAGATGCACGGGACTTCTGCCAGGCTTCAACTGCTGAGAACTCTTTTAGCAGCTCAACCCTGATTTTGCTTTGGACTGAAACCTCCCTGTGGATCTCAGCCTAGAAACACTTGCATATTTCACACAGAAGAAAAATGTTCTGCAGCAAGCAAATGAGCTTGGGAATTATTTTAACTTCATGAGTGGAACCCTTGCTGTAGACATTCATTGCAGGCTAAGTTTGGGTTGTGTGGTAAGACACTGAGTGCCTCAGAGACACCATCTCCCTCAGAGGCTGAAGGGCTCCTGCTTTGGCTGCAGTCACAGTTTATTGGATGTGCTCCCTGTTACTCCTGTGAACAGCATGAGGAAAGCTCTGGTGCTCTCAGTGGGACCCATTCATGCAGTCAGAGCTCAACAACATTTTTTTAAGGTCAAGAACCCAAGATATTGACAATGTACCTCTCCTTTCTCTTCACAGGATATATTGCTGTCCTGGGATTCCCTCTCCTTTTCCAGGCCTATCCATTGTTATGGGTGTTTGCTGGAAGCTCTTGAGGATGAAGACAGACCTGCATCAAAGTCCCTGTTAACCTGTTTATGCAAGACTGACTACAGCCCCAGCAAGGTCAGAGAGCTGGTGCTTCCATTACCCACTGCTGTGACTTGATAACCTTATGGTTCTGAGGTCAAAAACAAAGCAGGAAAAGAAGGGCTGGAAAACTAAAATAAATTAGTAATAATTCTGCTCTCTTTATCCATTATAAAGAAGCAGGATGGGGAAAACTGTTTTGCTTTGCAGGTCACCTTCACAGCAAACAGGAATCATTCAGTCACTGCTAGATAATACCAAGGACACTCTCAGAGGCTGGCAATTGGAATGATTAAAAAAATATGAGCAAGATTTTAAGTGTCTCTTTGAGAAACAAACAGAACAAAATTGTTCATCAGTGGTAGAACAGACACTGCAAACAATGTATTTAATGAATCTGGAAGGGTCTTGTAAGGGAAGAGATGACCAGCTCTGTCTTTCCACCACAGTCCCAGCCCCCTACAGGAGTTTGTAACCTTGCCTTCCTATCCCACACATCAAGCTTTCTGCAGCTGTGTCTCTTTTTGCATTTGAGAAAACAGGAAATATTCACAGAATCAATGAAACTGGCTGGTGAGCTAGCGCAGGTTGGCAAGGATGGTGTCCCAGCTGGGTTTTGAGTATCTCCATGGAGTGAGATTCCAACATCTTTCTGCACAACTGACTTGTTTTTGAGTACTCTCACAGTAAAAAAAAAAAAGGTTTTTTTGTTCAGGTGGAATCTGGTGATTTCAGTTTGTGTCTCTTACCCCGTGAGTGAACACTACTGGAGAGTCTGCCTCCCTCTTGTTGCGTGTGCTTGGGATGGACCTTTGCAGACAATCTTTAAAAGCCAGGCAGCTTTTCTGGATGCTGTGATCTCCAGGACCATCTCACAAGCAGATCCCTAAACAGGCCAAAGTCTGCTCTTCAGAATCAGAGTTGTGGTCTTGCCTTTTGTGCTACTGTTCCCTCTCGGGATCCCGAACTCCACCACCTCACAGGCACCATGATGAATGCTGACCCATCTTCACGTTTTCAACCAGTTCTTCCTTGATTCTGAGGTCCAGCAGAGCACCCTTGCTTATTAGTTCCTCAATCAAACACGCCAGGGAGTTGTCAGTGTGCTCTTGAACTTACCTAGATTGCTTGGGCCCTCCTGCTGTATTGTCATTTCTTTATCATAGTTTAAAGCTCTTCCTACCAGCTTCGAAAGGAACCTTGGTATAAAATAAATCCACCTCTGTGCTCTCTGCTGGTCTCTGCACTCCCTGCTGCAGGCCTGGTGCAGCATTTCCAGGTGTACTGGCTGCAAGGTGGCTTGAAGCCCACATCTGTTGTCCTCTGCACCTCTCCAGCTGCTCTGGAGCACTGGCATTTGCCTTCCTGGACAGATGTTCACCTGAAACCATCTTAACCAGTGACACATGACAGAAGTGTGCTCTTGGTGAAGTGTTTTAGTGTTTTCTGCTTTTCAGCTAATCACCCTCGTGACTTCCTTTCTGCCCAAGGCTTGCCATGAGGTGAATAAACTTTCTTAACTGGTTGTTTTTAATGCTTTTTTTCCTTGAAAAATGGAAGGGTTCTCCTCAAATCTACTGTGCTTAGGGCTGAAAACACAGGATACAAAATTAGTCTTTCCAGGGGCTCTAAATAGATGTGGCAGACAAAAGGAAGAAATGAAGGCAGAAGAACCACCTATGTATGAAAAAATTTTACCAGTTCTAAATAAAGATAAAAGTATTTTTGTCCAACCTTTGCCAGAGACACTGTCATTCCTGGAATTTGGTTTGAAATCCTTCCCAAGTGATTAAATTAAAGCCATTCATGTACTGAAATACAGTTGATGACTATGAAAGTTTTAGTGCTACCGTATTATAGATCCTGCCAGGAAACAGGCCCCTGAGGGAGTCTGTCACTCCCCTCATCTGCACTCACTGAAGGATTCAGGACAGAAGTGGATTAAGCTCTCAGGGGCTTTAAGCAAACTCTCTTTTCAGATTCCTGCAGGCAGTGTATTTCACTCCGAGCCCTGAGTGGAACCCAGCAAGGTTGCTCTGCTGCCTACACACAAACATTGCTCAACATTCCTTGGGCCAGAGCTCCCGTGTGGCAGAACATGTGGCCAGGCATTTCACAACTGCTGTCATCTATGGATTTCTGCTCACACAAATAGAAAGCCCAGCTAGCTAGGTTTGGCTCTGACAAGGAGCAGGGAAGTGCACGTATGCTGATATGCTACTCTTCCTAAGGGGGAGAGCTGAATTACAGGACCATCTGCACGTCTTTGGGCTGTTCTGTGGCACGGAGCTATTTCCTTGGGACCAGCCAGCCAAGCATGTCACAAGGCTGTGGGGGTTTGTCCACCACCTCGATGGCTTCCGACTTGGAGAAGCTGCCCTTCCCTCATGTTTTACACCCTGCCCATAGCCAAGCTCAAGGCAGTAACGCCTTTACTCAAGAAGCTGCTGGCAGAATTCAGGATGTTTTAGACAGTTTTTAGTACTCATCAGGATTTAGGCTCACATTTTAAGCATGGCAAGGCTCAAAAGCAGACTACTGCACAATCCCTGGCTTTCCCTACACGCCACAAGCATTCGCCCGCAGGAGCAGAATTATGCGGGGCAGCCCTACCAAGCCCTGAAGTGCCCACCACCTTTTTCTGCTTGATGGAGACCAAGATCAAGTCTCTCCCGGAAAAAAGCCTCGCGGGTCTTTATTTTTTTTTTTTTAATTCCAGTGAAGGGGGGCGGGGGGGGGAACTGCTGGGAAATCTCCCTCCGGGAAACCTGTGACAACGCTCCTCTCGGTGTTACAGCCGAGGCTTAAAATGGCGCGGGAGGGGAGAGAGCCGCTCCCTTACTCCGCTGTACCGCACCAGCCGCACTCGGGGCGCCGCGGGGCTGTTCCCAGGAGGGAAGTCAGTCGGTGAGCGAGGGGATGAGGCAAGGCAGGGTGGGTGAGGGGAGGCAGAAGGGGTGAGGCGAGGCAGGGCGAGCTGGCGGAACACACCCGACGAGATAGCCCCGGCACAGCAGCGGCAGCGCCCTGAGAAGAAGAAGATGGCGGCGGCAGGGCTGGCCAATCAGCGCGCGGCACCGGCTCGCGCCCGCCCGTTACCCACTCCTGGCGCTCCGCGTGCCCCGGACGGTTCCATTCGCGGCAACCGCCCCCTCCCAGCGCCCGCGTTGGTGACGCCCGGCCGGTATAAAGGGGAGCGCGGCGCACGTGGGCTCCTCAGTGCCGGCGGGAGAGGGAGGCGGGTTGGGGTCTGTGCTGGTGGTGTCCGTGTGGAGAGGGAGCGGTGGGGGTCGGGCGTGCCGCACAGTCACCGCACAGCCCCTCTGTGCACGTGTCCCCGTCCCCTGTGAGGGTTGCCGGTGCCCCCCTGCCCGGCCCCGCGCTGCTTCTGCTCCCCCGCGGGATGCGGGCTCGGCCCGCCCCGCTAGCCCTCACGCCCGCGCCGGCCGCAGCATGAGCGCGGCGAGCGACACGTATTTTCTCATAAAAGACATAAAACCCGGACTGAAAAACTTAAATGTCATCTTTATTGTGCTGGAGATCGGTAAGTGGCGCCCGGCACGCCCCACCCCCGGGCCGCCCACGCGTGTCACGGCGGGCGGGGGGGCCGGCGGCGCTGTGCCCCCCCCCTCCCTGAGCCGCGCTTCTCCCCGCAGGGCGAGTCACCAAGACGAAGGACGGGCACGAGGTGAGGTCCTGCAAGGTGGCGGACAAGACGGGCAGCATCACCATCTGCGTGTGGGACGAGATCGGCGGCCTCATCCAGCCGGGGGACATCATCCGCCTGACCAAAGGGTGCGTACGGGGCCGCCCCGCGCCCGCCGGGCCGCGCAGCCCTTTGTCCCCCGCGGGGCCCCTCCAGGGCCACGGGGGACACGGCTGCCCCCTCCGACCCTCTCCCTGTTACCGAGCCAGCGCCCTAAGGTCACTCGCCAAATTGAACCCACCTTTCCCAGGCCAGAACATGCCTAGTGTGAGTGTACAGGCTAGGAGGGGCTTGGGTTTGTAATGAGGACGTGGTGGTGAAGAGATTTGGGTTGGCTTTAGAAGAGCTCCCTAGGAAAATACTTCTGGGACAGGGGGGAATGCAACAGTCACTCCTGGTCTGTAAATCAAGCAGGGGAAGTCCAAAGCATGTTCTTATTTTCACAGCTAGTTCTTTACTCTGGCAGCCAGCTCCATAATGAATGGAGGGCATGATTACATGTCACACAGAAAAGTAGCTTTTCATTGGAATGAGTTTTAACAAAAATGACAGGCACAGGAGAACCCTTTCAGTTTCACTGTAGGAGTTCATGCCAGGGCTACACTGTAGAATGTATTAATTTGGTTAGGTGCAAATAATTTCTCAGAGGTAACTTGATGCAAAAAAGAAACTAACCCAACCTCCAAACTTATTGTGAGGAGTGTTAAAGTCAATCTGAAAATCCTTTTCCATGTCATTTAAATTGTCTGTAGTAAAGTCATATACAGTTTGAGTTCTCCATGCCAGTTAGGTTACACTTTTAGAAGTCCATTACACTGATCCTTTGGCCTACAGCAGTCCAGGACATGGTGGAACTGCAGTGTGTTTAAGGTCCTGTTAATTTGTTTTTATAAAAAAGTAGGTGAAAGGTGACTCAGTGAGGCTGCTGACTGAGCTGCTCTTAAGTTGTTCATTTGAGTGTAATTCTCAGTTCTCGACTGAAATTGGATGACCCTTGCCACCAAAACTACAGCTGCTTCCTCCTATGCAAATGTCCTTTTACACGAAATGGGCTGACTCCTCAGCAGAGGTGGTTCTGGGGAACACTGCTTGCGTGGAGAGCACGTGGAGCACAGGGATGGGTGGAACTAAACCAGAGCTCTGGGCCAGCACAAAGCCTTGTGTGTAGATGACATTGAAACAAATTAAGAGCAATGCTGTTCAGCAGCGTTACTGCACTCCCCTCTGTGACTGGCTTACTGTAGCTGTTCTGGTGTTTCTGTGCAACAAATGGGAGAGTCATGGCTTCCTCTAATGTGAGAAACTGAGCTTGGCTTGTATGTATTAAATTTATGAGCTGACATCACTATTTCTGGTGGGTGGCAAAGTCATGCCTTCATTTACATGAATTGCATGCTCCCTTAGGACTGCGGAGGGAGTGAAATGGCTAAAGCTAAATGCATTCTGGTTTGGCTCTCATCTCAGAAAACTACCCTCGTGATGGCATACAGGGTTCTCCAAACACAATTTTAGATTTAAATAGAATCGAGTGTGTGATGCTGCCATTGCAAGGCAGGTAAATTTCAGCTCTGTAGGCTAATCTGACTTTGTAGTGCAGCATGCCCTCTGATAAAAGCAGAAAAGCTTATCCAGGCCCCACATGTAAACATGCTTTTTTTTTTTTCCTCCCTTGCTGAATTTCAAGCTGTAGATACATTCTCCTGGAATAGGAGCCACTGTTGCTTACTTTGTCACTGGGTGGTGAACCCATTTATGAGAAGCCATGACAGTTAATATTTGTAAATTTGAAACTGGTGTTGGAGTTCAGTGCTTTACGCCCAGCTCTTTTTGAGATAGAAACAAATGCTTGCATACGTGGAATAACTTTGTGCTGGGGGTTGTTAGTCATATGTCTTGCTGGGTCTTTTCCCAGTAAGTGTATGACTTATATTTATTGTTTGGTAATGCTTTTCTTTTGTTTTCTGCCACAAGACTGCCCAACTAACTGGTTATTAAAGGTTAGGCAGTGAGGGAATCTTTAAAGTAAAAGGTAGCCCTATGAAGTGAAGAACACTAATCCTGGTTCTTGATGGAACGCTCCCAAGATGGTATCTACAGTTACAGTACAGTGCCTGTGCTTTCCTACTGGTGCTGAGGTACAGAGAAGGTTATCACTGCACTGGCAGTGCTGTCCTCTCCTGCCAACCTGGCTCCTCCCTAGCGCCTCTTCAGGGCCCTGTGTGTGGCCGGATGTCTCCCAGTCTCAGCAGATAAGGCAAAGGGCAAGAGGAACGTTTGTTATCTCTGTTCCAGAGATACACTCGGAGCGTGAGGAAGTGGTGACTTGTCCAGATTGGTGACTCCCACGAGTGCAATTGCTGAGACTCCCTGTTCCTGTGCTAGAAGACACACATATTCCTTTTAACTCCATTGCTCTGTGCCTGTTTCTGGTCTGCATTTTCCTCATTCTCCACACAAACGTGATGCCCCTCACCAAAGGGAAAAATTATGCAGAAAGTTTTGTTGGCTCAAATTTCAGTGCTTGAAGTCAAGTGCCACTTTAAAGAATAGAGTGCACTCACACTGTCTTTGTAATGTTCCTGCAATTGAAAAACTATGTCAGTGTGTTTCTATATGTCATTTGGAGTTTGATGGCCAAACTTGTGCCTTTAAAAAGCCCAATCTGGTAAGGACCTATATTAAGAATGGAAGCACTTTTGATCATATGCATTCAGTAGCAGTTCTCCAGCAAGCAATGGTGATTCTTCCTGGCTCCTGCTGAAAGCAGAACTGAGAGTTGTCACCAAATATAACACAGATACTGCTTCTGGCAAAATGCCTGTTCTCTGCAGGACAAGTCATAAGGGTTGCTCCACTCAGCAAAAGAGCATCCAATTTCAAAATAATTGGCTGCTTTCCTGGAATTGTCAAAGGAGTCTGCTGAGCTTCCGGTACCTTTTGCTAGAAGTAGTACATGGGGATCTATAAACCGTTAGTGTTGGTGACATTTGGGGCCCTGGGAGTTTTTTTTTAGTCCATTCTGATCTGTAATACTTGTCAACTTCCTGGGAGATAGCATGCTTCCACTTCCTCTGTCAGCTCATTCACTAAGAAACTGCTTCACTTCTCCTTTCTTTGCCCAGGTATGCATCTCTGTGGAAAGGGTGCCTGACACTTTACACGGGACGAGGAGGGGAGCTGCATAAAATTGGGGAGTAAGTATTGTGTGTTCATACTTCCCTTCCCAGCAGAGCATCATGGTAAGTATGAGACCTGGTGGCTCTTACGAAATGAAATTTAGGGCAGCAAAAGTGTGTTCTCAGCTGGTCGTGGATGTAATGAGCTCTGACCCTCTCTGGACTGCAGGTACTTTGAGGAAAATCAGCCTCCATCGTTGGCACGGGTCTAGGAGGAGGAAATGGATAAATGACAAGGGACTGAATCTGCATTGCTTACCTAGGCCTTATCTTGATTAACCACTTAATTTTGGTGGAAGTCTTTTGTATGTGTGTCATCCTTGAGGGACAGGCAATGCAGAGAAGGAAGAGCAAGGTCATTCCAGTGAATCATATCCAAGCAGAAGCAAGCCTCATTAAACCTGCTTTAAACTGCCCACAGACTGGGGCAACAGCTCCTGCCTAAGAACAAACATGAGTAACATACTCGAGCAACAGGAAAAATAGCATTTTCTAACCAGAAGAGTACTTCCACCGTTGCACAAAGTGCTGTGGGAAACCTTACAGTCATCAGGGAAGTGGGGCTCAGGAGTTGCTACATCTCTTTCTGTATGGTTCAGAAATGTCCAGTGTTCAGATGGATTTACACAAAGAAAAATCTACAGATTCTCTTGTACAAAATCCATTACCTCAGAAACATTACCCAGCTGGCGAGAATCATGAGAGTCCTTATCTGGGTTGTGCCTCCCAGCAGCAGGTGGGAGCTCCACTTCTGCTTAACCACTCCAAGCAGTGTAATGATCCAGATCATTCTTCCTCTCTGCCATAATTTCCATGTGGTGAGTTGATGGCCTATTCTGCCATAGTCCCCTTGAGTGGAAAAGGATGCTTTGAATTTCATTGCCTGTGTTGGACTCCTCTGTGCTATTATTGTTAATGGGGCACTGCATAGTATGGGAGCATGTGGGAGTGTTTGAGTTTTCTCTAGAGGTGTAATGCAATCCCTGTCTGGGAGCAGGCTGGGTGACTCAGTGCCTCAGGTGACCTTGTGAGTGGGCGCTGGACAAGATTGTGCAGCTGGAAGAGAGACAAAGGGAACCCTTTCATCACCTTTTGTTTTCTTTAGGCCAGTTTACCTCCTTGAGTAAATGAGTACTTGCCTCTGCTTGACTGAAATACCCTCACCAGGAAGATGTGGCAGCCTCACCACAAGCCTATAAAGGGATCAAAGAGCCTTTTAATACTTACAGATACTCTCTGAACCATGGGGTTTGGATTAAGTGCTTCTAGGTGATGAGATGTGTCAAGAACATATGCTCTGTGAATTGTGAGTTGAGAACTCTTGTTAAAAAATGGCTTTAGAACTTCTGATAATCCTGATTTCTTCCCAGGTTTTGCATGGTGTACTCAGAAGTGCCAAACTACAGTGAACCCAACTCAGAACATGTCGGGCAGAACAAACTGGTATGTTAAACTTGTCTGAGGCTTCTGGCCTAAAGTGCTCTTTGTTCTGAGTATTTCACACTAGGCTGTGATCAGATGTGACTCTTCTGGAAAAATGGACTCAGTGATATATAGCTAAAAATGAGCCAGTAATTGAAGTAGTAGATAAATTCCATGTGGAGCCATGTAAGAACACGGGGGAAAAAATCATCCCCTTTCTGTAAAAATGTGAATTTTCTTTCTCTGATCCCTGTCTCTTTTTTTTTTTTTTTTTTTAACTTCTCTAAAGGCACAGGGTGAACAGAATAATATTTCTGCATCAAGTGGTATGGGTACTTGTACTTTTGGGCCACTAGGTAAGTTTGTTTTCAGTTTGTAGATGTGAAAAGATGAGAAGCACTTAATGGGAATAGCAATTTATTTTAAGGGTTCTCCATTCTTGGGATAAAAAAGTGTATTAGGCTCTAAAAAGTCATTCAGACTGGAGCCTGAGTCTCAAGCATGTAGTCACGAACATTTCCTGAAACTGTTTTTAGGATTTCTTCTGTAGGAGAGGAGGAGATTAGAATATTCAGGGTGCCTATATCACATAAAGGGTCTTGACCTTAAATTGTTTTGATGCTTTTGAAAAGTTTTTGTATGACTTGAAATTCTGTTTTTTTAAACTTCCTGAGACATTGGCTTTAAAAATTACTTCAGTCTTGCTAGACACCATGGCTTTCCTGCCAGGTTAGCTCTCAAAAACAGCAGTGGTGATAATCTGAATATTTGACTTGTCCAGATCATTTTGTGCTGTATTTAAACATAGATTCTTCAATACAAAAATGCTTCAAGGCCTTGAACAGATGTAAGCTGAGAGGGAACCTTAGTTCTGGCCTGGTTACACAATGCCTGTACTCAGTAGCTGGTGTTCTAAAGCTGCTATTGTGACTCTTCTTGCTTTAACTAAGGAAGGGGAGTAGGGATGAAGGGAAAGTAGTTTGGGAGGGGAAGGATAAGCTGTGGTTTAGGGTCTTGCAGTGCCAGAGAGGCTTTTCTTTCTGGTCTTCAGGGTTTGGTGGTTACTGCCAACTCCATGTATTCCCTGTTGCTAAACTTATGTAAGGAATTGGTGATTTCAACCCATGGAACTTGTGATAACCTTTCTTTTGTCTTTTTAGGAAATGGTTTACAAACTGGACCTGAAGCAAGTGGATTTCCATTCACGTATAACCACGGCCACATTTATGCAGGTAGTGGGAGAGGCAATGGACGAGGACCTGTAAATCCAGCACCAGCTAATAGTGTTCAGCCTCTTCCCCCTGCTGTCAGTAATGGGAGGGACCCACGCAGGGCCTTTAAAAGATGACTATGCCAAATGTGGTTGTACGGCTTGCTTAAACTCTACACTCTACTTGAACACTTACTGCACTTTTATTTATAGTTAACTGTGAACCAGTTTGTCCTTTGGTTTGTTTTTTTTTTTTTTACCTTTTGGTGTATGGAGCAAACTTGATGTGATCTATTTCTTGTTTTGCATTGGGGAAGCACAGTGAATCTTCCCCATACATAAAGGGGGTAGGGGGAGAAGGTGGATACAAGGAAGTAAGGGTCACATGTGGAAGTGTCTCAATTAAAGCTTGGTGCCCTTTGCTAAACAGAGGAAAATTTCCCTTACATACATGTATTTCTCTTTCTGTTGGTCAGCCATGTAGCCTTAATAGGTTTACTCTGTCCTGTGCACGTGTGCATTGACTTCCATTAGGGAAAATGGGAGCACTTCCTGTTGGAAGAGAAACAAAGGGGAAGAGCAAAAACTCTCTGGTGAGCCAGGTGTCCTGGGAATGAATATGGCTTGTAAAAGCAATAAGTGTAAGGAAACGGTGGTGGCAGCCCTAGTGGTGTCTCTGGAATCAGGGAAGGGATAACTCGGAACAAAGCTGAAGATGTGGTGGGCGTCTTGGAGTTTGATTCTGATTCCAGACAGAAGGGTGTACACTACTAGAAAAATTCTCTCTAAACTCCATTATCACTGTCAAGGAAAGTGACACTGATTTTTGCTTTGGATAGAAGCTTGGATATTCATTCTTGCTTTGCATGAGATAGCAGAATAGGAGGACCTAAATTCAGACAGTGTTTGGGAATATGCTTTTTGTAGCTACTCCTTGTGTAAAAGCCCAGGGTTACTTTTCAGGAGTCTGAATTTCCAGGAGCAGACTGTTCTCAAATGCTGCATTACCCATCTCTTCAGTGAGTCTGCCTACTCCTTCCTCCATTCACTTTTCCAAATGAATTATGTACTAGATGAAGCTGTATATGTGGATTGCAGAGGTACTGGCCAAGCACACAGCTGCACTTCTGATGCTGTTAAGCTTTCCTTCCTCTGTTTTACATGAAATATGAATTATCCCTTGAAGAGCCCCAGAGCCTCCACATCCTGGGGGGCAAATAGCTGGTTTTATTTCTGAGATCACAAATGCCTTGACTCTCAATGAGAGTCCAGTGCTGTGTTTCAGATCAGGTTCAAAAACAACTCGGAAACTGAGGTGTCATACTGGATTCATCTGTCTAACTCTTCTTAACTGACCTCTCAAATAAAAAAAATTGCACTAACCACATCAAAAATAAATCTAACTTTCTTTCTGTCAAGCCATAAAGACTTAATGACAAAAGGCTGTTTCTGAATTGTGAGTTGTCTCTGTGGTCATTCATGTTATTTGAATCTACCGCTGTGTTACTAATGTTTACAAGTTGTTTACATTTGATACTTTTTGCTTTTGGTACTCTGTCATGATTTGTTGAAATTTGCTTCTAATTGGTGCAAGTTCCTTGCTTGGTGTGAAATACTGAACTTAGTTTGAAATGCAAGCATCAGCAACAACAAACTTCTTGAAGGGAGGTTTAGAGAGGCCTGTTTTCTCAGACACCTGAGGGCTGTTTGTCTCTAGTCTGGTAAAGTGCTTTCCTCGTACTTCCAGGTGGAACTAGTGAAACTTGCTTTGGACACAAGAGGGTGGCATGCCTCAGGAGTTCCCCTCTGGGTGCTGCTGTGGAAGAACAGTGCTCACTGGAGAAGCAGAAAGCGTGCAGTCACTTCTGGGGAAATGGTGTAAGGAGATGATGTGTAACTCAGGGACTTTAAATTGCTTACTTGTTTAAATAAATGTGATGTATAGTCTAGATGCATGGACAACCTCTTCTGCAATGTTGCTTTAAGACATTTGATGTGCTTGTGAGAAGGAAGTCAAGAGGACTTCTAAGCCTGGGAAGTACCTGTGATGTGTTCCAGAGGTGCATAAGATGTAAGTATGGTGTGAGAGCCACACTGCCCAGTGGTAGCTGTAAAGTTAGCAAGTGATGTATGCAGGTGATGGCATGATGGGAACTTGGTACTCAGAGTATCTCCCATGTGGATCTCAAGTCCTGGTGGTCTTCTCTGTGGCATAAAGAAGTTAAAATCAAGGGCAACCCTGTGTTAGTGTGTGCTGAGGTGCCTGATTGTAGCTCTATGCATCTGAGCTTTTATTAAGCTAATAAACAGATTACTTGTTCACAAATTCCAAGTGAAAATTGAGATGATTAATGCAAATAAGTGGCCTAAAATTAAAACCCTGCAGTCAAGTGGATGATTGATGTGCAGTTGGGAAGAAAAAAGCAAGAGACTGGTCTTCACGTTCTCAAGGTTAGTAGCATTCCCGCTTTCCTGTTTCGTACATGAAACTATTGCAGTTTATTAATAAATTTTTACTTCTTTGCAGGGGAAATCTGTGCCCTGAAATGGACATGGACTTAAATATAATTTTTCAAGGTCCTCTGATCTTCCACTAAACCTGTGACAAAGTTGTTTCCCTCAGTGGTATCAGTGTCAAGATAATGAGCTCTCAGCTTGCAGAGGAATCTGGGAGCCTGTCTTACCGCTGATGGGATCATACCACCTCGGCTCACAGAGACACGCATCTCTATACAAACAAGCACTTGAGAACAACTGTGACATTATAAAGCAGTTCACAGGTGCCCACGGGTTAGGTCAGGGAGTATTCACGGATGTTTTCCTATTAATGGTTAGGCTGCACTTAGGGTAGTCTCATTCTGGGTCATTTCCAAAGGGAGAAAGACCCTGGAAGGTGTTCATGTACCCAGACACAAGCTGTGTGCTGCCGAAGTGCAGCTGAGTAGCCCCCATACACCTGAAACCCCAAGATGCCCAGTTCTCATCACCCAACAACAGCTTGCCCTCTCCTACTTGCCCCAGCACTAGGACTGATGGCAAACTGCAGCAAAGTAGCAGTGGAAAGAGTGCTGCTGTATTTCTCCTGCCGTCGTCTGTGTAGTTCTTTTCTGTTCATCCTCTGCATGAGTCTTTTCCCTTGATTCAAAAGTGGCAAAGGAGTTCTGTACTGTGAAACAGTGTCCTAACTTTGGCTGCAGGGGAAACTCTTATACTCCCTGTCCACAGTGAAAAGAGGAAGGTGCTGTAAGAGCAAATATAATGCTGGGCCAAATGCTGCATATGAAATGTAGTCTGCCTTCACAACTCGTTTAATTAGCTTTGCCCATAACTTGGAACCGGCAGGTTGCAGTCCTCTGCTCTCCAAATAATGCTGCTCTTCAGCATTACAAATCACAGGAGGGGTTTCTACAGTGAGTGCTGCTTCTGCAAAGCTGTGATGAGTGGTATGAAACACCTTTTGTACCTCAGTGCAATCTGCACAGACAACCCCCTTAGCAGCATTGCAGGGGTGTACACCACGTTCTCCAGAAGGGGAGTGTTCAGTAGACAGATGCCAAACCCCCTTGTTTTTCATAGACGTTAAACCTTGTGTTTTGTAGTGACCTGGCTGCTATGGCCATCTTCTGCAGCTCATGTACATACTCCCAAAACAAGGGATCTTTTCCCCACTATAAGGCAGTTTTCTTCAGAAGTTTCTGAAGTGCTTTTATAGGACTAGGCATTATTAAACGCAATGGGGTTTGGAGTGTTTCTGGGGAAGTCTCCTGGACTCCTTCATGGCCCATGTGTTTTCACCTGCCAGGTTTTTCCCTTGCTTCTCAAATGCCTGTGGCTTTGCCCGGTCAGACGTGCTCTTTGTTCCTGGCCCCTGAACCAAGCAGTTCTTTGCACTGCGTGTGTGGTGTCAGCGGTGCTTTCCCACGGGATCCCGGGAGGTGCCTCGTCTCCCTGCAGCCCTTGCCGGCGGCTGGCTCAGGAGCTGCCGTCAGTTAATTTGGGGAATTACCCCTCAGTCCGGCACCTGTGCACGCTCCTGAGGAGGCTGCAGGGCTGTGACTGCCCAGCCCGGGGCTGATGAGCTCTGGTAATGACGGCAGTGGAGCTCCCGCTGCCTCTGCCCCAGCCAGGTGCGCTCCGCTGACTGCGCAGTGCTGCGGGGTGAGCCTGGCCCTTCTGAGGAGCACAGGGGCCCCAGGCGTCCCAGGAATTCATTAGGAGATGCGCTTTCAGACGCCAGTCTTAGTCATATTGCTAAGTCCTTTTTTCTTGATTCCAGAGAATGTGTAATTGTTATGGCTCTTTATAGGGACACTGCTTTTTAATTTATTCTGTGATGGGCATTTGTGTGTGTGTAACTGGGACGAGAAGATTAATCCAAAACAAGCTGTTGATTAAACTGCTGGAGTTCAAAGGGATTAGGAAAAAAACTTTGGAAGTGACTAAGGGGAACTCTTAAGGACTTAATTTAGGTTTTTTAATTTCTCTAAGTTGCTAACTTTTTTTTCTCACAAAGAACACAATGCAGTTGTGAGGGCTTTGTCTAAAACTGCCCTCCCACACCCCCAGCTGATAAAGACTGTCTGGTTTTGTACTTGTCCTAGGAAGTAAGATGAGGGAAGGAGGAAAACATCACGATGTAGCTCAGAGAAGAACATTCTTGTGCTCTAAATGTACATTCAGAGCTAAATGTTTCCTTGTTATACAAGTTTAAATGAGATGGTATCTGCTGTGTAGAATGGATTGTAGGGCTGACTGCCTGCTACATGTTAAATGCATTTGCCTATAAAAGACAAAATTGGTTAGTACCTCATCAACTGCAACTCCATGGGAGCATAGCTGTAGTGTGTCAGCAGAGCCCTCTGCCAAGCTTTCTGTGGGTTCGTGTCCAGAGGGTGAAATGGTTTTGCAAAGTACTGGGCAGCTATTTGGGAAATTTGGAACCATGCTTGTCCAGTTCTCCCTATGTCTCATGGGAGTCACTGGGAGATCCCATCAAGGATAATTTGGCTCAGGTCCTGTGAAGGCAGTAGTTTCTCATCTGTAAAACTGGGATAAAGTAGTAGTGCAGATCTGTCAGATGCTAAATTCATAAATTAGGGAGATGGTGTGGAAAGGCTGAAAACCACACCCAATCTGCAGAGTTCTTTCTTTCTAAATCAGGAAACTCTTACAAATATATATTTCTAAGCCTGGATCCTTTGTAGTTAGGTAATTAGGCTTGCCCTTTTGGGTTTGCTCCTTTTTTTTTTTTTTGCTCCTTTTTTTTTTTTTCCAGTGGTGCAAAGTGCTGCTGTTCTGTGCCCAAAACTGCAAATGACCTGTCAGTGTGACTGGGAGGGGCTGACGCTTTCCTGGGCCGTGCCTGCTGGGGCAGGGACAGGGATACCCCAGATCAGGGTAGCTGGGGGATGCCAAGGCAAGGCCTGTAGCAGAAGGGCTGCTGGGGCCCTGCAGGGCTCTGACTGGTGGCTTTGGTACCTGTGTTGCAGGTATATTTTTGAAAGAGTTGGGCAATAACTGTCTGGAGTGGCTTGGGGAGAGAGGGAGTTGATTCTGGTGTAGGACAAGCATGAAGATGCATTAAATGACCTCCTCTAGCTGTCTCCACCCTTCTTTCCTATGATTTATGCATTAGCTTAATTTTTGTAATTTCCTTCTTCCTAGCTTGATTAACTAAATTTAATTTTCTATAATCAACTTGAGCATGTAACTTGGAGAGATGAGGTTTAGGCTGATTGGAGTAAAAATCTACCTATCCAGCCTAGCTTGAATAAAGCAAAACTATTTTTATCTCTAAATTATGCAATATTTTCATGGAGCTCTGCAGCCTACTTATATTTAACCTTTGAAAGGAGTGCTCTATTTTTTTCAGATCACCTAATGCAAACTTTGCAAATGCATTTTTTAATTATGAGAAATCCACTGCATGCCATCAACCAAATTATTATTGAGGCAGAGAAGGATAACCAATAGTGCTGTCAGACTTAAGGTGAATATGAAAAATGTTTAAATGCCAAGAACAGAAGTTCCCAAGAAATAACTTTAAACACCAGGTGCTGGAGGAACAAATTAATATGACTTACTTTATTTTTAGAAATCATGAGTTGAGGCCTGATGCAGATAGACATTTCTATGTGCAGCAGCAGGGCTTGTCTATGCAACAGGACCAACAAAATCAACACAACCTTCTTTTACAAGAAAATAAAATATCTATTTTAGTTTTAAAAAGCCTTAGGTAGGGAGAGAAAGAGAACTTCATAAACTCTCTACTATTTTCAAGTCTCTGGTGAGCTGTAGTGCTGTTGCTTATCAGAGCAGTCTGTGATGTGGGCTGGGATGACCTTGAAGCAAGAAACTTCTGTGCAGAAGCCATTCTTGCAAGTGCTTTTCCCTAGAATGCCCAGTCTGGATTCATTTTGGCTATGCTTTGCTGATGGCAGGGCCCATTGCTAGGGACAGTGAGTCTAAATGTTCTTGCTGAGCTTATTTTCCTCAGTAGTATGGGGAGTCAGAGGTAATTTCTAGGTGAAGTGGGACCCAAACCATTAGTAAGTCAGTATCATGAAGCCAATTAGAAGGATGTGTCAGCTGGGGAAAATTGCTGCAATAAGCTTCCTGTAGTTTTTTTAGCCAAGAGGATTTGCAAAAGCTCTCTGTGCAACTTCATCAGTGTTGGATCTGAAGGCATGAGGCACAAAGATGTCTTTCTAGTCTTTCTAGTAGATGTAAATGTCTGGAAGCCACACTGGAAAAAAGAGGTGCATTGATCACGGTTGTTCTGTTGGATGTCTGGTGACTGGGAAACAAGAACTGATAGTAGATCTGTAATTACCTTGTGTTTTTTGGGAAGTGCTTCAGCAGTCTGTTGTCACTGGGCTAATTGTGATTTAGTTTGGGTGGTATGAGCAAATGGCTCCTTCAATGGCTGTGGCTGCTTTGATGGCCAAAGATGGTAAGGCTTCTTCTTCAGTCCAGGCATGCAGGTGGCCCCTGAGGAATTAGTTTAAGGGATTAACTTCAGGTGCTGTGCGTAGCCTGTGACCAGAAGTAACAGCTGTCAGAGGGCCCCAGCTGCCAGCAGGGTGATGCACAGGAGGAGGCCTCCACAGGAAAGTATTTTTAGGTACCACAGGTCTTACCTCATCTTCCAAAAATATTTGATTCACTCAGGATGTGAGGGCTCTGGGTTTGGAGGTTTGTTTTTTTTTTTTTTTTTTTTTTTTTGTTACTGTTTCTTGTAAACTTGAGAGCTGTCTGCTGTGCAGCTCTGTGGTTTCTTTGACTGTCTTCTCTTTTCCTGTCCTGAGAAAATCTTCTCCATGGAGGTACTCACCTGGTGTCCTGCTGAGCTTTCCCTGCCTGTTGCTTACCTTGCCTTGGGAGTACTTGCACTGCTGCTCGTGCCAGTGCTTGACTTCTTCTCGTTTGTCTCTGACATGTTAATACTCTTTGGGTGTTTGACAGGTCTGTCTCATTATTTCTGCTTGTTCCAGCTCCTTTCTGTATTACCAAAGTCATTTACAGCCCTGTCCAATTAGAGCCCCTGTTTCCCTCCCTGGCTGGGTGTGACATTGCCTGCCCTCAAGAGTAACGATGATCTTGCTGCAATCCCATTGATGGAATCTGCTGAGGCTGGAGAAGGCTTTTCATGCATCACTGTAACAAGTTGTTCACAGCTCCCCATGTGCTGGGCTTCAAATTCAGCCTTTCAAAAGGCTTTGATGAAGAAGAAAGGATCATTTTTTTCCTGACTGCTGCAAATGAAAAAGCTTCTCACTTGGGAGTTGTGGGTCATATTTATGGAAATGGAGAGAGCAGTTGCAATATTTATGGCAGTTACAGAAGCACTTGAATCTATATTTTATTGATATGTATTTACATGCCCACAAAAATCTTATTGCACAGTAGTTGAGAGAACTTTATTTAGATTTAGTATTTTGAAGTAATTTTTTAGTGCTTCTTTATTATCCACAGAGTGCGAGATCCAATATTTCAAGTAGGACTGTCACCAAACAGCCGGAGGTTTTTAAAAGATTTTTATTTTACATAAAGATAAATGTTGAAGCCACATTTTTCAGAGGCACCATCTGTTCCATGTTGACCTTAATTTTCTGGATGAGTGCTTTTCTTCAAACATTTTAAGTCTTGTCTACATTTCATTTGGTTGGGAGTGTTTAGGTTATTTGTTGAACAGGAAATCAGATATTCAGAATGCAAACACACCATTACGTTGCAAATTATTCCCTTTGTATAATTTAGCAAACGCCTTCATAAATACTCTGCAGACTTGCTGGGGTAGCTCTGTGCCTCTGGCATCTGGCAGGTTGGCCCTGTGTGGAGCTGAATTTCTTTGCACTGTCACTACCATGCCTTGCACGGGGCAATGGGGTGCAGAATGCCACAGGAAAACTGTGCAGTAGCTTTTTAATGGATAGTTTCTGGAAGCGAGGGTTGGGTAAGGATTTGTTAGTTGGCTTCATGGCCTTGGAAGGATTTACTGTTGTACAAACAGCAATATCTGATCCTACTAAAAAGGGTGATACTAAAATAGCTGTAAGTCTACATATGCATTGTTCCCACAAGGCAATATTCCCTTTTCTTCCTTCAAATTCCTTCTGCTTTCATATCTTCACCTGAAATAGATTTATAGATTATTTTTGCCTTCCTTAGCCTCTGGCCTTGCTCTGTCCTTGTGTGACTCCTGTGGCTCCAGCGGTTCAGCTGTTTGTTACTCTGGCACTTCCAAGGGCTTTCAGGACCCTGCCTGTCTGTTCCTTCTCTCCTGTGTCAGCTCCGTGCCTTGCCCTATCCAAAGCTTATCCCTTGTCATAAAAACTTCTTGGCACCACCTGTCCCTGTCCCTTCCAGGAGGCTGTGGCCTAGGCCTGTCCAGCTGAATGTCAGGTGCTCTCTATTGATATGTGGTTGATCTGGGCTAACACTGGCCTGCAGCAGCAACTATTTCAGTGACAAAATGTTCTCTTGGCAGAGGCGGTAACTTCTTCATGGCTTTGGATTGGAGGTGAGACCATAATCCTGCTCTTCCATGGCTTTTTAGTTTTAATTTAGGATCTCCTTTTGCCCCTGCAAAATGCAGAGTGATAGTGAGCCTTTTTTTCCCCTCAGAGTATTGATTTGGAAGTAAAACTTATGATGTGGTAGAAAAAGTATTAAAATATAAATTTTTTTGTGTGCGTGCTTCCAGAAATTCCCAGAGGGGAAAGCTGTGAGGACTGCACTCTTTTAAATTAACCAGCTGGTTTCTTTACAGTACTGCTATGTAAGTGCCTAGTAAAGCCCATTTCAATGAGGTGCCAAGATATGAGGGAAAAGAGCTGAACAAACAACAAAATATCTGCTTAAAACAAGGCTGAGCTGTTCTGAATACCAAAGCCCAGAGTCTGTCTCACCAGGCTGGCTGTGTTTGGACATACCTATTCCTACACCAATTTCTGAGGGAAGTGATGGATAGGGAGGTGGAAGGAGCGACTTGTGGCTTGTGCTAGTGGCTGTCTGCCATCCTAAAAACAGTATAGTGCTCTGGTGCTGGATACTTAAAAGGTTTTTAGATGTTTGTAGAGTATGTGAGGCCCTGTGGAGAAAGGCAGTGTGTGGCCAGGGCAGAGGAGGCAATGGGTCAGGTCACCTGCTGTTCTTCCTCCTCACCATGCCCACACCACCAGGAGTCTCTGCTGGGAAGTGGGATGTCAGTCTCACTTCAACTCCAGGATCTCTTCCTAATCTGTGCTATAAAATAATTAAATCTAGGGTGGGTAAGTTTTGCTTCTCCTGGTTATCTCTAGCATCTGGATTTATATCTTTTTTTGCAAGGACAGAAGTCATTAATACTGGAGAAAACAGTCTGCTCTCCCTTTATCATGGAAATAA
Source organism: Lanius collurio (assembly GCA_020086605.1). Classification (NCBI taxonomy): domain Eukaryota; kingdom Metazoa; phylum Chordata; class Aves; order Passeriformes; family Laniidae; genus Lanius; species Lanius collurio. Next base: position 512,665 of record JACBWW010000058.1, on the reverse strand, counting down.
ATGTTTTTCTACTGAAAAAGCACTGACTCCTGCAAATGGAAAATGAGAGTGGTTTGGGTTGTTTTGAGACCATGACTATAAAATAAGGTAAATTGTACATCTCTAAGCAGGTGAAGAGTAAGTTATTTTGAAGAACTACAGCATCATCCTGCACTTGTGAGATGGGCACTTTTGGAAGGGAAAGTATCTGGCTTAACTGCCAGAAGGTCAGCTCTTAATTATTACTGTAATTAATCTCAGGTGATCTTTTTTATCTACTCAGCAGAAGGAGCTGTTGCAGAAACTCATTAAAAGCATGACTCTTCAGTAGACAGCAGAGTAGGGAGTTGTTTTTGGGCTCTCCTTGGTGTGGGTGAGACTTCAGGAATAGTGCATTGGGCTGACAGCAGCATTTAGGACCTCAAATGCCATTCTAGGGTAGCTTGAAACATCTGAGCTGTCAACAAGTTGGACTGCACTTGATGTGGAAGTTTTGGGCAATCTGGTGGCATCCTAGTGTGCTGCTAACTGCCCTGGCAGCAGTCCTCCCTTCATGGGGGTTCCCAATCAAGGGTCATAATTAAAATTGGAGCATTCCAAGACAGAGCCTGGTTTTGCAGCTGTTGGAGACTATGGCAGCAGCAGGGGTAAGTGAATGAGCAACAGCTGTGTTGTTTTCATAACAGATTTATGTTAAAAACAGTATTTCTCTCTCCAACAGAAAAATACTTAATTTTACAAGACTAAGACGTGATTTTTTTTTTTCCACGCATCTGACTTTCTACAATTGGCTAAGAAAGCACCTAACTTTGGTAGCATTGTGATAGAATAAATTGCTTAGTGCATGTTCATAATGTTTCTTTTGGTAGTTCTATAGCATGAAGTTTGTGAGGGTTTGAACAAATAATTCTTTTGAGCTAAAAAAAACTAACTTTCATGTGACTTAAGGAAGGTATTCTGCAAGTACTGCCTTTGTGTTGATATGGTCATACCTGGACCACATGAGTGTATTAGAGATGACCAAAAGCTCTGTGACCTTCTGGGCAACAAATTAAATATGAAGTCACTGTAAAACTATTTGGAAGACTACAACTTTGTTTCTTGGGTTGAAACTTAAGTAGTTATCCATGGGAATGTCCAAACCATCACCACCATGTGATTTTAGATATAAAAAAGTTAAGTGTTGTGAGTCTAGTGGGCAATATGCTTTTCGTTGGCACATAAGGGTTGGTTATTAGTTACATAACAAAGGCAGCTCCATCCACTTCAAATGTGGCATCACCCTCCCCAAAAACTGTGCTTGCTTTTCACTGCTAGTACTTTTATGTTTTGTGGTGAAATCAAATGCCCTGCTGTCTGTTTAATTTTTGAGGGAGGCTGCTGTGCAGTCTGTCTCTCATGGTGAAACTCTGATGCTGAAAAATCTACTGGAAAATTGGTGGGTCGTGTGGAGAAGCAGTACTGATGTTGCTTTTGTTTGTCAGGGTGAAACAAGGTGTTCAATAACGGGAGATTTTGTACATTGCTGGAATTTTGTGTGTCTGACTGGGCTAACCCCACCATGCAGATCAGGAAGATGAATTGACAGGGAAGGGACAGCTGAAGGTTGTCAGTGGGGGTTCACAGGGGGGTTATTAAGGGCTGCAGAGAAGGCAAACACAAGCTAATGGGTTTTGATTCTTCTAATCTGCAGCAAGAAAAGACAGAAGCCTTCACCTCAGTCACAGCCCTGCCACTTGGTAGCAGCACCTTTGATGAGAAACCAAACCCCCAGTTTGTCAGACTGTGCTGGCTGCCCGGGTCTCACCTGTCTGCTGTGAAGGCTCTGCCTCAGCAGGTACTCTGGTCTCTCCCAAAGGGCTGCAGCCTCTCTCCTCGCTGGGCTGGGGCAGCACGGATCTCCTGAGGCTCCCACTACTCAAAAAAAAAAGCTTCAAAATGACTACTTGATGTTTGGAAGAAACAGCGAGGTTGGTCTTCTGGGCTTCTGAGAACTGTTTTCATATTCACTTCTCACAGTAAACAATTAAAATTGCTACTTTGTTTGTATCCGTAGCTTTTATAAAGCTCCTCTTTAAGGAAATTGCCACAAACCCACACGTTCATAAGCCAAGTGTCATTTTTCCTTATTAGAACATACTTCTATCCCAGGTAATCTCTGAATTATAACTAATGAATATATCTGCACTTAATTACTGAGCTAGCTACAGGTGAGAAGTTTAATGAGATTTTTGTTTGGTGGGTAGGAGTTGGTTCTTCAAATGGCATATTCTTACATGCAGAATTTTTTACCAAGAGCTGGGTATTCTAGTGATGTAGGTTGTGGTTTGTTTTGTTGGGTTTTTTCCAAATATAATGCAAAATGTAATGTGTGGTAACTTGGCTGACTGCTCAGGAGTAAAGAATGCTGTTTGAGAAGAGGCTTCCAGTGTTTTACTAGGATTCCCAAATGTAGGAAACTCACAGTGCTGACACTAGCATAGAAATATTGATGCTTTGATAGCAGTGAGGTGGCAATAAAGTCAGTGCTTGGAAGCTGAACATGAGGGAGAGGTGTGCTGTGTGTCTCTAGTGCGTCAGAAAGCCCCCAGAACACTGTACAGGTGCAGCTCGTGGGCAGCCCCAAATGATGTTAATTCCCTGAACAAGGGATTCTAATCTAAAGCAGGCTGGTCCTGCTGTGCCATGAACCATTTTCTTCCTGGCCTAGCTGGCACTGTTGCTTGGAATACTCCAACCAAAATCTAAAGGAAAAAGGATGTCCCTTTTGCTGGTCTTGGCAAGATTAATGAGTGGTACATTCTCACTTTAAAATTGGTGTCACAATTTGGAGCCAAATTCACTCCTAGACATCATTTATGGGTTTATTCAAGTGCAGACAAATATTTTTCTCACTATTATGAAAATAATTTGTTTACTTGCCATCTGGTTCTTATACATGATTTTCTCTTTTTTTTTCTCAAGATAAAATGAAGATCTTTTGATTAGCAACTACAGTAAAATGTGGCTGATTTATTTGTGAGAGTTGCTGTTTGCCAAGTACATTGCTGCAGCACAAGCACTGTTTGTTATGACATTGTACTGAGTCACTTGTTGATGCTATTTGAGGGAGAAAATTTAGTTAAAGGAACTGGAACAGGATGTCCATTTTATTTCAGTACTTGTAATCCTGAGTCATCTCAGATAGTTGATGAAATACAGCACCTCACATTTTAGACAGGGCTTCTCTCTTAACATAATTTGGGGATGCTGTAATTTGATAGAGGGTGGAAAAATACACTGAGCTGATTTTATGCAGAGAGGTTTATTTTGGTTGTCACTCTCTGTTGAAGCACTCTTAAACTTTGCACACCTGTGGCACTTTACCAGGTCTTGAAATACCTTGTGCTTAGAGTGAAACAGGAACCGATGCGTAGATAGCACACAGCTGTGCAGGTACTGGGATTTTGAGGACTCTGTCTCAAGTATGTGGATTCTGGCTGTGGAGATCAGTTAAGTTTATCCTTGATTGATCATGTTGGCTGCCTCCTGGTTTACTTCCATGGCAAAAATAGAAGTCCAGAGGAGTTTGGCTGAGTGCATGAGAAACAAGCAACCAATGGGATGATTATTTCTCATGGATGAGGTTGAATTCAAATATTAAGTGAAATTTTGGATGTGATTTTATGCAAGCCTGTATATCTGCATGAGTATTATGGTGTCTGTCAGAGTAGTACGAACCATCAAATGTGTATTGTTGTTATTTTCTGTATGAATTTGTTAATGAGAGTAAGATTCTGAGGATTGAGTATATTTCCTCTTAGGAGCTCAGAGGCCTTTCAAAATAATTTGCACATATACCATTACCTTCACTTTGGAGTAGCAGGCAGCAAAGCTTTAAAACACAGAGTATTTATGGGCAGAAAATAAAGAATATCAACTCTATTTAGAGCTGCAGGAAGAATTCACACGGGAATATTATAATTATTAGGTTTGGAGTTTGCCCTGTGAAACACAATACTGCTTTAGGTGAGGGATACTACTATAGGGTGAACACTGGTCAGAGGACATAAGGGTCTGGTTTCACTTTTAATTTGTATATGTGCATGTTCAGTAGTTGCAGAAGCCCAGAACATAAAGGGCCAATGTGTATGTCTCAAACACTGATAGCCAACTGTGGAACCAACCAAAGACTGTTGGTACTAACAGCCAAGGGGCGTGTGTGAAAACATGCTGTGAGAAAGAACAGGATGTGGCTGGAGAAGGGGCCTTACGGAGGTAGGGGCAGCTCTTTCCTGGGACAGGTGTCCTTGTTCTGGCTCCTGGGGAGAAGCACAAGCACAGGAATGAAGCTGAGAAGTGTGTGTGTGGGGGGGGATCAAGACAACCAAAACCCTCTTAACTGTTTCCAGAAAGGTCTGAAATAATGGACTCTGCATAACTAATAACTAGTTTGCATTGAAAATGAGAAACTTTCCAAGGCAGGGAAAGCCTATCTGGGAAAATATACCCCCACCAAGCCCAGGTGTGTGGGTACCCCAAGGACCTTGGACACCCCATCAGCTGGATTCGTGCTGGGACTGCTAATCTTTTTGTCTCTCCCCCTCTTTAATTAATCTTTCTCTGTCTCTTTCCTTTCACCCTCCCTCTTTATCTAAACCCCACTGCTGTGTACCCCAAGGAGATCAGAGTCTATCATAGCAATTTCCATGCCAAGTAAGTAATTTACTAATAAAACTTTGTAAGCTTTTGTTGACCCTCTGATTTTTGTCATCCTTCTCAGCTGTGAGCATGTGTGAATCTTGGGTTCTGCCTTCCCCTTCAGGGTGGCACATCACAGTAGTGGAGTTAATGTCCTTGGAACCAAGGTGGCAATCTGGTTGGAAAAGCAAAATGATACCACTCCTCATGCCATATTGTTTTCCACTTGGGATCCTGTGGCTTTAGGATAGCCAGGTTTGATCTGGCACTGGTATGGCAGTGTGCTTGTCCAAAGGCTTCTCCTTTAATCCCTTCACCTCCTGACATTCCCAGGAAATCTGTGTGACTGGGCAGCAGAGCAGCTAGGAAAGCTCCTTCATCCCTTAACAGGAAAGAGCAATGAATAGAGGTAATGTAGGTAAAACTGTACATTTAAATTATCTGCAGTCAAGAAGTGAAATACATTCATCCCTTCTGGCACTCTTGCTAATTTATATTTAAAGCAATATGAATTTCATGAGCATTTAAAAAAATAATATTTTAAATTCAATCTGCTGTCAAGTCATTTGATGTTTTGTGTAGAGTCATTTCCCGCAAACAGGTTATTGAATATCAAAAGACTTGTCTCATACATAATTTTTGGAAAGAAACAATATTATAATAAAGATGATAATCTGGCCCTCATGTGAGTTGGTAAGCACTTTCTGGATCACTGCTGTTCCTTGGTGCTTACTTTATCCCAGTCAAGGGAGTGACCTGGGCAAGGGACATTCGAGAAGGAGTCAATAATAATAATGAAGTTTTCTAGGTTACAGTAGGTTATTCTGCAATTAACTAGTGATATGTGGTATATGAGGAAAGACAACGGTGTAATTTTTTCCAAATATGAAACAGAGTTGGAAAAAAAATGGATTAAAATACCTCAAATCTGACAGACCTTTTAAGCTGTAGAGCGCATGCAGAGTAATGGACTGGGTAATACTAGCAGGTACATTGAAAAGCTAAGACATGTTTGTTAAAAACTCATGATGAACTAACTGCTGTATTTTCTTGGCATGAGGTTCTTACCTGTGCTTGGAGACTGCTGTCATTTGGCAGATGCTGCATTCTGTAAAACTGACCATCAAAGATGGTATGTAGCTGAGTCTTCAGGAAAAAGAAATAAATTTGCCTCTGGATGCCAGCAGTTTCTCTTCCAAGTGCTGACTAATATACCCTGGGTGTAAGTGTATAAAACACACAAGTGAGGTGCTTGGACTCTCAAAGGCTTGATGGATCAGGCCAGTAGGGTTAAAATAGTTTTTTATTTAACCATTTATTCATTCATTTATTTGAACAATCTCTGTTGTGAAAGGGGGTTTCTCCTTCTGACGTTGAAGACTGCCAGAAAAAGGAGTTTCTAAATTTTGCATTTCTTGTATCATAATTTAATGTGATTAATCAGTATAACATAAACACCAAAATAGTCTCGGTTTTATTAGAGGCAGCTGGACATTGTGCTGAGTAGAACTGGACTGTAGTTCTGGCTTTCTCCAGCAAGCTGCCTCCTACTTGATATAGGTTTGAAGCAGTTTTACACCTTAATAAACTTCAAATTTAAACTTTGAAATCCCAAGTTTCCCAAGTCAGTGTTTTGGTTTTTTTTCCCCCGGGTGTTAATTGTCCTGGAATTTGTGTGTTATTTCAACCAGGAAAGGAAGTTCCACCTAATTTCTAAGTGTCCAAATGCCCTAAAAGATAGAATTTCTGAGCTTGAGGCAACTGAAGCATTTCTGAAATGGCATCAACTCTGAAGCCACATGGGGCCCCTCTCTGGGTGTCCCCAAGGTGTACTGTGCATGTTTTGTGGCTCTTGGAGATGGTAAGACTCTGGAACGGGACTCAGACAAAAGAGTTCTCCAGTCTTTCCCCTTCCTTATCACTTCTGGGCTGGCTCCAGGTGTGGTACCTGTGGCCAGAGCTTTGTCCTCCTGGGCTGGAGGTTTGGAGCTGGATCCTGCCTGCTGTGAGCCCACAGGCTGAGCTGACAGCAGCAGTGCCTGCTCAGGCATTTATCCTTCATCAGCTACGTGTGCTTCAGGAGGTTGTGAGTGAGGTCAGAAAAGACTTGGGAGCCAAAGGGCTTGTTGGCAAGGAGATCAAAGCAGGTCCATGCTGCAGGGGTGGGAGAGAAGGATGAGTCCTGGAAGGGGCTGAAGGAACCCCCTATTACTGCAGAGGGTGGAGAGTGGTGTCACCACCAAAAGCAGCAAACAGCAGCTGGTTTTTGCCCTCTGCTCTGTACATTTTATCATTGTTGGGCAAAGTCTCATCTGCTGGGTGTTGCCTCTGTTTCTTTATCTCCAGAGGAATTGATGTGACTTAATGTGTGTCTGAGAAAAGGATTTATTATGAGGAATGGGGAGGTGCTTAGTGTTCAAACCCTTGGTATTCCTATGGTAACCTTTTCCCCGTGTTCCTTTTATGAACAAGGTGAAATTAATCCCTGAGGGTCGTACACATCTAATGACCTAAATCTAATGCCTTCTATAGATCTAATTTGAAAATGCTGAAAAATCTAATCTGAAAACCACCATCGCTTTGATTTGATTCTTGGAAAAGAATTTGGAGCAGGAAGAAAGCAGAGCATGGGCCAAATACAAGGGGAAAAATGGGAATAAAACCAGCTTTTCCCAGGGAGCGCACAGCTTTGAAGGAGTAAAAATGTAATGTGCACTGGTAATGCTGTAGCCTGCAAGTAATAATTGTTATAATATGGAGCAAATCCACAATACCCACAGTAGGAAGCTCAGTGCATTACGGTGGAATTAATGTACCATTTCTGTGGTCAAAGCATGGGGCATGCTGAATAGCAGCTAAATTGTCTGGGAAGAGCCTGGCCAGACACCCTGTATTCCTGTGGAGCTCTTGTTCTGAGGGCTTTTTTCTTCTCCCTTCCGGCTCCAAGGAGCAGCAAAAGAAAAGCTTCCCAGCTCCTGCACCCTGGGCAGGACTGATGTCCATCTCGGTCACACCAGCTCTGCTTTGAGAGGCTGCTGTGTTCTCAGGTCACTGAGGTCCCTCCTCTGCAGAGACCCTGACCTGAGGGCACTGAGTGGTGGGCAAAGGTGAGGAAGAAATAGCATCTTTTGGTTGCAGGCAGGCATTGTGTGGCTATTGTGTTCAGTGCTCATAGCTGTGGCTGGTATTCAAAGAAGTCACCACAGGTGTTACCACCTGGGACAGCCTCTCGAAGTATCTGTAGCTCTCTGCTGCACAGAAAAGAGATGATGCTAGGAAAAAATTTTATATAATATAGTATTTCTGATAATAGCAATGTGTCTGTGCCTGCTGCATGCAGGAGAGGTGCAGAGGTGCCACAGGGATGTCTGCAGCCTGCACAAGGGATGGGCACCCTTCCCCTGTGGGGTCAGTGCAGTAAACTGAGTTTGCAATACAGTAGGAATAAATTAAATTGGAGAAGATGTTGCCTTTGGGTTATTGGAATACATGGGAAGGAGGAAAAAAGGTTAATTTCAAGTAGGATTTGGGGAGTACAGTGATGAGTTTCTGTACTACGGAGCACTTGTGGATTTCTGTGCTGCCTTTCTGGCTCTGTTGTGTCGATAGATGGTGCAAGTTTGCTGCAGCTTCTGGAGAGCTGGAGCAGCTTTTCAAAGATTGCAGTCCATGTTAGGCTACAGGGATCAGAGAAGGAAAAGCTGAACCCTGTGCCAGCTCTCAGTAAAAGCTGAATCTTAAATATAACCACTCTCAATATCTAGCCAGTACCACAACAGCAGAGGCAGTGTCCTGTCATGTGTGTCACTTCCATGGGCACTCGGGGTTGTGCCCGGGAGGTGGCATTTAGAGAGGTTGTGTATCAGAGGGATGCCCCAGGGTAATGACCAGTTCAGGGAGAGCCCCAGCCTTGCTGCAAGAGGGGTGAGCTGTGCTTGCTCAAAATGAGCAAAACCAGGGGAGGACAGCAAAGCAATCAGACTGCTGGTCTCCATGTTCTGCATGCCATTAAATGGTTATGATAGAAAGTGAAAACCTTGCCCACCCTTAGCAGAAGTGACAAAGCCCCTGGTGTCAGTTAAAGCAGCTATGACTGCTAAAAAAAAAAGGAAAAAGAGGATTTAAACCAAAGCTGGGTGTCTAACAAGTCCTTGCATGCTGAATGTACAATTGCAGAGTTTACCAATCAGACTGTAAATGTGTCCTTTAAGGTTTGCAAATGGTTGTGTTGCCAGTTGGGGAAATCTGGTGTAAATCAGAGGCAGAATTAATAGTGTGCAGGAGCACAAGGCCATCAGGACCTCTACTGCCAGAGGAACTCTGTCCTACTGTTTCCAGTAGTTAACTGTGTGGTTGTGGAGTCTAAATTTATTATATAGAAGTATTTGGCTTAGCTTTTTCTTCAAAAGAGATCCCCATGGGTAGCTGTTACCAGGTCCACCCAACAGAAGAAATTAAAGCTCATAGGCACCTCAATGTAAGGAGACTATGAAGCTGAAGAGCAAGAAACCCAAGTGGTGCAGGAATATTTTCTACAAGGGGTTGTTTCCATTCCCTTTAGCTGGCAGTCACCCTGTCCCTGCTGTCCAGGCAATGAGGATTTCTCTTTGCCGCAGCTTTCAAAGTTTTTAGCTGCGTCTGCTTCACATTGAAACAAAACAAAAAAATTCTTTTGGACTGTTTTCATCAAAGTGGAAACATCTGGTTTGAGTGTAAAAATAGCCAGGTGTGTGCTGTTCTCAAGGCAGAGCACATTTTGCTTCTGCTTGTCGTGTTCTGCAGGAGCATTTGGTGTAACCACTGGCTTCCCCCATAGTCACCGTGGCACTGATTTGCTGAACCCATGGCATGTGTGTGCCTGCTTGCCCCCTGTCCAGCCTCCCTGCCTGCTCTCCTGAGCAGTTTTAATTGAAAGCAGTGTATCTGCAAGGAGAAATACTTTCTAGAAAAGCAGTGTGCTTCAGGAATATGTTACCCAGTTAAACAGGTCTCAAACAGCAAGAACATTACTCGTGGTAGAAGTGGAGATAATGGGGTTTGGACAGCTTTTCTACTACATTGTTACTTTGCCATGTTTGTGGATTAATCAAGGCCTTCCTCAGACAGGTTGGAAGAGAAAAGTTAAGGTAGATCTGGTATTTCTGCCATTTGTTCTCTCCCTTCCCAGCTTCCTTCCCTGCACAGCACAGCGTTGAAGTCAAGCCACAGGAAAAAGTGGCAGTGATCTCCAGTCACTGTAGCCAAGGAGCAGACCTTACCCTGGTCCCCAGTTCTCTGCTGGCTCTGGCCCACCACACAGCCCACTCTGCCAAGCAGGAGGGGTCTCTTCACTTTATATTGTGTGATTCTCTGGTTGCCCATTTCACTTTCCAGTGAAACACAAGAGTGTGTCTGAGATGGATGGCTGAAAACACTGCATTGAGATCTCTTGCTAATAATCCTTGATTAATGTGGTTATACTGTTCTTGTTAAAGGCTGTTGCTGGACAGGATTAAGGAAGAAAGAACTGTGAGAAGCAGGATTGGTTGTGCGTTATCTTCTTGTATCTTTTAATCTTTCATGTGCTACTGCCTGATGTTTTCAAGTCTTCCTTTTGAAATGGCAGATAGAAACATATTACTGCTGTCTAGAACCTTTAATCTTCAAATGAAAATAAGCTTTTCTTGCAAAAGTAGGCTGCTTTCTTAGATGCTTTCAGAAATGCTGATGTTGTGCCTTGGTTGATCTGGCTAATTAAAAATGAGCTTCTGTCAATCAAAACTATTACTATAATGATAATGGCAAAAATGCAAAGTGCAGCTCTAGTAAATAAGTGTTAGAAATGTGCCTTATTTCTTCTGTCTGATTCACTGAGAACTGAAATTTTTGTGAGTTTTGATATTCACAGACTTTTCTGTTATAAATTTTACCCATTTAATTCCTGTTGTCTACTTAGACGACTAAGTGTTTATTCAAAATGCTTAATTAGCTGCTTAAAGTTTGTGAAGGGTATGGCCTCGAGGTTTCTGCTGGGCTGAGTCCAGCTGGGTTTGAGTCTCCTCTTCCTTCTCCTCCCCCTTTTACCGACTGCATCCTGCCCCCTGGGAGCACCCCACTTTAGCAGACACTACAATCTGCTCTGTGTAAAAATGGGCAGCACTGAGTGCACAGTCCAAGGTTTTCTATCCTGCTGTCAGTCCCTGAGCTATGACATTCCCCAGAGTTTGTTTGCTCTCCCAGATGTTCAGAAAACTCATCCTGATGATGCTGAATCCTACTCTGAAGAGGCCCATCTCACTGGCTATGACTGAAATCTCCCCGATTAAGCACATATGGAGAGGAAAGTATTTTTACTCCCTCACATCCTTTGTAGTGTAGTTGGCTTTTCAAAATCTATTTCTGCACCAAATAGATGAGTAGTTACAGTGAAAGATGTTCTGAGTATACAGATTGACTTAGAAGTGCACACATGAAATGCTTATAAAGATACCTGATTGTCAAGGTTTGGAGGTTATAAGCATGCAGTGTTATAAGCATGCAGGATGGTGTTAGAACTGCCCCAGCTTTGTTTTCAGCAAAGACACAAACCAAAGAACCAAAGCAAACCTGCCTTTATATATTGAATCTCTCAAATGTCAGTACAAAGACTCCAGGTGCCTTTATGATTAATTAGACTCAAAATGGCAAATATGACTGCCTAGCAGCAAAAACTAATTACAAGCAAATAGTGAATTAAATTCAACCCAAGGTAACTCAAAAGATCACAAAGCAGCTCAAGGATTTAAAAAAAGTATCTCTTATCCATCCCCCTCCTCCCGCCCACCAAATGCAAGGAGCTTGACCTTCCTCAAAGCAGTCTTGTATAGAAAGACTCTGACTTTCCCTTCTTTTCCTGTATTTGCTAACCCCCAGTATCTCTCTTTGTCACTTGAACTTTCCAGTGGTGAAGTCCTCCTGCTTCTGTCTGACCTGAGCTCCTTCCCCTGCTGACTCCTGTTATCTCTGGCTCAGCCATTCCTGTCCCTCCCATCATTTTGAAATAATACTCTTTTGTTCTGCCTGTGTGCATGTTCTTGCATCCCACAGTCCAGTAGCACTTTCCTGGTTCCTCACCTGATGCCTCATCCCTCTTTTCCATTCTTGCCTTAGGCATTCCTCCTGCCTGTCTGCAACCCCACTGAATGAGCTAAAAATCCCCACCTGGGAAGATGTAACTGGGGCAATTTAATAGCAGGCCTGAATGCATCAGGACAGGTTACCTCAGGTTCAATACTTTTTCCCAGGTGTTGTAAAAGTCAGTCCTCCCTATTACTTTCACTGTTCTTCAGATTTAGTTTGACACAAGCACGGTGGCACCAGTTTGCTTCATGAGGTCCTGCTTTAGCCTGTGTCCATGTGAGAGCCCTGAAAGTTTGCAGGGATCTGTGACAAGGAAGAGCTGACATAGATTCTGCACACATTTGCAGCAGACCCTCTTGCCTTCCCAAGGTGGAGGCCTCAAAGAGAGTGTCTGGTAGGGTATTCCAGTGCTCTTACACCCCTAATTACATTCTCATGACTAAATAATAAGCTGCCTTTTGCTCAGGTCTGCTTGTAACATCTTCCTCTTTTCTGCTTCTGACATGCGAGCTTTCCCTTTCATGTAGCAGCTGTTCAGTTCCTGCCCGAGTGATGGGTTTGAAATACAGGCAGACAAGCAGAGGATCTTTCAAATTCCTTTTGAAATACACCTGGAAATTGCAAATTCAGTTCTCGGATGGAAAGCTGAACTGGCTGCCACCCGAGGGGAGAAGCCAGGCACGTGCTTCCTGCACAAACAGGCAAGTGGCACGGGTAGGAAACACTACCTCTATGTTTAAAGACCTCTCCCCTTCACAATTCACCCCTGTTCCATTGCAAGGCAGTCTCATGATGGTCTGTATTTTCCTCAGGCCTCAAGATTCCAGTCTTGTGATCAGATTGCTTTCATCAAATAAAATTGGCCTGAAAGCCTGGGAGTGTTCAATGGGGATGGGCATCTGACTTGGAAACCACAAGGCAAAGATACATAACCCCTCATTATAAAGCTTTTTGGCTTTAGAGGCCATGATTTCTTTGGAGGAAACCAGAGCAGTAATACTGGAGTGCTATTGGCAACTATTCCCAGCTGTCTTTTATTTTTAAGGTGGCACGTGAAGGAATGTTTTCCCTTAGATTTGCCTCTTTGAGATATAGCTCAGGGTGAAAAGGATCATTCTAAAAAGTCTTTTTGTTTTGTATGACTTTTACATTCTAAATACTGGGGTTTTTTTAGACTGGAAGGCATGGATTTTTGGCCAAGCTGTTTTGGCCATGGCTGTTGACTTGTGCTCATTGAGAAGAGTTCACCTTGGTTAAAGTGCTCTACCAGTGAAGGTGGAAGGCAGCTTTTTGTCTTTCTGGTCATGGTCATGTGTGTGCTGAAGTAATTTTTCCTTTGGATGATGTAAGCACACAAGGAACAAATTAAAACACAGCATCCTTTGTGCTCTGTTGGGTCCCTCCAAGTCTTGGTTTTTTGATAGTAAGAAAAGAGAATGTGTCCAAGTGAGGGGAAAAAATAAACCTGTATGTAGCAGCCCTTAGCTAGGATGAAATATGCATAGAATAAGCACCCTTTATTTCTCTCAGGTCCTGCAGCAAAGCTGGGAATGATCTGCCTCATCTAAGGTAAAAATAAGACTGAATTTTAAAACTAGTTTCTAGAGGGTTTAAATTCAAAAATAAAATTCAACCAAGTTACAAAACTAATCACGCACTGGTTACATTTATACTCTATTTAATGAAAACTGGAAGAAATCTGTGGCCAAAGTAAAAGGCTAAGGTCTAGAAGAATTCTGGCAATAAATTTGGGATCTCCAAAATTTTGAGACCTGTATATTTGGATCATGCTTTCATCTAATGACAAGAAAAAAAGATAAATCTCCAGAGTCACCTTCTCAACCCTTTGCTGTATGCGATACATTTGTCTTTCTAATGCATATTGCAAATTCACCTGACTCACATCTATGCACAAATAAACATTGTAATGAGAAGGAATTACTGCTGCCACCAGTGGATGTGTCTGGCTGGCTGCCAGGGAGTTCACTGATTGCTGGGGAGATGCCAGCGCTTATGAAGAACGAGTATTCTTTCAAATCACAAAATTGTTTTTGATTGAGGGTGGATTATGAATAGCCGCTGTGTCTGCCATGGCCAAATAAGTTTACTTGGAAATCAGTGCTTGGGGCTCTGACTGACAAATGGCTCCACAGCTACTGAGGTTTTTGGGCCTAATTTTCTGGGGTGCAGAGAGCTGCCAGTTGGGACCGGGCTTGCACAAAGTGGGACTGGTCCTCAAAACCCTTTGCTGGTGACTGGCTGCTTGTCTCTGGACTGTCTGATGGCCCTTCCTGGGCTGGCTCCTGCTGCTAATGAGAACCTTTGGTCTGGAGGATGTCTACGAAGAGTCTGTATTTCCTTTAGCTGGTCCTGACACCTTCTCCCCTTCCCCACGTGTGATCCTCTGTTTGGCGGCTTTGCTGTGGTCTCTCTAGTTTGGTTAGGCTCGCTTTGCCCTCCTGTGGCTGATAGCAGATATTCAAGAGGTCTGTACGGCGGCTGCTCCAGGCTGACTGAGCCCTGCCATCAGGCTGGACTTACCCACGAGCCAGCCCTTCTGCTCAAAGCAACTCCCTGATGATGGTGTCAGTGTTTAGGACTTGTTTCTAAGGGCAAACTCAAATGTCTTATCACTGCCTCTATTGTTTTGAACATTTCTGACTGGGCTAGCTAATAGATATGTCTTTAGGATTTATTTATTCACCCTGAAATACAACCAAATTTTTAAAAAGAGAAGTTCACTGCTGGTTCTTATTTGTCTGAATGCAAATAATTATAACTTCAGACATAAGAATTCACAGTAAAAAAAGCTTTTTTGGTAAGAGATGAAGCATTCAAAATCACTTATTGACATACATAATTAATAAAAATTTAAAACAATGTCCATATTGTTAGGCTCCTGCAGAACTTTTGCATCTTCAGATCTGTGGCTGCTTCAGCCTGTTGGTGCTGATTCCTTTGTTGGTTTATTTTCAGCTGCCAATTTGTTTTCAGAAGGTGCTAAAATATGTATAGGGAGGGATAAGAGTGGGGAATTTTTACTGGCTCTGCGTGTTGTTGCCTTCTCAGACGCTGCAGAGGCAGGCTGTGTCAGCAGCGTGCAGGGTGGCCTGGGCAGATGTGTGGCAGTGCAGCACCTCCTGTGCTGGCCCGTGGCTCTCCCCTTCTGTCTCACACAGGCATGGGGGGCCATCTCCTGTCTCTGGTGGAGCAACTGGGGCTGCAGGGTGCTGCTAGACTTCATTCTGAGAAACTGGAGGTGCTGAGTGTGACAGTGGGAAACTACTTCAGAATTTATAGCTGTTGCATGTCGAGGTGACTTTACTCACTGGAAGAGGATTTTTTTTCTTATTGTCAGGTAGGATTTTTAAAGTGAAGACAAAAAAACCCCCATGTTTTAATAGTTGTGAAGAGAAAATTACTGAAATAAGGGAAGCTGTTGATGTTTGCATCTGACCTAGGAGGGCTTAGCAGGTACTCTGGCTGCATTTCCAGTTTCAGCATGGTTCATGGATATCCTTGGGATATTTTGATTTCTAGGTGGAGAAATGAGAGGACAGCATAAACACACATAGAATAAAGCTTTCTTATGAAATACATCTTTACTATACTATAAATGGGTTTGTAATTAACTTGTACTTCATTTAAAATAGCTGAAATCTAAGCAGCTTAGGTCAGGTAAGGGTTTTTATTCTCTGGTATGTGTGTGGTTCCCCATAAGTCTCTTAACTGTTTGTAAGGTTTATGAAGATGAATGAGGGAAAGGAGAGCAATAGGATGCTGTATGAATTGCAACCCTCTAAAATAAACCACCTGAAATAAACGCAGTAGACTAAGGAAAGCCAACCGATAATCCAAGGAAAACCAGTCATTAAAGCAAGTGGGAGGTCTTCCTTTCCCTGCTGTGGACATGCTGCTATCCTGGGTAAGATGGCCCAATGCATGTGCTCCATAGTAAGAGGGTAACATTTTTAGTGAGTCCCTTTCTCCTATTTTTGAGCATTAATTAATATTCCAAGCATCTGTTACTGGCTGTGCATCCTCTTGGCTAAATTCCTGAAATGTGCTCTTACAGTTTGTGGAGGATAAACTCTGGGAAAAAATTGGGAATTCCAGTTCGAAGTGTGTGTTTGATGCATTTTGCATCAAAAAAAATACGAAGAGTTTGGGGGTAAAATTGATTTTTCCTGTTCTACTAGAAGAGTAGGTAACCAATTCTTATCCCTCTTAGAGCATAGTTGTCCTATCCCTAAGCTCCGAAAAATCCAGCATTCTTTCAGAAAGACAGTAACAAAAGCTCTCCATTTGATGCTAGAACAGTGTTCCTTTTTTTGTACCTCCATTTATTAAAGAGGCTGTTGAGGATTCTGCACCACAGGCTGCTGCAGCCAGAAGTCCAGGTGCAGGAGCTGGTGCATTCAGATGGTGAGGAGTGAGTCCCTTGACTGTGGCAATGATTCCACACAGCTTACCCAGAGATGTGTGCTGTGCGTTGGGAGATACGTCCCTGCCTGCAGCCAGGAAATTTCCAAAGCAGGGCCGGGACCCGAATGTGATTATAATGTGAGTCAGAATGTAATTATGAATGCAGGAGGGGATGTGGGAGTGCAAACTCTGTTTGATATGGTAAAATCTTTGGCGTGCTGTAGTTCTCAGCTTGAAGTTCTGTACCTATTGAAGGTTTCTAAAGTTAGAGCTTTGGAGTTGCTTTAATGTGAAATATTTATTTTTACATTACAAAGAAAATAATGGTTTAGGGAAAATGGTTTTGGAAAAGTGTTCACAAAACTCCAAGATTAGGACTGTGAAAAATTGCATAGAAAATTGCTTTCAGGTTGACATTTCAAAGCCAAAGTGGCACGAGTTCTCAGATGTGACAAGCAATCACCATCTCCTCTTAGATGCTCCAGGAGCAGCTGAGTGCTCAGTGTGTGTTTGAAAATGAGGCCACTGATTTAGGCTTCTGTGTAGGGACTTAATGGTCTGATCTGAGGCATCTGCTTCAGAAAGTTCTGACTGGATTCACATAAACACTTCAAGTCAGAGTATACAGTTTTGTATTTCCTGTGGCCAGTCGGAGACTTAACTCCAGGTTCGCATTTTATATGCCGAGATTGTCTATAGCCCCAGGAGGGAGGGAGGTATTTTAAGCAGGGCTGTTCGGAGGACTGGTTAGTCTCTTAAAACTGCCTGGTGTTTCCATTCCTGCAGGCAGGGGGTAGCAGAAAGCTGAGTGGATGCTTGATGTGACCTGGAGGGGCTTGACTCAGCAACGCCCTCGCTTCCACCCTTGCCAGAGAACACAACAGGAGCCTCAGTGCTGCAAAAGTCCGGTCCCACCACCTCGGCCAGCTACAAGTACATCATTCCTCGCAGAGGTTTGTCCAACCTGCTTTAACCAGCAGCTGATGATGGTGGCTCCTTGGCCTCCCCAAGCACTCACTAGAGTTTTGTGGTGGCTGCTGCTAGAGAGCATCCCCTCACCTCTTCTGATGTTCACTCTGACTACTGACATCTTAAGTCATTACTTTCCCCCCTTTCTTTAGGGAAGTAATACCTAGATGATTCCTTCCTAGTTTTGGAAAGTGCTCCTTGTACCTGACAGCTAGTTATGTTTGCATTCAGTCTGCACTTTGTGCAGGACGGCTGAAAGAATTAGGACAAATGCATCACGTCATGGTTTCTGCTCCTTTGACACTCTTGGCTGTCTCCAGCAGGCCTGTAGCTCTGTAAGGGCAGTATTTCAGCCAAGGTCTAAGGACTGTTGGCTCTTCTGTTATTTTTCTTCCATAGGGATTTCTTACAGATACTGCATTTTATGATCTAAGTCTCTTTGCATCAATATAATTTTGATGCATCTTAATTTTAATATTCCTTACAAACATCCCAGAAACATTCCTGTGCTGCTGCCTTGCCCTTTCCCATTTCACACAGGTGCTTATCTTTACTAAATGTAGACCACTGCATTTTTCTTCACTGGATAACATTTTAAAAACTATTTGTTCTTCTGTTTTATCAAAATCATGTTATTCTAGCTCTGTTGTCAAACTTCCTTAAAGCTTTTGTCATCTGCAGGATTAGTAAGCATGTTCTCTTCCATCATCCAGTTTATTTATGAAAGTGTTCAAGTCACCCAAGACAGATCATCATGAAAATATCCTTTCAATTTGACAGTGAACCACTGATACTGCTTTCTGAGAACAGAATTTGTTCTGTAGTCTAGGTCATGTTTCCTCCTTTTTTAAATGATTATGTCTGCAAAGAAAGCCTTCCTGAAGGCGAAATATGTATCATCACTCGTATTTTAAAAAGAAGGGAAGTACCAGATGATCATGGATACTTCTGCAAGTTTTGTCCAGTCCTACTCTATGATCCCATTAAAGCAGGGACATATTTGACGGACAGGCCAAGGAGGAACAAACGGCCCAGGGGAATTTCCTTTCCATATTTATTTTCCTCTGAGCTCTCTGGGATTTGGATGAGCTGAGCTTAGACAGGAGAATTCATTCTCTTAGCCGGTGCGTCGGGGAGTCCGTTCCTGTCGGTTCCTTCGGTGCATTCCTGTCCTGCCTCCCGGCCAGGCTGCCTGCCCACCCCCCAGCACGGACGTGCTGGCTGGACATGCTCTCACTTCACCCTGCCAGCCTTGACCTCCCGAACAAGGGCTGGCCCTCGGGAGCACAGCACCAGCTTTAATTGCTGTCAACCAGGGCTTGAGGTGCAGCCAGAAAGCGCACCAGCCCTGAAAGCTGCTGTCTCAGCAGGGCTGTGTTGACAGGAGGTTTAATGAGGGGAATGCAGATGGGTGGATGGGTGCTGGAGAGCTGGTTTGTGCCCTTTTAGTGCCTGCCATGGTAAGAGGGGCTTCTGCCCTGCCAGCCTGCAGCCTGAGGGAGACAGGGGGGCTGAGGAAGAGATCCCGAGTAGAAGGCAGCTGGGTTGATCCACCTGGTCCCCCTCTGGGGTTGTGCCAGCCTGTAGGACAGCTGTTGTTGGAGAGGATTTGGGCAATGGGAGCAAGCAGCCTGGTGCTGTGGAGATGTTGTCCCAAATTAGATTCTTTCACCTGGTGAGCAAGAGGCCAATCTACACAGAGATTTGAGATATTTCATTTATTTGCAGTTCTGCACAGAAAGGGGAGCTGGGTGGCAGATCCCCAAAGCCAGCACAACAACTACCAAAACTTTTCACTGTTTACACACTTTAGCAAACAGAGGCTTCGATGTTCATTGGCTACAAGTTACCTAGTTCTCTTATTAATTAGTATTATATCTTCCATTGGTTCATTAATCTCTTGCTTCCCATGCTAGTTAGTCCATATGCTCAGTCTTTCTCTTCTTTTGGGTCAGGGCATTTTTTGGGTGGGTGGCCATGAGTTGGTGCTTGTGATCTGTCCCTGCCAGAACTACCTTTTAGGCAGGTGGAGCTGATTCAGCACAGTTGCTGTGGTAGCTGTACTATTTTCACCCTTATCTTGGGGGTTCTGCCAAATGTCCTCGTGGCCTGTAAAATTCTGCATTCTTTGTGTGCACTATCAAGTGTACATCCTTCTTCCCAAGCTTTGGTAACCTCTGCCTAGGTCGGAGATCACTGAGACATGGGAAGCCCTAAACCTTAACAGGGCAATTCTGCCCACAAGTAATTTGTCTTTCTAACACCGGGCATCACCCAGAGCTTGCCTGCTTAGCTGCTATTTCAAAGAGATTATATCTCCCTTCTTCTTGATTGGGCTTGAAAGTATACAAAGCTCGAGCAAAGCTTTTTCATATTGCGTGCTTTGCAACAGACCAGCCACGTTGGGCTCCCATTGCTGTGGGGACAGAGGGAGTGCCTGTCCTGAGGCACAGCCGTGGCTGCCACCCCTCGATGTCACGGCACGGGCAGCTTGCGTTTGGGCAGGCTGGCTTCTCCCAGAGTCCATGGGCTCAGGAGGAGAGGTGGCAATGCTGGCCAGCCTGGAGCTGGGCGAGGAGTGGCCTCAGGGGGGCCAGGTTGTCCCAGGTGTGGGAGCTGGGCGCTGCCTGCCTGCAGAATGGCTGCACCAGGACTTTGTGCTGCTGGGCATGCAGTAAATGTTCTTTAAAAAAGACTTGTGCCCTGGACATACTGTAACTTTAAGCACAAGGTCTTAAGGATCTTGTGGAAGGAAAATACAGCTTTTGCATGAGCACACAGTGACTCATGCTAAATTTTGCAGGTCCAGAAAATTCCTGTCCTGAGGAGATAGCACTGACCCACCCTTAGCTGGGGTGAACTGTGGGTTTTCTCAGAGCATTTCTAACCCATGTTCCCTGTCGGATAAGCAACCTTGAAAATCTATAATGTCAGAGGAAGGGGAAATCCTGTGAACTGAGCCCCACCTATATGCAGAACAGAAAATGCGTCTGTGTGTCCTTGGGTTCTGCCTGTGCTACGCAGCATCCCACATAAATTAGTGATGAATCATAACATAGTGATGAACTCCAGTCCCCACCACTACCTCTCTTCCCTTCCTTATCTTCTGGCTGCTGCCTTGCTTTGTGCTAAGCAGGACACCAGACCATAATAGTTCAGTAATTCTTGCATAGATGGCTTGAAAATATGAGCTGGGGAAGGAGAAAAAAAAAAAAAGTTAGTGCTAAGTATTAGAAACATGTCATAACTCTGGTGCTGTAATAACGAGATATTTCATACCATAAATGTTAGTCATGCTAATGGGAAGCATCACATATAAATAACATTCCCATCTGGTTAAATATTTTCCACTGGAAGGTAATTCCCAACTACACACTTTTTCCTGAAGCAGACACTGTCTCCTGCTTTGGCCTGATGCTTAGCCATGCAGGCATGCGGTGCACTGATATTAGGTAGTGAGGCATGTTAAGCCTTTAGTACCACAGTCTTATCTTAATTGATATTCACAACACTCTGACTCTTTCACAGGGAGGGGAGGAGAAGGCAGAGCTGTGAATTAAAACACCTGTGTATGTGAGGCATACAGAGAAAGTTGATTTCTCATAGTTTCATCTTGTGAGGTATGATATAAGCTAAGCTGCAGAAAATGCCAGTTGTTTCATCTCCCGAGGCACCCGAGTTCCCTTTGTGTTATGGGAGGGCAGATTTTCAGTTGAATTGAAGTGCAATAGTGGAACTAGCAATAATAATAATTCTTGCTTTTGTATTGTTTCAGTAAGTGGTGCTAAGGACCTGTTCCTTGGTTCCCTCTCCAGTGCTTTCAGGGTGAGTTAGATGGATCTGACATTCACAGCTTGTTAATCACCAGAACCCCAGGTAAAAATAACTGGATACTTTAAGTGCTGTAACATTTTCAATTGAAATTCAATAGCACCCTGGATGTTTTTCTTAGCTCTTGTACTGTCTGTACATTGTAGGAGTTTCATCATCACAGCATAAATGTATCTGCGGCCGCATCGAGATGGAGTAGGAAATGGGGGGAGGTTTGAAGCTGCCACAATGTTTTTTTGTTAAGTTTGGCAATTTCATTTCAAACCATTTTATTTGGCTTATTGTGAGTGGGTACATATAGTCCTTGAGAGTGGTTCAAGCCATACAAAAAGATGCTGTGCTGCAAGGAGCATTATGGACTTGAGAGCATCATACCACTCTTTTTCAGGAAAGGACAAATGACATGTACCTCTTGTGTGTTTACTCTTAGATTCTCTTCCTGTTTTGACATCAGGGACACAGTTGCATTCATGTGATGTTTTCATTTTGAATTGATGTTCTCATACCAAAAAGGATGTGCTTTGGAAACAGTGAGTTTCAGAGGGTGGGATTGCTGTAGATCAAAGGATTGTAATATTGAAGAAGAGGAAGATGGTCTTAAATATTTTTTTTTTTTTTTTTGGTTAAACAATCTTTTTGACACTAAAGTAAAAAATTGCATAGTCTTATTTCTGCCATTTGTATTCAGGGTGCTCTTGTCCCTAAACAGAACAAAGCCCAGATAAAATAGCAAGGCTCTGTGCCCTGCCTTCTGGGGAGCAGCTAAGAAATCTCAATGGCTGTCATAAGTTTTTTCAATGTTAGCCGGGGTTACAGAGTGTTGTTTGTCAGGTGATATTCTCATTGTCATAGATGTGATAAGCACCTGCCAGAATCTGGCTGGCACCCAGCTCGTGGACCCAGATTAAACAGAGAGGGATTTGTTGTTAAATGCTGGTTGGAGTTCCTACCTGGAAATTCAGGACAATTAAACCAAACTACTTGGTGCCTAATAAGCTAATTTTCCTCCCTTGCAAACACAAATCAATTGTCTTAACAAGCAATATATTATTAAAGAGAATTAAGTTCCTCTAGCTGGTGCTGCTTTCTGCCCATATTGCCCCAGACAGCAGATGCTTGTCTCTGGTTTTGCTACAGATGCAGCATTTTTGTTTACCTGAAGCCCCCAGATTACCCATAAAGGCTGATTCTCATCTGGTGGGAGATGCTGCTGCCTCAGGTGCTCACCACTGTGGGCAAAAGATGCCTGATCAGAGCCCTATTTATCTGAATTAGGGAAATTCATGATCTCCTGGCCTTTTTTGGATCTCTACTAGCAACCCCTCCATATTGCCTAGCTTCCTTTGCATGAAGTGTTAGGACAGGATTCCTGATAAGAGTTGACTTGGAGCTCTAAAGCACTGGAAAATACTGCACACCTAGCCCATGCATGGTTTATTGCATTCCTTACATTGATACTGCATGACATAAATTTGTTCCTGGACGTGCAAACTCTGTCCTTGTGTGAGTTCTAGGTAGTGTGTATATTCAGGGAGCGATTTACACGTCAGGCATGTCTTTGAATCACAGAGCACCCCAATATTGATAGTTCCAGGTTTTAATATTGCTGTGACAGCTTGCTGAAAACAGATGCATGTATCCTCATGAACACTGAAACATGAAAACTCCCCTGTAAGCTGAGGAAAGGGGACAATTTATTTTTGCTTTGTGTTCGTGCCTTTCGGCGTCATGAGCAGCAGTGCTGGCCACAACTGATGTCACAGAGTCCATGGCTAACGAGCAGGAAAGAAAAATCAGTGTTTTCACAGCCTTGTAATGCCCTATTTATTTATGTAATAGATTGAATGTCATGTAAAGTTTGAATCTGCACTTAGCTTTTCTCAGCTCCCTTGATCTGTCTCACAGCTGTGGTAGATGGTTCTCTCAGCTGCCGCCGCTGCCTCTCTAATCTGCACTTTGATTCTGTAGGCATTTCTTATCTGCTGGCTCTGGTCTGTTTGACATGTCCAGCTATGAAAGGAAAAACAGACTGCTGAGAACTCGTGTGATAATACTTCTGCCCCAGTACAAAGGAACTTTATGTTCTTTGCAAACTTGCCGTATGCATGCAAAGCAGCGTGTCTTTAAAAAGTCTTAAAAGCACCGAATTATTCAATGCCAATGTTACCCCAATTCATTTTGTGCTTGATTTTTAGTGGGTATGAGCTGAGGTATCAGTGGAGCTGTATGTGCTTTTCGAGAAAAATTCAGAGCTGCATAGTTCCCGGAGCTTTGTGATGACCTGGTTTTACTAAATCTGCTCATGATGATTAATCTTTTTGCCTGTCTGTCTGTATCATGAGGGCTGTCCCTGGAGACAAAATTCTGGGGTCAAAAGGCCCCCTGGACAATGTGGGAGCTAGATGAGTTGAGAGGCAGTGGCTTAGTGAAAGAACTGCCCAGGCTGGTGCTGCCTGCCTGCAGCTGGTACAGGCTGGGGTGGGTTACAGGGTGTGCTGTGCCATGGCCAGGATAAAGCTCATCCTGACAACAGGGTTGGCTCTGTGACATGGCCCTGACACTGGAGCCTCATGTAACTCAGGGGATGCTTGTGTGTTGTGAGGCACAGCTGTGTCCCAGCCCTCTCTCCACAGTACAGAACCTGTCTCATCTAGGCTCGTGCTGTTTTTTAGTATGTAAGATTATTTTACTGTGTGTGCAAATCACAGTAATTTAAAAAATTAAAATTACATAAACAGGCTTAAAATTTGGCTTCTTTGGTTTGCTTCTAGCTCCATTTGGGAAGCCAGCCACCAATGCCCACTCTGACTGCCATTTTGTCCTCTGACCTAAAAAAGCTGGTGTAAAAGAAAATAAGCTGCCTCTGCTTTGCCTCCTGCTTTCCTGTGGTCTCAATGACAAAAACCTGCTCCTTCAGTGGCAGAAGGCTACGGGTAAGTGTGTTGCTGGAGCTGTGATATACGTAACCAGCTGTTCATTGTATCTAAGTGGGGAAGAAAGTCACCCAGAGGAGCAATGGCTGTCCCTGAGGCAGCAGCTGATGTGGATTTATGAGCCTGCAGCAGACATAATCAACCAATTTAGTTTTCCCAAAGCAGGAAGCGAAGCTGTCCTGTGGGAACAGACCTTCTGTACCCTTGAGCAAAAAAGATCTTGCATCCTGGGTGATTCTGCTTGATGGGAGCCAAAAGCTGGGTGTTTTGTTGCTGAAGCTGCTTGTGGAACAAGAGCTGCTGAGGGTGCTTGGGGCTTTATATCACCTGGAAGGTATCACAGTCTATCCTAAACCTTTGGAAATAGCTTTCTAATGGAAGCTTTCCTGCCTGGGGAAAAGCCAGTACCCATCCTCGCTTTCTCACTGCTTTAGGCTCCAGTTAGTGCCAGTTTTTCTGAAATAGAGTTTTGCTTGCCCTCCTCAGCAATGACCTGTTTGAGCACTGCTCCCTGAGTAGACAGCAGTGCCCAGGTACAGCCAATGCTTTTGAACCTGGGGCTGGTTCGAGAGAGAGAGAGAACGTATTAAATCTATGGCAAACAGTGCACGAGTGAGCTGTGCTGTTTCTTACTCTGGCGTTTCCTCCTTTGAATGGTTTGAGGGCAGGGCAGACTGGGCAACCAGGGCTGAGCCAGGGCTCAGGGAAGTGTGCGTGCCTAACAGTGGCTCTTGAGAGGGAAATCTTCACTTTTACCTCTCCTGAGACTGGGGAGCACAGGAACTCTTCTGAGAGCAGCGCTGTCTGTGCCTCTGATTGTTTGGATGCTCTCTTATCACTGTGAGGCAAGTGCCTGGATGCAATCCTCCCAGGGGAAACCTGGTGTTGCTTCCACCATTTACTCTTTATTGTGGTAGTATCTGAGAGCCACAGTCACGGTTCAGAGCCCCCTTGTGCAGGGAATTGATTATAAACAGGATTGGGATGAAAGATGACACTTCCTTGGCTGAAGTTTGGTATTTTTCTCAAGTTTTATGGAAAAAGTCATTCATTCTTAAATGAGTGGTGGAGTTGTTGGTATTTATGGCCAACCTGAGCAACATAGCCCCTTTCAACATTTTCCTTCAGGATGTGAGCAGCCGAAGGCTGAGGCCTGGGAAAAGGAGTTTGTAAGCCAAATTCCAGAAGTGTTGAATTCAGGTGGCACATTTTGGTGGCAAATTCTGGCATTTTTAGGCAGTACCTGTGTTTTCAGAAAAATCTGAGGTAAAAAAAGCAGGTTTGAGAAGATGTGGAAGCTTCATCTTCAAGGGGGGAGACTCTTTGCTATGTGTTGGAAGATCTAGTAAGAATGTGTTTAAACATTTGCATGGTGCAGGGTAAGGAAGTTGGTAAATGCCTGTGGAAGCTTTCATTGTTTTCTGTTGTGACCTTTACTTACCCTCCTTTTTTTCTATTTTATTTTCTTGGCTGAGTTTGGGTTTTTTGTTTTTGTTTTGTTTTGTTTTTTTGGTTTTGTTTGTTTGTTTGTTTTAAATCAAAAGCACTCCCTGGGAATTGCTGTAGATCTTCTTCAAAATTCCTTTGTAAAACACTGGATATTTTGCTTGTCTAATTCATGCTGAGAAGTAGTATAGCCCACAGGAAGCACCATTAATTTCCATGAACCAATCAGCTTTAGTAAGGCTGTTAGTTGAGATTATTAGGTGAGAGTTTGTGTAATACTGAAAGTGCCATGCTATTACCAAATTTTACATTGATTTTTCCAACTGTCATATTTTTTGACAAGTGTTGTAATTGTTTACTGGAAAAGGAAATGAGTATTCATGTTCCTTCTTTTGCTGCCTCTCTGTTTTAGAGAGAGGAGTAATTCATTATCTCAAGGATAGAAAACAATTAAAGTGTTGTTTCCTTCATGACTGCATGATAATGGAGTAACAAAACAGTGCCTCAGACCCACAGCTCTTACCAGAGTTCTTGGGAGGGAGATGAGTACTGTGTGCAGCTGAGCTGGCACCAGAAATATCTCATTTCTTGTGTGCTGGGGGTGATTGAAATCTCCCTGCAAGCTACTCTATTAGATATACTTATGCACTACTGAAAAAAATGCAGGCAGTGGAAGAAAATACCACTGCAAGCACACCCTGAATATAGTAATACTTAATTTGTAGGCAGAGCTTCAGTTATCTGGCTGAGAGCCAGTTTTTTATGATACAGGCATCAGTGTTTGTTTAATGTGTCCCTTATCAAATCCCAAAGCTAATATTTGCATTAGTCCTCTATGAAGATAAACAGGAACTGTTTGAGTGAGAATTAAGATATTGGGTATCATTCCTCAGAACTGTATCTGGGTACCTTACCTTGAATCCAAAGAAATGTCCTGTGGATGCCTATTCACTGTGTGTTCAGAGCAGGCTCTCTTTAAAGCTAATTTATGTAGTTAAAGTATTTGGAGAGGGTATAGCAACGAGGAAGATCTTGGTTTTCATCAAATGCAAAGCATTCTGGAGTTGATCTAAATCCATCAATCCCCTTCCAGGTCAAGTCCTGAAGGTAGTAAAGAGGTGGTATTTTGAAGAAACTCGAACAGGACTCCTGTATTCCTGCAAAGAGGAGTTGGATAATCCCAGCCTGGCTGTGCAGGGGGAGTCTGGTTCATGTTCATCTCCTCTGCTACACAGCACAGGCAGAGATTACACAGCCCCCCTTGCCTTCAGTGCATTCATTCCAAAACTGCATCCATGTATACAAAAGTAGAATTAATCTCCCCATACAAACCCAGATTTAAAGACAAGCAGCAACATGAGGATTTTACTTGACTGGTCGGGATAAAAGTAAATAAATGGATGGTAAAACAAATGATTCCTGGATGCCATTGCTGATTCATGTCAGGACCCCACCTTCCCCATCACCACCCCCTCAAAAAATCAGTACAGTTGGGTGGCTGTGACACCACTCTGTAGAAGCCTGTGAAAAACCTGAAAATCATGATGGTAATGGTAGTGAAATGTGGATGGGGGGAAAAAAAGTAAGGAACTTAGAAAGCAGAGTCACAGCAATGCAACTGGGGAAAGGAACAACAACAGATGATCACTGTATTAATATAATATGTAGTATGTTTTTCTTCACCAGGCAATACTCATGTAGCATGCAAAGTTGAACAGGAAAATCTGAAAATAGCATCCATGATGCTATGGAAAGAGGATTCTTGTGCAAAAAGAAATTTGTAGTCATGAGGAAAAATAGCATTTCATACTAAGGGCAAGTTTAACTATTGAGATAAGAACAATAGCAACTGTTAATGCTGATAATCATGAACATTTGAGGTTTTCAGATTCTTGCCAGGCTCACCACATGCTTTGTCAAGCTAAAAGCTGGGAGGAAGCAATGTAGCTGGAACTTGCTAGAATGCATTAGGTGGAGAAGAGGAAACCTTGTTTCCTGACAAATAACTTTTTCAGCTAATGCTTTTTTTTGCAGTTTTTGGCCAGCTGCACTGTTGAGTGAAAACAATATTTGGAGAACGATGGCAGAATGCAATGAATAATATAGAGCCTTAAAGAATAAATTGTCTCCATCCCAGAGGGGATACAGGGGTAGGCTGAAGTCTTTTCATTACCTACATAAAGTAATTATTCTGTGGATCTTGGGAATGTCAGAAGAGCATCTTTCCATTTCTTCCACCTCAGGCCCCTGTGTTCATGTGGATGGCAGAGCCACAGCAGCAGAACTGCTGCTGCTGATAAATGTGACTGTGAGCTTTGCCCAGGGCCCCAGAGGATGGGGCTGTGTGCCACGGAGGGGGAGGCACATGCCTTGCTGCTGAGTCCACAGGCAATATTTCATGTGACTTTCCCTGGAGGATTTAGACTAGAAGAAAACCTCTGCAGAGTTTAGCTGATCCCTCCTTTACTCTCATATTGAGCCTTGTACAAAGAAAATGAGAGCAGACACCAAGTGCTGTATTGTGGGGTGATGGTTAGGATCTATAGAACCAAAAGAATCTATCAGTTTGCTCCAGTAGAATGGCATCAGAGATGGATTTTTGCCACGCTTTCTGCTATAACAAGCAAATCAGCTGAGTTCTGAGTACACATTTTTACCTCTGGCTTCAGTACTTACTGCAGGTAAAACATTTACCACATTTCTTTGTTCTGTCTTAAATTATAGTCTGAAGTTTCATTTTAGTCCAATACTTAGGGTAGATTAGGCATTAACAGAGCAACAGTGGCTTAACACCCCCTGCAACTGCATTGTTCATGCAGGCAAAACTCCCTGTCTGTATTGCCTAAAAGTATTGTAGAGGCAGAGATGATCTCACCCTGTCTGCATTTTGAGCTGACCAGGCACCATATGGATGCAGTTAGTGCAGTGCCCTAGTAAGAGACGTGGCATGTTAGCTTGGGGCAACATCTGACATTTACCATGTCTTCCAGTTGGCTTAAAGCATGGGCAGAGTGAGCTGGTGTCTGCCTCAGTGTGAACATTGCCTCTGCCTGAAAAATATTGCGCAAAACTGCGTGTGAAAGACTCGCAAAGTGATTTTGTGAAATTGTTATAAAGTGAAACACTCTCAGTAATATAAAATTGCTCCTGTTAGAGCTGCAACTTGGGTAGGTTACATATGATCAAGAAGACCAATTCAAGTTCTCTTGTCCCTGATTTTCTATAAACACTGATTTTGTTAGTCTCCCACTGCTGGCATAGATTTTGGCTGCTGTCACATCATGCAAAAGGGAACTGTCTGAAATTGTTTAGTTTTTAGGCTGGATGCTGAATATTGAGATAGCACTCGAAAAAATATCAGGCAGAAAACTTTTGGGGGACTTCATCTTTATTAGCTTACAGAATGAGGTATAAGTGTGCAGATATCTTCAAAATTAAGGAGACCTGGATGCCAAATATTTTTTTTAGGGTTTAGAACATTAAACATTGTATTAAATAGTAAGGATAGATGTGAAGGTGAGCCTTCCTCTCTTCTGTATAAGAAGACTTTCTTTTCAGGCACTGAAATTTGACAGCAGCAAACAAATAGGTGAGGAGGCATTTTCCACTTGAAGTGTAGAACCCTAATCCAGGTTTTTCCTTCTGTTGTTCCAAAGCTTGTCATCGTTTTGTCCCCATGTCTTCTTCTTCGGCACAGGAAATGATCCATGTATGGCAATTATGAAAACCCCTCTGTCTATTAACCTGCATCCTGTAAGTCATTAACAGGAATTCATAGTACAGCCTTCCATTTTATCAGAGAGAGTTATATAGCAAACCGAGGGTTTCTGAAAAAGTACAATAAAACTTCAGGCAACAACCTCGGAGACGTTAGGAGTGGAGCAGGGGAGAGCAGCTGCTTTATTTTTTGAGGAATGCATGGTGGGAAGGGGACTTGGGCAGGTCTGTTCTGGAGTTAGAGCAGAACCTGGCTTCCACTGTGTGAAGTGGCACCACTAAATAAAGAAACTGAGGAAAGCCAGAAAGAACAAGCTGTTTCTCAGCAGATACGTGAGAATGGAGCAACTCCCACGGGAGGCCAAGCATGAAGGAGAAATGGCCCAGCCAGCATGGCTGCCTCCTATCTTAATATAGCCCAGCTTCTTGGCAAAGCTAGGGGGTGAGGCCTGGTGGAGGAGGAGAGCTAGGTTTGCTTTCCCAAAAACCTGTTTGCAATAGGAAATAAATCCTGCTGGCTGTGTTACAGTGACACATTGGGCTTCAGTGATGTGTTAGTGAAATCCAGCTGTTGGAGGTGCATTCCTCAGTGCTTCCAGCAGATCCTGCCTGCCCCTTGTCTGCAGGAGGTCTGTACTCAGTGGGGAATTACCTAAATGGTAATGTCTGGACAGGGGGAGACCTCATCCTAATGTTTGCAGCAATGCTCTTCTTCGCCCTGACCTCTATCCCCCAAGCCTTGGACATGGCAAACGTGATCTGGGAGCTTGCACTGCAGGGCTGGCAAGGTGCTTTCACCATTATGGGTTTCTGCAGGCTCAGGCTGAGCTATTATCATGTGTGTAAGATGTTGCTTTTGCCTATTCTGGATGAACTTTTTTCATACAAAACAAAACCCAAAAACTCTAAGCAAAATAAAAATGATTGACCACATTGCATAGTAAAATTCACTTCTAGACCTAATCCTGGGCATTTCCTTGGCAATACATTTTGGCAGGTAGAGAGATGAGAAATATGGAGCTTTTTGCTCACTGTTGCTGTCTCTTACAGGGCAGCTGTCCCACCGTAATTTCTGATTCCCCGCTCTCTCTTCCATTTTTTTGCACAGTAGACCTTATTGATCCTTGCTTTTCCTTTTTCCCGTTTTTGTTGGTCCCTCTTGGTTCTGTCCCAGCCTTTGTTCTGGGCACTCTGCCGGTGTTCCTCAGTAGCCTTTCAGCTCCTTCCTCCAGTTCCCCACCCTTCCTAGCAACTCCTTCCCTCACACATTCCCTTCTCTCGTGCACACCCCACTGTTCCATTTCTTATCCACATTTTCCTACTTCTTCCTCCTCCTACACACTACTTGTTTAATGCCTCTCTCCACTTCTGGCTGCACATCAACTATTGTACCATTGTACTGAGAACTAATTTTAAAAAAAAAGTCCCTGGTGCACTGTTTTTTAGGACTAGATTTGTAGGATCCTATCAGTCTATTTCATTTTTAGCAAAAGAATTTACAACCAGTTCAGAAGCCATCAAAGCTTTTCCAGGTTCTCTCCTTATTTGAAACTGCGTGTCATATATATTACATATCTGTGATATACATAGTGTTTAATAGCTACAGCATAATATGATCTTGTTTCAATTGAGATCTCCATGCTGTTCAGCCTGACCCAGGAATGCATATATTTCCATGTCCTGCAGCTTGTTTTTCCTTTGAAGAGTTGTTCAGTGGCATGCAGAGGACACAGGTATTCTTCCAAAGAGCTTATGCCTGAATATGCCAAAAGAAACCTTCTTTTCAATTTTACTGGGGATGCATTTACACAGGTCTTGAATGACATGTCACCCTTCAGCTTTCAGTCATAACCTGCTCTCTGACTTTCAATCTCCAGCTATTGCCAGCAGTAGGATGGTGAACCTTGCAGGGAAATGAAGGTTACTTAGAAGTAGCCACACAGTGCTTATAGCTTTCACTGTGGCCGTGTGGAAGTGACAACTGACTCTGCAAATCCAGGCAACTTCCATGTGTTCATAAATTGTTTACCACTAGTCAGATGTTCTCAGTGTCCCTTCTTCCATGTCTCTGGCAGTGCTGTGTTGAGTTGCAGTGATTCAGGGACCAGGCAGCTGGTTAATGCAGCTCATGTTGCCGCCCTCATGGGGCTCATTTGCCTACAGGCATGTCAGAAGGAACAAGTAATATAAGGGCATATATAACTGTAGCTGGCAGCGTAGCGAAAAGATGCTGAAATTCCCTTTAAATGACTGGTGTAGGACATCAGGAGCTAAGTAGCTGAGGAATAAGATAAATTTTCCTGAACAGTGCTGTGTTTCTATAGTTAGGCTGCGCCTGGTACTTGATCTAAATGAGTATGTGTATGTGGTGTGCAGTGTAGACATCCCTCGTGTGCTATTTCTTTCTAACACTGCCTTGCACATTTCCAGTATCCATCACAGTTCACATCACCTGCATTCTACACAGCTTAAGCCTGATGGGAGGGAGTAAGGAAGGCAGAGCCAGAGTCTCCTCACTGCAGATAATGGTACAGAGGTTACACTGACTTTCTACTCCCTACGTTCAGAAATTTGAGGGGTTCAGGGTGTTTTCCCACAAACATTCAGGGAGGAGTAGAGGAGCCTGCAGTGTGATTGATGCTCTGCTCTTTCACGGTGTGCCTGCACAAGCCTGAGCCTGCATGTGCAGCTTTGTACTGGAAAGGCCAAGAGCAAACCACGTGTCCCTTCTGGTGGTGCAGTCTGGGCTCGGTTCAGCTGCTGGGGACCACACTGAGGAGCAGGGGGAGATGCAAGCTTGTTCTGTGCCTCCACTTTGGATTATGGCTGTTGACTGAATGTGTGTGTCCTTGAATTTGCTAATTGTATTTTTCTAATTGTTCTCCTGCAACAGGCACTACAGGTTTTCTGAGCACTTTGCCACCAGTAGACAGCATACTGTGTAGGAAGGGAAATGTAGGACAGCCACACACACACAAAAAGTCATGTAATCTCTCGTAATGAACCAATGTGATTATCTGCTGAGATATTCTGGGGAGCTGTATGGACAAGTTGTTCCAAAGCCACGTTTTCACTGAAGGGAGTAAAGAGTATTACCATTATTACTGAATTTGGACAGTGTATTGCAGCTGTGTTCTGAGGGAGAGAAAATGTTGGAGATTTTAAACCCATTGACTGGCAGAGGAGCAATGCCAGTGTGCAACCTTGCTGCCACCCAGAATAATACTGTTTTCAGTTTGAATCAATTCCAGCTCTCAGACCCCAATTTACTAACCATGGTGGGAAGGACACGAGTTTTCTTTTAGAAGGTCAGTATTATTTAAGGTTATTGAAAGTGAGTAAACCTGTTCCACCTTTATTAAGAAAGCATTGCTGTGGAGTTTTTAGGAGCCACACAGTTATAATGAATAATGAATAAATGATACTTTGTGTGGTGTTTAGCTCAGCCTGAAAGAGAGAAAATAATGGAAGTCTCTTCTTTCTGTCTGGGTGTTCAAATGAAGGAAAATCAAGGCTGTTATACCAGAGCTATATATCAGCTAACGTATTTTAGGAACTGTGGAATGATCATAATTACAAAAAAGTCCTCCAGAGAGAAATTATGAGTCATAGTTTATGTTCTCTTTGGTGTTGCTATGGAAAAAGAGGTTAGTGCCAATGGTCATACAGCAATATTAATCTCTGATCTGAAAGAAAAATAAATAACAATCTCTAGCTTAACCCAAAGCAGATTTATTCTCAGTTACTGCAGCACACTCCATTAAAGGGGATAACCATGTAAGAAAAATTAAAGATGACATTGATTATCAGTTCTCAACATGCAGTTAGGGAGAGTTCCTTATGTGAATTAGTGTGTGCTTCAGACTCCTGCAAATGACTTGGTGGAGTGAGAGGAAGGGGAAAAGGCATTTTGATCAAAAGAAGGGCAGGAAAGATCAGCCACCACTGACAGCTGCAAGTATGCTGATTAAAATTTCTTTATGCATGCAGTTAGACTCAGCCCGGGGTGGATGCTGGTTCAAATGCAAATCCTGAAACAAAACGCTGGCAACGGGCAGCTTGAAGTGGTGGAAAGTGGCTCTCAGCCTTTTTCCGTTTATTTGGGAAAGCCAGGGCCGTGAGTCAGGGAGCGGTGGATACTTGGGTGCTGAGTCAGCACCTCCAGGGCTCTGCCAGTTGTTCCCTGCCCCTTGATTCCTTGCCGAGGCAAAACCCTGACCAGGACCGGGGCCAAACAGCTGCGTGCTTGCTTCGCTTAGCTCTGGGTGAATCTTTCTCTCTGCCTGCGGGAAGACTACCTGACACCTTCCCCTCGACACCCAGAGCAGGCGTGTCTCAGTGGGTCAGAGTAAAACTTTTCCAGCTGCCTGCCTGGAGGTTGTTTCCAGGAGCTACACCCACTCCCTCACAGGCAGAGCCCGACAGCAAAGACCTTGCAGTCAGACCTGAGCTTGAAATTTTGCTCACAACGCACCCTGCAAAGCAGGGCAGAGCCTTCCTTTCTGCCACACCACTGCATCTGCTGTGCTGATGGCAGGAAACCTTTTTGTTTGGGTGATGAGCTAAGCAGATAGGATTGGGGAGATACATGGATCTCATGGCCTGCGTCTGTGCACACAGCTTACTGATGAGCACAGGAGCTCTATGTGTGGCCCAAAGCCATTGTATGGCTCAAAGGGTCTTTTGAGCCAGCTGAAGGCTTTTCACTGACTTTCAGGGTTGGACTGGCCCCTTGTGAAGAATTTGACCTCTAACAAATTGCCATTACTTCACTAATTCTTCTGAGCTTACCTCTTTTTTTAAGTGTGTGTATCAGTCATCAGTTGCACGGCTGTTTGGCATTACAGCCTACAACAACAAAGGGTTTTCATTGCATCAGTGTAAAGGGCTATCAGGTGTATTTTACCTTCTGATCCTTTTCTTCTCTGCTTTCTTCTGTCTGTTAAAGAGACAGAACATGCTTCAGTCAGGCCTGTACCATGGCTTTCACTGCACTCTCTCATTTAACAGTGAAATGGTCCAGAAAACCTGTATCTGTGCCTTTTCACAGAGGAGCCAGCTTGTGGATTAGCACGTGGGGGTCAACAGGATGCTCTTTGCTCTTTCCCCTAAAAGGGGACAGAAATGTCAGCTGGTTTTCTGTCATTGAAAATGGAAGTATCAGCAGCTGCTGAGTGCTGCTAGTTTAAATATTTATACCATAAGCGCTTTATCACACCCTTTTTCTTTGTGCAAAGCTCCCGCCGATTCCAGTGGAGGTCAAACTCTGAATCTGTGCAGCAGCTCACAGGTCAGGTGGTCCAAGGAATAATGGTACAAGTGGAGCTCACTGTTACTGTCTCAGGAAGTGTAAACAAGCAGTTTTTTTAAAAAGTAATTATGTAGGCAAACCTGTCAGCACAATCATGGAATACTGGTGCATATGCTTGACATCTGCCAGCCTGACGAGATCCAGGCACATACTTGAGATACTTGAAAGAATACAGTGCTGCTGGTCCCACAGTCTGTCTCCTCCCTTGAACAGCAAGCTCTGCAGGCTGATGTTTTCAGTCAGGCCTTGAGAATGGAAGGCAAGGGGAAGAAACAGCTTGGGGGACATCTTGAGAGGCTGAGCTTGCTTCCTCCTCTGGTTTATAAAACAGCACAAAAGCAGACATTCACGACTTGAGTCAATGTCTTCCTCTCTTGCAAAACATGCTTTCTTTTGTTTGTTAGGATTACAGACCCACCTGTCCTTGTAAATGTGCAGCTTTGATGGAGAAAACATCTAATTCTAGTCCTGCAACTGATGTTTGTGTGTGTGCTGTATTCTGAAGTGGGTATTTGAGTTAATTCTCCCAGATGCTCAGTATCTGCATTTCCAATGGTTTTACTGGATAGCATTGTAATGCTCTTAGAACAGTGTGCATGGGATTCATTTCAGCATCTCTAAAACTGGATAAAGCAGGGCCAGGGGTATTGTTTGAATTAAAGCTTAGCAGGACAAACAAACCAGCATATCTGAAAGCAAAATGTAAACATGATGCTGGGGCTCCTGGTTAGCACTTGGTGACTGCGGGAGGTTGACAGCTGCTACATAAAGGTTAAACGTGCTTTCTTTGGGCTGTCAGTAAAATTAAGCCTGCTAAAGACTATGTGGCACTCCAGAAGACAAGAGTTTATCTGTGTGCATAAACAGAACATAGACTTCAATATAAATATGCTTTCAGGACTATTTAGAGTATTAGGAGTATGCCACAGCCCAATAAAAAGATGCAGATTGAGCCAGCAGATTTTGGAAAGTGCCTGGGTACATTTAGGTGGGCTAGAAATCTGACAAGTGTCTGGAAAGCAAAGCACTGGTGTTTGCATTGCTAAATAACAGCATAGGATGAGAAAGAAAATGGTATAGGTACTACAGGGACATGAACTGAAGTAATAAATACTTGACCTTTAAATTTCATCTTTGCCAGTTTCTCAGACTGCTTCTCCCAAGGACTGACATGGCTGTGTTTTATATTATGCTTTTATTTGTCATATTCATAGTTAGTTACAAGTAAAAATTATTGAAATCCATTGTAGTTAATACAAAATAAAAATATAGCTGCACGAGTTATGCCATGATTTTTCTTAGAAACAGTATCTTCTATATGATACCATGCACTTAAGAGCTTAACTCTTAACAGTACTCGCCTACACTAAGCTCTGACTAACTAACTTCCAGTGTGATTTACTGGTTACAGATATTATCCCTGTGGAGTAATACCTGTTAATTATTTCATAATGGTACTTCTGCTGTAGCTCTTATTTTCCCTGTAGTTTGTGATTCTAAACACAAGAGGAAGCAACCTTTTAGTGCAATGTTAAGCATCAGTAGAATTTTTATATATATAAAAAAATAAAAATAACCCACTGCATAAACAACCAAGGATGTAAGGGAACTGTTGTGGGTATTGTGCTTCCCTTTCCTCCCTTGCCCCTTACCTTTGTTAAGTGACAGGAATGAACATTCATAGTGAGCAAACTACCTTGTAACCTTTCATTTTCAATTAATTTTGAAAAATTACAGACTAGTAATTTTGAGAGCAGGTAGGTGACTTTGATCAAAGTTATTAGCAGAGAACCAAATCCCGTGGCTTTGCAGGCTCATACTTTACGTAAACTCATCCCTGCCATGAAGTTCAATCTGTAACCCATTGTTCCCTTTGGACATGTCTGAAAGAGTATTTCACCTTTTAAAAGAAATTGTCCTTACATCCCTGTAATTATCTAACTCTGTGTAGATATAACTCTATATATGAAATAATCTGTAAAAACATAAATTATGCTATTTTCAAAATACTCTGAGATACAAAGTTGTGCTGGTGCAAAGTTTGATACTATATTGCTATAAAGACTATGAATTAATCAGTATTATCTGAGTATATATACTTTAAGCTGGGAGTATAGATTGAATATTGTGGGGGGTTATTTTTGCTTTTTTTACATTTCATAGCATTTCATATTTTCTTCAGGCTACCTTCATGTTCCTATCAAACACCTATTTTTATCTTTTCAATTTCTGAACCCTTAAAGGTGCAGTAACTGATCACACATTCATGCTTGTCATTAATGTATTTCCATAATTCTGTTAGATTGAAAAACACCTTTTTTTCCTCCCCCCGCCCCCCACCTAAACACAGTTATTTCTTCTAAATGAATAGCAAGTGACTACTGGCAAAAATCTTTCCCCCACTGAAATGGATGGAACTGAGTTTTCAGCTTCGCCCTCTAAGTACTCTGCTCTTTTAGTCCTACAGTGCTGTGGAGCAAAGCCCCAAACAAACTATACATGTGTGCACAGTTCCTGAGGCTGTTAGTATCCATGGAGCATGGCAAGGCAACTGAGATCAAATGGTTCTCACTGGTATTCCTCCATTTACATACAGAACTACTCACAGCGCTGTGAAATGCTGGGGGAAGGAAAGACAACAGAAATGCTTGGGTCTTGACTACTCTCCATGCAGTCCTCTGACCTAAGAAAGCCAGCTGACCAGCTTGCTTCTACCAGACATACTCTCTTCCTGCTAGTCTCTCACACCAGTTGGCAGCATCTCTAAAATTCATGACCACCAGTGACTCAGCCTAAACCAGAGCACGTTGCAGCCTAAGTCATTGACCTTGTCCACTCTGCATTCCAACACGATGCAATAAATTATCACTGCAGAGCAAAGGATGGAAGAGGCTTAGTCGCTTCTCCTGCCTGTGCAGCTGAAACCAGTTCCTTGCCTAAGGAAAACCGCGCGTGTCTGGCAGGCGAAGGAGGGCTCGGGGCGCTTACGCTGTTTGGTCCACCTGCAGGACGGCTGCTTGGGTCGTTTCTTCATCAGACTGTTCCATTTCCCCACCAACTGGGTTGTTTCTCTCATCATACAGTTTCTGGCTAGAAACTTCTAGAGGCACCCCGTACTCTTCATCATCTTCCACAATGGACAGCTCGATGTTGTTGTTCATCACGGCCTTCCCTTCCGCTTTGGCCTCCTTCTCCAGAGCGTCGACAGCTGCCTTGCCCTCCTCGGTCAGGGAGGTGGTGGGTGTCATATCCGAGTGCATGTCGGCGAAGGACATTTCATCCTCGTTCTCAGCCTGCTCGTTGCTTGCAGTTTCTGATGGTCTGTCCTCAGCTTCTGCAGGGCTTTCTCCTTCACGGCCTTTCTTTGTGCTGAATGTGAGGGGAGAAACTTTGAAACCTGAGCCCTTCGAAGAGGAGGATTTCTGGTGATGCACAGTAAGCGATTTCTTGATCTTTTCTCTCCGTTCAGGCGACACAATCTTTGTGCTGATCTTGTTCATCTTCTTCTCAATGTTTTGGCGGGAAAATGCTTTTTTGAGGCTGTCCACCTTCTTGAGGCTGGATCTTTTAAGTTTCTCAGCTCTTGATTCTTCTGTTTTCTCCTCTGCACTGTCATCCAAGTCATCTCCCTCATGAAACATTTCATCATCTGAACCCAACTCCACTGTGTGTAAGGTTTCTTCCAGTGTTTTGTTCTCATCCACGGGCTCCTCTTTTCCTTCTGTAATGCTAGGAATGGGCTCTTTTGTGAAAACACTGGCAGGGATTTCATTTTCCTCCTGAAAGAATTGACAATATTTGAGTTTCATAGTTCACAGGACACAAATTTAATAAGCAAAGCACAACCCTGAACAATTATTTCTTTCCCCCACAATGACGAGATGAGTGCTGAACATTTATTGGGTTTTTTTCAATACCTTTAACCAGTAACAAACCACTCAAAGCCCCCTGAACCATTATCTGGTAAAGTTTAAGACTTATGAGCTGTCAGCTGTAAGACTACTCTTTCAAAGTCACTTGGAATGAATGCAGAATGGAAATCTGTTCTTTGTCATTTATTTTAGATACTCTTGAATGAGAGTCTAGCTGTTAGGTTGTACAGCTGGGGAGAAAGCAGGATATGGTGGGGAGGGAGGTTGTACTGCAGACTTCCAGAAGGCACATAACCCCACAGAGCTCTCAGTTTCTTGAGCCAAAGACTTAGAATATCCCTGCAGAAGTGTTGGTTGCATCTGGGAAATAGCTCAAATGGCAAATGCAGTTAGCACCTTTGCCATATTCCTGGAAAATGTATGTTGCTGTTAAAAATGGATTGTTGATATTGAGAAACCATACAGTCCATGGTGGTTAGAGTATATCCTGTTTTACAGCTATACAGAAAAAAAAAAAACAACAAAAAACAACCTAATAAATTTGGTTGGTAAATATTAAAATGTGGACAGGACAACTCCTTGAAACATAAGAACAAAAATTTATGGTATACAAAAATAAAAAGACATTATACTGTATAGAAAAGAGGAGCTTCTAGCTAAACGGAGAAAAGTATTGCTTTTTAGAAACAAGAAAGGACACAGAAAGAAAGAAGGTATCTGAAAACAAAACAGGCTGAGCAAGGGCAGAAGCTGCAGGTTGTAATGAGGGATGTGTGTGACCACCGAGTGCAGAAGCTCTGCAACCCCATGCAGCTCAGAGGCAGCACAATGAACACTCTGTTCTCTGGGAGGTTTTGCAGGCATCTACCCATGCAAAGAAAATGAGGCTCCTTGCACACTCCCTTCTCCTCTCAGCACTTTGAGCCTTATATCTGCATAGTCTCTATTAATTACCTTTTTTATCACTTCCAGACAGAGTGCATGCAATTTCACTTACATGCATTGGAAGGATTTTCTTTTCCCTCCTCCCTCCATATTTATCTTAAGATACGAAAAAGCAGTAAGTTCTGAGTGAAATGGTTGTAATAGTCTCAGAACTGTCCCTAGTGGGCCTGAGTGCACAGTTAAGGGGGAAAAAGGCCACACACACGTCCAAGTTCATGCTCATTATTTCAGGACTGAGCATACAGTTGTGATCACTGCAGAGAGTAGTGTCTGGGGTTAAATTTGCTGTCGAGGCCGTTATACATGGTTGTTGTTTAGCCTGGAGAAGAGGAGGCTCAGGGCTGACCTTACTGTTCTCTACAACTCCCTGAAAGGCAGTTGTGGCCAGGTGGGGGTCAGGCTCTTCTCCCAGGCAACCAGTGATAAGACAAGAGGACACTTAAACTGTGTGTCAGGGAGGTTTAGGTTGGTCATTAGGAAGAATTGCTTCACAGGAAGAGTGATTAGACACTGGAATGGGCTGCCCAGGAAGGTGGTGGAGTCACTGTCCCTGCAGGTGCTTAAGAGAAGACTGGACGTGGCACTTGGTGCCATGATCTGGTTGACACGGTGGTGTTGGGTCATACTTGGGCTCAATCATCTCGAGGGGTCATTTCCAACCCAATTGTTTCTGTTATTCTATTAAAAACAAAGGGCTACTTTGTAGCCCTCCGGGAACTCAAGAATATGCAATGTATATGGGCAAAATCAATTTATACTGTGTCCATACAGTGATTCAAGAATGCTGGTTAATATCCCTCGAGGATATAAAAATGGAAAGTATAAAAGCAATGGATGGCTGGTTTGACAGTTTGTATATGCTTTATTCCTACGGTTTCTGCACACCCTTCTGGGCCAGGGGCCTCAGCCAGATGCACTGGCACAAAGCTTTACAAGCCCTCTGCCTGCAGTGAACATCTCATGAAGCCCACACTCCTCTCCTGACTCCTGTAATGTTGTTACATCTATCAGCAACAGTGACCAAGATAACAAAACAAAGGAAACCTGCACCAGCTTTAAGTGAAACCAGCTGTTAACTGCTGTACAAATATTTGTATTTTCTCTCCACTGCAGTTAATGAAATGTGGATTACATGAGTGGGTGCAGCATTGAATTATTCCTCGGAGCTTGGGAACCCCGTATAAAGCACAGTTTTCATGTCTAGTTCATTCTTTCTAAACCTAGGTAATCACACACAGTTTTAGACATCTGAACATTCAGGTCTAAGTGCCTGAATGGTATAGAAAACTCTGATTTTAATGAGTAGAGAGGTAGGTTGTTACTTTTAAAGTATTTCATCTAGAAAAGTGGTGTCATATGAGTTTGATCACAGCACAGTGTGAGCCGCAGATGGGTCTGAGAGGTCCTTCTCAAGGTCAGTTTAGCTCTGGCTACATAATTCCTATTAAAGTGAAGTACTGCATGCAGTCCCTAGAAGGATATGGACATAGATTTGATTTCAATTTTTATCAAATTTCTGAGTAGAAGAGAGACTGTCAAACTACCCATATTTATAAAGAAAAGGAAAAAAAAACCCCAAACAAAAATATACTGCATAATAATGAGCTAATGATTCAATTAAAAGCCCATCCTAGGAGGTATTTGGCTATCAGGCAGTAGTGCCATTCAAGTGATCACCCCTCTGTCTAAGCTTCCTGCATGGCTCTGGAAAACATCAGCCTCTGGGCATCTATTTGTGTGCTTATAAATTGGGAATGACACGCTTTCCTATGTCATGTTTCCGAAAGACCTCAGGATTACAGGAACTATTAAAATGCAAATGAAAAGAAATTAAATAAAATGCTTTGAAAACATGAGGGTGGTATCGCAGGAATGCTCTGTGGTGGAGCAGACATTTCTATTTCAAACATGGTTAGTGAGAACACATTTTAAGTGGGCTATTGATAACTTTTTAGTCTTACAAGTTTATATGACAGCTATATTTTGTTTTGATACATTTTTAAGCAGTCTGCTATTTCATTTAGGAAGACTAGAACAATACACTGAAAAATGCCAGCTGTTACAAACTGCATAACTATTTTCCATGCCAAAAGAAGTAAAACTTTGATCTTTTCTTCTTGATCTAATCTAAAATTCTAAGAAAGCAATACATCTTTGTATTTCCCACATGTGAGTTCAAAACCAGCCCTTGCATTTTTTTTTCAGATGGGCTTGACTGTAGGTAGCTAGCTCCCCTGAATTTTATTTTTCCATGTAGGAGATGAATAGAATAGTGGAAATTCTCTGCATAAAACAACTCTTGCTAACACTAGTAATACTTGCATAGTTAAAATCAGTGCCTTCCTTGGGGCTTTGATCAGCCATTCTTGGTAACTTTCTGTAGGTCATAATTTCATCCCTATCTTTTACGAAAAGCAGTAAGATCTGTAACAGTGTACTACCAAACTGGGTGGCCTGAGTGAACAGGCAGTTAATTTACTCAAGAAGTACTGAATCTCTGATGCTGCAAGAGGGAAATCAATCTGCTTTGGTTTGTTTTTTTTTTTTTGTTACGTTTGCTGTATGAGGCCATGACCTTCAAGAAGGAGAGAGGACATTTTCCCAGTCCAGGCTCCTCTGTATGTTGCTGTTATATGCCTAAATGATCACTAGCCTAAAACTTGCTTTGCTACACAAAATAGGTCAAAACATGACAAATCCTTCTGAAGCCAGCTACAGCTCCACCTACTTGCCTTTCTTACAAATATGTGCTCTTCAGACTTGGATGTCACCGTGGGGATGGAGGGCTGGGAGCAGGACAGTGCCACCCGCCCATTTGCCCATCCTGTGCAGGCTGGGGCGGTGGCTGCACCGTCCCCCTGACCTCCCCCAGCACTGCTGGGCCAAGTCCAAAGAGCTGTGGGAGGTACTTTTGTCATTAATATAAGAGTATTCTCCCTGCAAGGCTCCAGCGGGAAATACAGCATTATCAGCTTGTAATTCTTCTGGTTCCCTCACTCGTTCATTTTTGAGTTTGAAGTTGCTTTTTCAAAAGATTATTGCAGTGATCCATACAAGAAGATACAATCAAATGGCTAATTTTCTGTGCCCTCCTCTTGCTTCATTTTAGGATGAAGGATTTACCAACAGGAGCATCTGAAAGAGACTTGAATATTAGTGTGCTTGACCCCAAGCTGCAATTTTGACTTATTTTATCTGTCCTATTTGCATGACATTTAACCAGTAAACATGACATTTAATTGAAAAATTAAACATGAGCCTTTTTTATCTTCCATTTTGCTTTTGCAGCTAAAAAAGCAAACAAAACCCCCACCAAACCAGAACCAAAAAGCTGGTCATGTGGCAAGAACAAAATAGAGGGGAACAATGCCAAAGCTTAACAAGGATTTTTAAAACAGTCACTTCAGTGTTTTGCTGAATTGCTGTGTCATTTATAATAACTTTTGCATCCCCAAATTCTTGGAATGGAACTCCCTTAAAATATGCCACCAATTAAAGAAATATATGCAGACATTCTAGGGAGAGAAAACTAAGAGCATTTTAATGGAAAATATGTAAATAGCTGAACTTTTCTAAACACAGTTCATTCTCAGTGCATATGCAGGAGGAAAGCTGATGCTGGCGAGTGGCAGCACAATTCCATAAAATGCAGAGCTGGAGCTCAGTCGTGTGTTTTGGCTGTGCTCAGTGCTCCCATCAGGTATTAGGGAGTTTAGGGTATATGGTGAAAGCAGAACCAAATTGCAAATGTGAATTATTATTTTCATATTGAGCTGTCTCCCTAAGCTGGAGAAGCTGGTTCTAATGAAAAACATGCTCTCTGAAGTTTGGCATTGCTTTTTTCAGTGGAAAAGAAGGATGCCCCAGCTGAAGAGGAGTCTCATACATCCAGGTTTCCTTTTGTTTTCACAGAAATCTGGCGTCAATAGGGCTTCATTACTGTGACTTCTCCTTCCTGCAATTGTTTTTCCAGGGATTCCTGTGCTAAGCAGGACAGAAACCCAGCCAGCCTGCTGTTTTTCCCCCTGTACAATTATCCTAACAAGGCACTGGCCCTGCTGACTACCCCTCCTCCAGCCTGAAAGATCTTGCAGGGAGATTTCAAGGAGGTGGGCATGCAGGTGCAGCCCGGGCACAGCCTGTGTGGGCACAGCCTGGCCACCCCTCTGGCTGCAGCCACTTCTCAGTGGAAAATCCCAGCTCCTGCCAAACTGCACTGGAGAAAGCCCTGGGTGCTGCCTGCCCCAGTCACCCTCTCATGCCCCCAAGGAGCTCTGCCGACCAGCCCGGCTTTCCAGACAGCCCCACTGCCATTTAACCGCAGGCCCCTGCCAGGCGCAATTCCCAGCTGACAGCTGTTTTTTTTTTTTTTAAAGTCAATTTAACTGCAGTTTTTCTTTTTTAAGTTGTGTTCCTGATCTGCATTGGCTTGGGGCTGGTTAAGTTCTTCATCTTGCAATGTGGTGACATATTTTCTGGTGAGAGATGGGAATAGAGTCACCGAAATCCCTGTAAAAGCTGTGGAGAACAGACCTGTTGTCTAAAGGCACCAGCCCAGTGACAGGCAATGGATTCTGTTTATCTGTTGTACAGGGACACGGACCTGTGTTGTTTGCTTTGGGTTTGTGCAGTGTTAAGGAAAGGTTCAGAGGTTTAAACAGGCCTTAGCTTCACAACACTATTTAGTGTCAGGAAACGAGCCAGCAGGATATTGCTTTACCCCTCAAACTTGGTGATTTTCACTGTTGCTTTCACCCAGTCCCTGCAAATCACTGCCAGTGGAAGATCCCCACCTGAGGTAATGTCAACTGTCTCGCACACACAGAGCTCTGTTTGTCTTTCCTCTCTGCATTATGTCATCCTAAAATAGTAAATATTGAGTTCTCTGGAGGAAGATGCTTGTTGCAACAGCAAGGCCTTAATTCTCATGCTCAGAGGTATGAGAAATGTTAAAAATTACCTTCCCCCAGGCCTTGCCAATGCACCCACCCCACAGGACATTTTCTAGGTCTAGGTCTGAGCCTGGAGGCAGGAGCCAATCATTATCTAACGGGACCTGGGAGATGGCACTGTTTTGACATACAGTAATGGATCTTAAATTACTTGCAGAACTGCAGAGAACATGTGTCTTTTAATTTACCCAGTCTCTGGAATAATTTCCACATTCCTTCTGGGGTGGAAACATGCTGCAGCTCCTCCTCTTCTGGCCTGACAAGCCTGGACTGTAATTTGGGAGAACAATAAGCAGGGAGGTGGGGGCTTCCTTTCTGGGGGAATTGCCTGTGCACTAACCAGGCCTGCCAGCTTTTCAGAATCAAGTACTGCTCTCTTATTTTGGGATGGTGTAAATAGGAAAAAACCCCAACAACCCCAGGAGCAGAGTTAGTGACTGACAGAGGTAACGCCCAG
Organism: Lanius collurio; assembly: GCA_020086605.1. Classification (NCBI taxonomy): domain Eukaryota; kingdom Metazoa; phylum Chordata; class Aves; order Passeriformes; family Laniidae; genus Lanius; species Lanius collurio. Next base: position 468,050 of record JACBWW010000058.1, on the reverse strand, counting down.
CTGCCAAGTTCAGCATGAGGCACTGGTGAAGTGCCCGAGCTGTGACTACCCCAGCCCAGCATTTGCTCTCCTGCCCTCCCTCAGTGATTTGTAGAGGCCTGTATTTTTTTTTTTTAATATGTGAAAGTCACGTCCTGTGTTTAGTTAAAGCTCACAGCGTGTTCTGTCCAGACCATTGCTTAAAAAGGGGAAAATATGCAAACTGCTGCTATCACTGGATGGACTCCCGGGAAGCTGCGTTATTAAGGTGAATTTTCAGCTCATCCCTGAATGGGCCAGATCAGCCCTGCAGAGCGAAGGAGGGCACAAGGACACAGGGAGCTGCAGCCCTGTCCCTCTCCTGCATCCAAGGGCAGATGCAGTGGCAGTTTTTAGGGGCATTTCTACTGTAGTTTTGCAGAATGGGCTCTTTCCTCAAGTTTGCCAAGAGTTTGGAAAAACACAAGGGCCCTTCAAGTTTACTTTAAGAAAACCTCCCCAAACACGCAATAAAACAAACATTCCCCACATATGCTAGAAGTTAGTAAAAGATATTATTCTTGTTTGCAGAGAATAAAAGGGGGCAGTTTTCTCCGGCATGCTAAGAGTTAGAAAAACAAAGTCTCTTTCCTCAGGTTCACTAGGAGTTAGTAAAAGATAAAGTTTTCTCCAAGATTGTAAAAGTTAAAGAGGCCTCTTTCCCAACGTTTGCTAAAAGTTTCCCCCCCAAAAAAAAAAGGACTTTTCCCTCAAGTTTCACAGAGCAAAAAAGAAAGAAAAGAAAGAAAGACAGCTCTTTTCCAACGTTTGCTAAAAATTAGGAAAACATGTTTTCCCCGTGTCCACCGAGAGGAAAAGCGGGCGTTTCTCCTGAATTTGCTAAGGATAAAAGAGGGCACTTTCCCCAAGCTTAAGAGTTAGCCAAAGACTACTCTTTCCCCAAGTTTGCAAAGGCGAAAAGGTTTTTCCTTCCACATTTGCCAAGTTAGCAAAGAGATAGCTCTGGCTTCCAAGTTTGCCAAGAGTTAGTAACCAGCGAGCTCTTCTCCCGAGTTCGCTGGGAGTTAGCAGCAAGGTGCTGTTCCCTCGGGGTCGGGAGCCGGCTCGGGTGGCCGGCAGAGGGGTGCGCGCAGGGCTCTCACCTGGAAGATGAGCACCTTGAAGCGGTCCCGGCGGAGCAGCTGGGCGTGGTGCTGCTCCAGGCGCCGCACCTGGTCGCACTGCCTGTCCAGGCGCTCCCGCACGGCGCGGGTGTTGGCGCACACCTTCCGCGACTTCTCCAGCAGCTTCTCCACCGCCTCCCCCGTGGCGCCGTGGCTGCGGCACAACTTAACCAGGTCCCCCTGAATGCTCCGCACGGCCCCTTCCAAGCCCCGCTGCCTCTGCTCCATCTGCCGCTGGTGGCCTTCCACCGCCTCCAGCATGGACACCAGTTTCTCCAGCAGGGCCAGCACGGTCAGCGCATTCACCTGCCCGCCGACCGCCTCCGCGGCCGGGAGCGGGGGCACCGCGCTGCCTCCCGCCGCCTCCCCCATGGCTGCAGCGGGACGGGACCGCGCTGCCGGGACCGCTATTAAGGGCTGCGCCTTCCCCCTCCCCCGGGGAGGTTTCGGGCAGAGCCCGGCCCCGTCCCGCCCCGGGCAGCAGGCTGTGACCGCCCCGGGACGGCCGTGCCTCTCCCCACCCCGCTCGGAGCAGCCAGCGGTGCGTTCTCGCCCCGCGCTCGGCCAAAGGCGTCGTTGCCTCCTCGCCAGCATCAGTAGATGGCAGGAGATACCGCGGAATGCAGCTCCTCAGAAGGGGCTGGCGAGAGAAGGAGAATGTGTTGGTGATGGTCCGGGAGAGAGTTTGTGGGTGTAGACTGGGGTTCAAGCCTGTCATGTAATCTGGAGGCCTTAAATTAATAAGAATAATTAAACATGTTTAAATTAGTGCTGTAATTGATATCAGAATTATTACAACAATCGTATATTGACATGCTTTAAAAAAAAGCAAATTACTGCTGTAATAAGTACACCAATTATTACATTAATCACATATTGATGTGCTCCGACAACACACAATAATATAGTATCAGTATATTTATTATTATATTAGCACCCTGATGATGATTTATAATGGTTGTGATAATAATTAACACACTTATAAAACATTCACATGTAGTCCATCAAATCTCCCATAACTCCTTCCACCAAGTGAGCACCCCATGCAACACCAGACTGAGTTTTGGGGTTTTTTTTACTAATAATGTAAATATTTTTTCCTTCTCATTGTTATTATTGTTATTATTACAGGGCTTCTAAAAGTAATCTATTCTATTCTATTCTATTCTATTCTATTCATTCTTCTTGGTTTTGTTAGTAAAAAATTCCAAATAAAGAACAGCGTGGTGTTGCATGGGGTGCTTACTTGGTGGAAGGAGTGCCAGGAGCTTGGATTCACTGCTTGGGATGTGGAGATTAGCTGGGCACTCTGGTTGTCCTGCCTGGAATCTCCAGCGTTTCTTCAGTAAGAAAGAATGATAAGGTTTAGCATGGCTGTTTTGGGGGCACAGGATTCACTGGGTGTGGTGGCAGAGGCAGTCTGTTCCCAAGCACCAAAAGGAGCTATTTGGCAGGAAGAAACACCAAGCTGTTTATTTAGAATAGTGCATAACTGTTCCCAGGATGGACCCAAAGCTGTTATCACCAGGGAAAATGTTGCAGAGTTCCATGGACTTGGGAGGCTCATACTGATGTTCTCAAGCACTCAATATCTGTCTTCTGTCCTTTGCATTTGCTTGGAAACGGGACTTCTTGCTGCAACACAGATGTTTCTAATGCTTGGGTATATATAATTCTAATATTTGGGTAGCTGAAATATAACATTTTCTAATATTTGGCCAAATATGCTTCATTATTTCCCTGCATCCTGCAGATTAAAAACAACTATTCGGAGTCCAAATGACCATGATCCCTGCCCTTTCCTTTGTACACAGAAAGAAAAAAAAAAAAAAATTACCACAAAAAGGAATAAAAATTAAAGACCAAAGATCTGTGCAAATGAGTTACACATTTCAAACACTGTGTGCTTGAGCCCCTGAATGTTCTGCAATGTTTCCTTTTTAGATCCTTGCTGTTTTTTCCCTTAGGCTGCAACTTCTATTCTTCAAGTTGTGGGAGCTTGAAAAATGCATTTGTGAGTGAGTTCACTTCAGAAAAAAAATCACCGAGTCTGCCAGAGCTGTCCACAGGGAAAACTATGCTGAGACTGTAAAATATGCAGGCTGAGAGGGGAGTGGACATATTTTAAATGCACAACCTAAACAAAACCGTTCTGTTTCCACAAGCTCTCGCTGGCAGCACTACCTGATACGCCCTTCCCTAGGAAGGACGTGTTTGTGTTTCCAGAGGGCTGCCAGTGTCTGCCCCTCCCAGCACAGGATCCTGCCCACCTTGCTTCCTCTCTCCCTCACTTCATTTCAACTGGGGCCATGGAGCTGAGGCAGGGAGGAGGAATTTTTGCAGAGAGCAGTAGTTCACCGTGCCCTGGCAGGGAACAACTTGTGTCCGTGCCCAGCTATGTATCTTTCCTGTGGCAAAATATCTTTTTTAATTTTGCAAATTAATTTTTTCTTCGGTTTTGCTAGTCTGTGTCAAAGCCTGGGCAATGCTGTGGGGAAAGGTGGGGTGATGAGAACAGGAGAAAAGATGGCCTCAAACTGGTCCCTTTCCCAGTCTGCTGCTAAATTCCAGCTGTGGGTTTTGACACCAGCTGTCAGCTCTATTACCTGTCACTTTTGTAACAACACTGTCAGGCTGCTGGGCTGCCAGTGCTTGGAGGAATTGGAGAAGTTTTATGCAGGTGTGGGGTTTTTTTAATTTTATGGATTAATTTGGCAGAGTAGTGGAGGAGGTTTTTTTGCCAAGTTTCGATACAGATTTTACTGGTGAGAAACTTTCCAGAGGAAAACATTTTGCATTTATTTAGAAAGAAGAAGCATTAAAGAGATTAAATTTATCAGGGTCATCCGATGTAAGTTAAGAGTTCTTTTCATGTAAAATCAATATGCGTGAATTATACGGACAAAACTTGGAGGTTAACTCACTCATTACTCACGTGGTGCTCAGGATAATAAATGTTTGCTGCTGAAGCATTACTGATAATTTATTAGGCATGGAGTAATAGGTAAAACAATATGACAGGAAAGGATGGAGAAGGGAATTAATAGGGGAGGGAAGAACGGCAGGGACCATACAGGTCATCGTCATCTTATTGAATTTTGTGTCCAAGCTACTGCTGACTTCAAAGAGAAGGTGTGAGGCCATCTAACTGCTAAGGTGAAGGGCTGGATAATGGGAAGAGCTGTGGAGGGTGTGGGAGGAGAGCCCAGCATGGGAGGGCTGGTGCCTTGGGGGGTCTGTGGTCGGCTCCAGTCAGACAGGGGAGAAAAGAGAATGTGGATGGGACGTGGGTCAGGAGGAAGTGATGCTGCATCTAATGCACCAGGGCCAGCAGTGTCTGTGCCCAGAGAGGGCTGAAGACATGAAATCTGGTTGCCTGTTGCTGAAGGGCTTCTCTGAGGGCTGGGTTACAGTGACATTTCCCTTCTGTCAGCTTGCTCCATCTGTCACAGTGAGGCTTGTCATGCCGTTGGCACCTCTGCCGCTCGGCCAGGGTCATTTGACACTGGTCAGAAGCTTCTGGGGAAAGGGAGGCTGGACTGGCAGGTTTGTTAAACATCTGTGATGATTGAGTGAGGTTTGTGTTGTTAGGCAGTGAGACTAGCAGTGCTGATGGGACTTATTCCAGTGGAAATCATTTCCCCTCTCAGCACAGGTTGTTCCTTCCAGGGTCACAGCGTAGAGAAAATTAGCCCATGAACCCCTAATGTTGCCTTTTGATGCTTTTTAAAAAAAAAAAAGTAGTATGTTTGTTATGAGTTGCACCCAGTTTGTGTTGTGCTCTGAAAGCATTAGAGAAGAGACATAATGGGTTAGAAGAAGCAGACACTGATTTCCTGCATTGTCTTTGGCACTGAGACGCCAATCTGGACCAGTACAACTCACCCAGCCCTGTTGATGGCTACCAGTAGTTGCAGTGGATTGTGGACAGGCTTTCCTTTAGCAGTGGTTACTAGCCCTTACATTTTGGGAAGGTATCATTATCTCAGATGTGATGTAGTATCTTGTGTAGTGGAGCAAGCACTGAGCTGGGGAGGGGAAACCTCTCACTGCTCCACAGCTCCCGAGGCGAGGGATTCAACCTGGGAGGCTGCACACAGCCTGGCAGGTACATGGGCTGTTTAGTATGAGGTGAGCAAGGGGAAACCCACCACCCATGCAAAAGGTGGCTTGGGATCTGGGCAGCATGTGGGCCCTGGGGCTTCTGCTGGAAGAGAGGGAGGCTGGTGAAACAGGAGTTGTAGAAGGAGGATGCAGCAGCATCCTCAGCACACAGGCAGTGAGAGCCTTTGAGACGCAGAGGCTCTGGGTGAGGCAGTGGTGGAAGAGGCTCTGGGAAGACATCACCCCTCCTGCAGCCCCATCCCTGGGGTGTGCAGGGCAGCAGGGCATCAGGCCCTCCCTGTAAGGGCTCTGCTTGTCCCATGGCCACCCAGCCTGCTCCCCGCAGGAGGGAACCCCAGCGCCTGGCTCCCAGCTGCCACCTCTGTGCTCACAAGAGTAACTGTCTTTGGAGAGCCAATACATGAGAATGGGAAATTTGGAGAGTCACTGCTGGGAGAAATTTTAATATTTGGGGAAAGAGAGAGATGTAGCTGTCTGACAGGAAATGTATCAGCATAGAAGATCATGAAACTGCAATTTTACTCTCTTGTGCAAATGGTATCCAGCAGAACTTAATATGCAATGAAGAAATCCACTTCCACTTTATCGGCCAGACTAAATCATGTTGTGCACAGGAGACTTCCTTTTGCTGTGTGCCAAATAGTAATGATTCTGTGCAGACTTGCAGACAAGGGAAAAAAATAAGCCACATAAAAATACCATATGTGCCAGGCATTTTCTGTGTATTTCCTCAGACATTCGAGGAGCACAATAATAAACTACTTGCTTGTTTTTTTTTTTTTCCTTTGAAAAGCAAATTAAGTTTTGTGAAGGAGGAAAAATAGTTTCCTTAGCTTCAGATAAAAGAGAATATTTCAGCTACTCAGTTGGACTTTTCTGCAGCTCGGACAAAAGCGAGGTCAGGACACCAGCAGTTACAAATTGAACAGCATATGGCCGGTCAGCCCGGACCTGCCAGTGCATTGTATTCCTCCAGCGGATATGTGGGGCACGGAGCAGGAGGAGCAGCTCCATTAAAAAAATGATACAGAGGTGATATTAAAAGGACATGAAAAATGGCAGGATCTGCAGGTTGGGCCATGGTTACCTACAGGGAGCAAGCTCTGCTTTTGGAGTGGAGAACCGGCTTCGTCCTCGACACCTGCTCCCACAGCCAAGCCTTTGTGGTGGCTGTGAGGATCTGCAAGGTCACAGAGACCAGGCAGCTGGAGCTTCAGGGAAGGGGGTTTGTTGTTTTTGGTAAAGAGCCCTTTCCAAATGGAAGATGGGATTTTAGGAAGTGTGATTGAAATGCTCACCAATGTTTTAACTTCCTTCAAAAGTGCTATGTTCTTTGGAGGAAAATGATGTTTGTTTTTCCCAGTTTAAGATCAGAAGCTATATATGGAAACAGAGCTACTTTTCCCTTTCGTTTTTGGATTTTTCTGGGAAAAGGGGACATAGTTTTCAGTGAAAGGCAGGATAACCTGTCTGCCTTTTCTTTCCATCTTCAATAAAAGAGAGTAAAAATGAGAAAGCTTTTAATAACTTGAAACTGAATACATACCGATGCTTTCTTCTAGGATGCTTTTCATTACAATATGTTCTCAATGATTTATTGTTTTCTGAGATTTTTTGAGGAACATTTAAGAAAACAACCTTCTTCAAAAGGACAAGAATGGGCTGCTCCTGTGAAGACTGACAGAGTGTTCTTGTGTTGCTCTATGGAGATTACTTGAGGTGATGCCTCTTTGTAACAGAGGGGAGATTTTCTAGCAGTAAATAAGGGATTATGATGAGTATTGTGCTTAAAAGGAATTGGGCCTTTATCCACAATTTTTATTGTTGCTGAAGCTGAAAGAAGAGATTTTCCTACTTTGTAATCAGGTTGTTTGGAATAAGATGATAATGAAATAACATTTAAGGGAAGAAAATAGAGCATTAATTATGTGAAAAGCAAGTGAATTGAGATCTGTTTTCTGCAGATAACTGGGGAGACTTGAGTCACTTTTGGCCTGCAGACACACCATCATTCATATCCTTTGAATCTTTTATTTGAGATGAGCTATAATGGACTTGGATTCTAGAGAGTGTCTTTCCTTCATTGCTGAGGCATCTGTCATGCTGTGCCATGCGGCTTCATGTTGTTCTGATGACATGGCAGAAGATAACAGTGCAATGCAAAGCCAAGCGTGACAAATATGACATGGCATGTCCAAAACAATACTTGCTTTTAGTAGATCAGTTATCCTTTAAAAGCTAGTATTTAGGTTTGTCCTCGGATAATTCAATGGCTTCCATCTCTGGTAGGAATGATGTCAACCTGAGTTACTGTTTGTGATGAGCAGTGCTGATGGGACATGATGGCATGAAAAGGATGGAAGAGCAGCAGGCTCCGGGTGCACATCCCAGAGCTCATTGCTGAGTACCTGGGCCAGGTTCACGGGGCAGTGTGAGAAATAGTCAGACAGGATCTGTCACAGGCCAGCTGGCCTCAGTGACAATGACAGTCTCTGCCCACCACAGCACTTTGGGTTTTAATTTATCCTTTTACAGAGGTAACATGGCTGTGTTAAGGTAGGGAAAGAAGAAGGAAAGAAATGGAACTCCCCAAAAGTATAGAAAATTGTGTGAACTGGTTAAACGAGGGAGTGAAATAAATTTTTTAAAACCCAAAGTTGGATGTAAATCTTGCCCAGTCAGTTTGTCATGCAAGCTTAATCAGTGTGACCTGACTCCAGGGAGAAGCTAGCCCCAGCCCCCTGGGAGAGATGGAGTCAGAGAGCCTCCAAAAATTGGGGTACATCCTGGACCTCCAGAGGTACTTCCTCTTCGCAGAGGAATATTTTGAAAAGTGTTTATTCTTATATGTGAAAAGCAGAAATTTAGACTGGAAGGATCTGGAGTATTTGACAGTATCTTCTCTCTTTTTCTCCCTCTCTCTTACCTGCACTCTCGTCTTGCTGGCTTTTATATGCCCTATGCATACTACTGTCTGTTCATGATACTAATTATATTCAGTGATTGAAAACACTTAGCAACTTAGTTATAAAAAAAAATTGCATATTTTTCAGAGCCCCTGTTGAGATTAGAAGAAGAAGAAGAAGGTTAAATCAGGTACTAAGCATCCATGGTGCATAGTATTAATAGCTTATTTATTAGTTGACAGGCATTAAGCATTTTTATTCAGAAGTATTGAATAAGCAGAAAGTCATCTACATAGGACACGGCTAAAATGTCAGGCTGCAAATGAGTTTGTTTACGCAGCCAGCACTGAGGGTTTCAGACTTGCTCTCTTGTGTGCTGCTGTGCTCTGGGTTACAGGCGGTGAACCCACGTTCAAATCACAGCCACGAGTGGCCTGAACTCGGTTTTTAACCCGAGCACAGTTCACCAGGAGTTATTTACATGTGCTGGCTGCAGAACTGAACCCATGGTGCTGCTCATGGTTTCAGATGACTGCATACTGGTGCCCTGCAGCAGCCTGTAACCCACCCCAAAGCTGTGAACCTCCTCCTCTGCCATCTGAGCAAATCTCCCATTGCGTGCACCAGATGCACCCTCAAACAGGTGTGTGTATGTCTTGGTTTCATATTAGCTCATGGATCTTTACCTACTAAAGCCTGACTCTGTCCACTGGCTCCAGTGGCTGTCTTGCCAGCCTTTCTGGAGATCCCTCAGACAATTGTGAGTTGCAGCCACATAAAGGTTATTCTTGCTGTGAGAAAGGATGGTGAAGGGGTTGCGGTGGGTGCACCCTGCTACTCTTGATGCTTTGCCACAGTCCATTTTGTTTTGCAGTGTTGAATGTGGTTGAGCAAGCTTGTGGAAGGGCATTCTGTTCTCTGGGTGGCAGGGAAGCTGGTGGGGTAGCCTATGTTCCAGGCTGGCTTCTTGCTGTGCACCAAATCAGCCCTGAGATCTCTGTTTGCACTGCCAACACAAAGATCAATTAGTCCCTGCCATGCATGGCAGCCTGCATGGCAGCTCCCTGAGGAGCAGCCCAGTGCCCTACGAACTGGTCTGGACCTGCAGAGCATTTCCTGTCTGCCACCAAGGAGCTGTCAAAGAGTAATGACCTTGTCACTACTATGCAGCTGAGATGGATGTGAAACCATGACCCAGATGTGTAAGACTCTGTCCCATAATTAGTCCTCCAAACCAAGCAGCTGCTGGGCCATTGCTTTTCAATTGGTTCTCATCTCGATCTCGTACTCACATGGTGCTGCTTGAATCATTTCACTAAAAATTCTCTTAAGAGATGCACAGATACATCTGTGGCAACTGTACCTATCCCTGTCTGCACAATGCCAGCTGCAGGTAGGTCCCTGGGTCCCACAGCTCCCCCCATCAGTGGAGATTCATCTCTTCTGCTCTTCATCTCTTAGAAAGGGAGGATGGGGGAGCTCGGGGATTTAGGGCACAGGAGGAGTACATGGGACTCTCACATACCTTAGAGTTTTTCTCAGGATTGTATTTTGATTTTTGGTAGTGCAGATCTATTGTAAAGGGACCTCATCCCTCAAAAAAGCAACCAAAAACAAACACCAAAGATTCCCTTGGAATCTTCTGACAGCATTGCAGATTGCTGAAAGAAGCATTGAGAAAATCAATCTTCATTTGGAAAAGGCTTTTTCTCCTAGCATGCTTTTTTCGCAGAATCACCCTTTCCAGATTCTTCATTGCTTGCCAGGAGCAGTAGCCACAAATCCAATACTGAATGGGAGCAAGGAAGGCCATAGCAGGGGAAAGTTGTAATTGAAGAAATAAAGCAGCATGTTTTTGCTTTTGTTGTTCTTTTTTTTTTTCCTTAAAGAAACTCCCTTTCATAAAGCATGTAGGCCCCCCAAAAGAAATATTTTTTTCCATTGGCATTTTGCTTTAATAAAGTTTGTCCTAAAAAGTACAGAAGAATGAAACAAGCCTAGTCCCTCACTGCAAAACATGTTTGCCCAACATGTTTAGAGCTTCACTCAGGGCTTCACTAATAACTGTTTCTTAGCACTAGACATCATAGCAACTATTCTGCAGTGTACTATACAGTGCTACAGTGGGTTGGTTTGTTTGTTTCTGAGTGATTTCCAGGCATCTGAGGATACCACACTGGGTTAAGGCAAGCAAGATGCTTTTAACCTTCATGCACAGATAGAAAGAAGCTGGCTGCTCCAAATGAGCTACATGTAAATCCAAGGACTAATATGAATGGGAATCCTGGCTTCTGTAGCTGACTTGAGTTGAAAAATACCATTTAATTGACTCAGAAAAATATCTTGTCCCCTTGGAAAACACCCAGCTGAATGGGAGGCGAATTTAATGCTAAATTCAGCATTAAAATATAGCACTCTTTCCATCCTTTCTTTTCCTCTTTTCTTTTTAATGCTGATAAATATTTTTCCCCTGTTTATCATCACATCAGTCAACAGCTTTGTGTAGTGCGACAGCACGCAATTCAAGGGAGCGAGCAGCGTTCTTTAAAGCTGTGTATTTTCCCAGATTCAACATCGTTGTGCCAGACAGCAGGTCTGCACCTTCTGCTGCTCTAATGAGCTTTGAGAGGACCAGGCAGACAGAACAGAGTGTCGCTCTCCACCTGAATCCTCTCTACGTCATTTGCCAGATCCGCATTTGTGAGAGTCCTGTGTCCATGAGAGCTCTCCATCTTGAGATGCAAGAGTGTGGATGTTAATAAAAATGAAGTGGTTTAAAAATAAAAAAGAGAAAAAGAAAAACACTGCTTCTGGCCAAGTTGCACTCAAGGTCTGTGCCATAGGGATGATGCAGGACTTTTGCACTGAGTTGTTGGATGATTTGAGAAGAAGATCCAGACTAAAAAAAAATAAAAAAAAGAATCAAATTTCCTTCACTTTATACCTTCAGCAAATCATTTCACATCTTCTCCTTTTACTAAATATGGTAATATTTAAAGTATTAACAGCTGATCATAGGAGCATATGAAATAGAAGGTTGTGGGAGGTTAAAGAAGCTTTTTGAAGTCCAACTTCCCAAATAATCTTCCTCTTTCAAAAATTTGATTGCCTTTCGAAGAGCCCTGTTGAGGATGCGTTTGGTGATCGCCATCCCGCGGGCTCACAGCCCGCAATGGACCCTCCCCTGCCGCTGCCGCTCGGAGCGCGGTGCTTCTGCGCTGGCAGCCTCCGGGGGCTGTGCCCGGTGTGCCTCACCCCTCTCCCGACATCAGCTGCTTCCCCTCCTCTCCTGCTGCTTTTAAAGGACAGCCAAAGTATTTCAAGGGCTGAAATCCCCATCTCACTGCTCTCAACTGGATGATTTCCCTTTGCCATGCAAAGGAAATTAATTAGGAAAAGGTTAATTCTGCGCCTTCCAGAACTTACTCTCCAATATTATTCAGATTGTGGTTATTTTCCCTTTCTCCCTCTTTCCTCTGTCTCTCCTGTAAGACTGGCTTTTAGGATTAGTTGGTTTCTGATCTTGGCATTTTTGTCTGTTGCTGTGCACATCTCTATTTAACAGCACATTACCAGTGTCACTTCATGTGCAATCCATGTAATTATTTTTTAGGTTTGAAAGGTTTTTGCTTTTAAAGGGCACACAACACTTTTCAGCACTCTTTCCAGGTGCATTAAGACATGTGGGAATTTCCAAACACAGTGGGAGGAGAAGTTTCACCATCAGCAGTGTCTAGAAGTGCTAGGTGGTGTCCCTTGACATTTTCTTTGTGGAAGATGATGGTTGTCTGCAGAGGATTTTCAGCAGCTAATTTTAAGAGCATCTTAAATAAATCTCTCCTTTAGTTACAGAGAAAGAATACCAGGTAGGGACAAAATGTCTAAAATCTATTGTGTGTGCCCTTCTGGCAAAATTCAAAGTGAGAAAACAAAGTTTGAGAAAAGTCAAGGCCTCTTTCAAAATATTTATTTCTGGATTCAGGGTTTTCTTTCTTCATCCAAAGTATTCACCAAATTCAGCATGATGTCACCAGTTGACCAGATCAGTCTTAGGTGTCACCAAAGGCTATTTGCTGTCCCTAAATTCTGCTGGGTATGGTCCAGCAAAATCAGGGCCGGTGATGTGTTCTTCCTTTGCAAATCCTTGCCCTGCAGTGTTGGTATTATAAATTTCTTTGTGCCAGGAGCACTGGGGAGCAGTGTGGTGCAGTCAGTGGTGCTCAGTTAGGGGCAGGACACCAAACCCTGATGGCCAGGACACCAAATCAGCTGATGGCCAGAGCATCGTTGCTGTCACAGAACATCTTCTGACATATTTGCTTTTTGTGAGCTGCTGCCTTTCTGCCACTCCCTTCAGAGAAGGACTGCAAAAAAGGCCACAGACATGGGGATAATCCATGTTTGAGCCTCTTCTGGTGGGACCAGAGGTTTCACATAGGAAGGTAGGTCTTGGTCTGGTGAAGGATAGTGCTGTGAGACACTGTTGGTTTTGCTGCTTCACCCTGCTATGATTGACATGTTTTGTCATCAGAATTTGTTGATATGCCCAAGGAAAAAAAAATCTCATCTAGAAACACTGAACACATGTGTAGAGCAACCAAAGGCATGGGGACATGGGAGAGGAGGTCAAACCAGTGAGGACTTGTGGGGGCTTTGGGGGTTCCAGTGACTCACAGGGAGGTGATGCTGTTTCCAGTGATGTGGGTGAATGTGATGATGTGGAAGCTGTGGCAGTGAAACACAGAGTACCTGAGTAATAGGTGACATACAAATACATTCTGCATCCATTAGACCAGCCTGTAATAATCTGCTGTGTAAAGCACACAACTCTTCCCCCCAGCTCTCTAGTCCCTGGAGTCCTCACAAGGGTGAGATAAGGACATGGTCAAGAGGTTCCTTCACTCTCTTCCTATTTTTGACCGGAGAGGGTTGGAAGTACTTCAGCTGTATTGCTGAACTACTGGTTTTGAGTTTACTGTTTCTTAGTATTCTCTTTTTTTTTCCTTACTTTATTCAAGTACTAATTATGGCAACATCAATATACCCCAATTTTAATACTTATCAAACATGAACCATTTGTGAAGACATGGGAGGAAGAGAGAGGAGAGACCATGTCCCTCTTGCTGTTGCTGCACAATGCAGGGTGGGCCATCCAGTGCAGCATTTGTCCACCCCAGAAACCCCAGGCTGCCCTTCCCCAGTGTTGATCCATGGGCACTGATGGAAGAGGGTCTGCAGGTGGCTGCTAGAAGGCTGCAGCAGTGTGTGTTCATCAGGGCAGCCCTGCTGAGGGACACAACCTTCCTCTGCTGTTGGCTGCAGCCAGGGGCGAGGAGCTGGGCTGCCTGCACCTTTGGTGTGCCCTGCTGTGAGGGGCCCTATGTCCCTCATGTGGCCTCTGGCACAGCACCTGTGACTGCTTCAGCAGGTGCCATGTGTTGAGATGAAGAAATTTGGCTCCCTGGGGGAGAAATGGCATTGGTCACTTGCAGCCAGGCATTTAAGTGCCATTTGGTAGAAGTGCATTTAAAAAATAATATTTTTGAAACAACAGAGGTGTAGATATTGTATTCCTGTCCTCCAAGGATCATTTTGAGGACAGCAGGGCCAAGCCACCCGGCTGTCCTGCAGGCATGGCCCCAGCCCCATGTGCAGCGCATCCTAAATGTCACTCACCCTCTTCCAAAATTACTTTTTCACTTTTAGGCATGGGATTGTGTTTTGACCTTCAGGCTTCCACCTCCAGCACAAGAAGACTTGTCAGCTTCTGGGCCATGGGCTGTAGACAACTCCAAGCTGAAAGGCTGCCCACTTGTCTTTTGATCTCGTGCCAGGCTGTCCTTCGGGTTAGGGCTGGGCTGCAGCAACTGCAGCACAGGCAAACCAAGTGATGGCTGGGGTTTGCAGAGACCACAGGTCTCTTGTTGATGAGCAGACTCGGTAAGAGTGGTCCTACACGAACCTGAAAGGCAAGGGGATAAATCTAACCTCCAGGGGGTTTATTTATTAATGTTACTTCCAACCAACTTCATTGTTTTCTCGCTCTCTTCATGCTGCCTGTGACTTTAGTGCTGCCTGCCTGCAGTCTCAAGGATAATTGCCCAGAAGCACAGAGAGGGTGTGAAAGAAAGGCGAAAAGAGGAGATCTGAGCCCTCCAGCCTTTGTTGGTGGAGAGTGCAGGGGTGTGTGTGTGTGAGCCACGAAAGAGCTCTGCAGATCAGCGCAGAGCACGCTCACCCTCGCCCTCCCGACCATTCCTCAGTGGGGGTTTCCTCCGCAGCAGCCCTTGCGGGGAACGCCGGTGTTGTTTTTAACATCGCTGGGGTCTCTGCCATCGCGGCAGTCCCGCATGGGCCCGGCTTCTCCAAATTGCTGGCCCCGCTGGCCCCGGCAGCTCCATCAGCCCCGCGGGGGCTCCGGCCGGGCGCTGCTGCGGGGAGCAGCCGGGGCACACCGGGCACCCTCGGCTGCACTCGCTGCTCTTAAGGAGTTTGTTGCTGTTTCATTGATTAGCGAATGGCTGGGATTTCATTCTCCCCCTGTAGTGGTTTTCCAGACCCCTTTTTGAGAAAGCAGGCCAAATTCAGAGAAAAGCGACACTACAGTTTTCTAGATTAAATTACTTCCATTGTTTTCCTTCTGATTTCCTCTAAACCAGAGCAGAGACTCTAAAGGTATCAAAATTGATACTTTCTGCATGTACAGTGCTACTACATTTGAAATTTGTCCCTATTAGCTGACATTAACATATCTTTAAAAGTCATGGTTATTCCTGATTGAGTATGATCACATATTTCTAGGGAGAATTTGGATTTTGAGGAGGGGAGGGCTTTATGCTCTCAGAACCTACTACACACAAACCCCACCACCTGAACCACATATGTGTCTTTGAATGCATTTTCCACAGACTTCTGCAAGGTCGGTTGTGAAGGGAGCAGTAGCCAGACACTGGCTTCTTGCACCACAAATGCCAGAAAGTCAATCTAGGGCAGCAAAATATTTCCCTCCTTGGAAAGTGGGGATGCTTTCCTTCCCAGCCCTGGAGAGGCACACACAGCACAGCCAAGAGAGAGGTGGGCAAACTGCTGAGCTGGGCTGCAGAGCAGGGGCTCGACCTGCAGTCCCAGGGAGCCTGGGGTCTGATGGGATTAGCCTGCTTATCTGCTTTTCTGGCTTTCAGTTAGGATTTAGTTAAGAATTTCCTGCATCTGCATCAGCAAGAAGAAATGGCTGTTCCTGGGATTCAGAAAGGTCAGCAATAGGCCAAAGATATTTAAGCACAGAGTTGGAGAATTTTAAGGTGTTGGAAATGCATAGGCTCGAGCCAAATCCTAAAAGTAGGTCCTTGGCATAAGGAAGGAAGCTTCTAGCAAGGACTGCCTTGCTGTGTCTCTGTGCATTTGTAAGCAGCAGGAGGTGTTCCCACTCCATTTTGTGCCTGCTGTTCGTCCCTCCACACCAAACCTGCAGCAAAGCTCCCACGGGCTCGGGTGCTCTCAGATCTCGCTGGGTGCATGGAATTTGGGAGACCATTGTCCCCGTGCTGCAGAGCCCAGGACCCAGACTTTTTCCACCCCATCTGTGCTTTGCCCACCAGCTGGCATCTGGTAGGTGCCTGCTCTGAAGTGTTACTCCTCTGCAGGCAGAAAAAGCCCCTCAGATTAATGGTCTGCCTAAAAGCTAAAGAGAAAAAAAAAAAGGAGAAATAATTTTAAGTATCACATTAAAATGCCACTCCACATCTGAAAGGATCCATTAAAACTTTTATAGAGCTTTTTACATTTGTTTCCTCTCTTTTATATTTTGTTCTGATTCAGGCACTTCTCTCTTATAATTCTCCTATGTAATAAACATTTTCGCCTCAGTTGGCTCTGCTCTAAGAGGGAGGGACTATTTTTGGTGCAGAGGAAAATGTGGGGATTTTCATAGAATAGAGTTTTTCTTTTCAAAATCACCATTTGCAGGGATCCAGCCTGGGCAGGAGCCTTGGGCTAGCCCCCTGAATGTGTTCCTGCACAATCTTTCTTTAAAATGTTGTATTTTTTAAGGGATTTGGAGAATGTATCTAGGCTTCACCCTCTGTTTCATCTCTTTCTTAGAAGAACAGGTTTCTAGGGTCCAGCAGAAGTCCCTGAAAACATTCAAGGCCAGGCTGGACTGGCCTCTGAGGAGTCTGGTCTAGTTGAGGATGTTCCTCCTCATTTCAGGGGGGTTCAACTAGATGACCTTTAAAAGGTCCCTTCCAACTCAAGCCATTCTATGACTTTATGGCTGTAAGTGATGGCTCCCTCCTCCTCAGGACTCTGGGCAAAAAATAGAGCTCACACCTGCTTAGTCTTTGTAATTGCTTAAAAAAATATTTGAATTCCCAGGTTCTGGAGGGGTATTGACATGTCTTGCACCCTGCCCAGCCTGTCCCCTTCCTCTGGGCTGGGGACATGCTCACCACCCCACCTGCCTGCCCAGGGAGGAGTGGCCTCTCCTGATGAAACCTGCTCCTCATGGCACACTGTGCACAGGGAACTGGTGGTGCCAACGTGTTATTTGGAAAATAAGACCTCAAATTTAGACTAGGCTCAAGTGTGTCCATAGGAAAAAGCCAGCAGTCTACCAGGTTAGTCACAAACAAGGAAACAAGTTGTGCCAGGTCTTGCCCTTTCCTTGTCTTGCCTTGCCTTGCCTTGCCTTTTCTTCCTCCTGTGTCCATGACATTGCAGATCCTGCCAGATGAAATCCCACTTGCAGCTTCCCTTTACTTCCTCACTGAGGGATTTGACAGTGTATTATTTAACTCTTCCTCTTGTCTCTAGTCCATGGATACATGGATATGCATTTCTGAATATTGAATGCTTGAAACAAAACGTCTTAGTGCACTGGGAAGAGTGGGGCCACCCCAGTGGGAATTTCTCAGGAGCAATAAGGGTTTAATGTCAGCATTGCCAACCTCCTTGCAGGGCTTCTCTTCTCTCTGTCCTGCCTTGTTGCTGTACCTGCTGCTTGGGTTTTCCTGCCCTTCCTCTGCCTGCTTGGCACCAGCACACCTAAGCCTTGCAAACCGAGGGCCGACTTCAGGAATGCAAATAATGTTCCCTATGCATCCAAACCATGTTTCTAAAAACCTTTTCGTCTTGTTCCTTGTTGCCCTGGAGGATAATTACTTCAAAGAGCAGCCCTGTTGCCTGGTATTTCAGTTTATCTCATTACCATTGTGTTTGCCAAGCCAGCCAGCTTTGCCAAAAACAGAATCAAGGTTGCTGGCAGTGCTGGCTGGCTCACATCTTCACCCTCTCTGCTGGCAGAGATGCTAATTTCCCCTTGATTGCAAACCCTGCATTCATCTTTTGTGAGTAAGCTGTGCCTACAGTCACAGCATAATGGCTTTAAAAAACCTGGGCTCGAGCCTGTGGGCCCCTCTGCTTGGGCCATCCAAGGCAGGGCTAATGGATGCTGTTAGATTATTTACTTGCCACTTTTTTGGCCCAGGGTGGCAGCTGGCTGGCACCCACAGCTGGCTGAGGGCAGGCAGGAGCGCCATGGTGGAGAGCTGCTTGGCAGGCAGAGCACCCAGGGGAGGAGCTGGAGGAGGCACAGCAGGATGGATGGATGGATGGATGGATGGATGGATGGATGGATGGATGGACAGACAGTGGGTGGGCAGAGGGACACACATGCCACTCAAAGGTCATTTTTCACAGCGGGGGCTGGTTGCAAGAATAGAGATGAGAGCTGACAGCTTCTGGCTCTAGGGGCTTCCCTGGGCTTCAGGAAGACTGGAAGAGCCTCAGGATCCCCTCAGGATGGTTTTAATACAATCTGATTTCCCTCTTGTCATCTTGAGTTGATTGCAACAAACTGTGTGTAAATTTTTTAAAAGTCTCCCAGTGCAAAATGCTAAGCTGGCAATAGCATAGCACAACCTGAGCAGTTCATGCTTCTGCTGACTTGGGTTGGCATTGCCAGCGGGATCAGAACGGGACAGCAAGTTTTGGGTTGCTGCTTAAAGTCAGTTTAATGGCTGAGGACTGTTTGATCGTTTTTAAGATCCCCAAAAATGAAACACATCTCAGAGGGGAAAAAAAATAGGAAAAAAAAACCAAAAAAACCCCAAAATTAGCAAAACCTGGCTCCATTAAGCAGGTGTGAGCTGCACTTGCAGGGATGGGTGGGAGCAGTGGACAGCCACATCCCTGGGCTTTACATTCCTGTTTAGGATAAACCTGCCCCAAGCCATGCTATGGCTGTTGCTAAGCAACAGGTGATGCTTGCTATAGCCAATATTGCCCTCTTAAAGGTACGTTTGCAAGGAGCAATCTGCTGTGTGCATGAAATTAATTTGCAGATGTATGGATTTGTTTTAGTTAGTGGCAATAAACTTTGGCAATGCTTCAGTGTGGTGTTAAAATGGAATACAATGCGGCATGGAGATATTGTGCAGCAAAAACATTAAGCCCTCCCCTTTAATTAACTGGAACTTAAAGCTGGGATATCTTACTCACCAAAATAAATTAACAGTAAATCAGGTTACAGAATAAATTAACAAATTAAATTGGGTTAGTTGGAAAGTTTAAAAAGGAGGAGCATCTGTGAGCTGCTTGCATTACAAATACAGTTACAAAACCTTCAGCTGGAAGGGAAGACTCACATAGAAACATGTAACTGTCCCAGTGCTGTTTGATTTCCAGTCTTTATCAGCAAAAGACTGGACCTGCTCTAAACATGGATTAAAACTCAATCATGGTATTACACTGACCAAAGTCAAAGCACCCATACCAAGAAAGGCTTTTGGCTTCTTGTCTTCTTCTGCTTTTGTAAATTGTTGCCAGAAATTTGCAGAGGATAGAGAAAGTGATGGCTGCTACAGCTCCTTTCACAAACTCCCTTTTTCATTTTCTTAAACTTCTTTTCCTTCACTTGCTTTTCCCCACCAGCCAGCACCTCACTTTATCCCCTGGACCTGAAAAAGATGATCTCACCCCTTGCTTGCTCCCCAGGAACATACCCCTGGTCCTACCTGTGGATGCAGTGGCTCCTCACCCCTTAACCTTGGCCAGCATGGTGACTTTGGAGGCGCACAAAGCCATTTGCTAGGCCTGGGCTGAGGTGCTGCTGGCTCTCAGGGCCTCCAGGAGGGACTGGAGTGCTGGTCTTGCCATGCCACAGAATCTGCCTGTGCTGCTTCAGTCACCCTGGGCTTGCTCTGCTGCCACAGCAAGGCTGAGGAAACTCAGATCTGACAGCAGTGGTGAGAAGGGGAACTGTGGCAAGGTATTTTAACTGCATTACTTTCAGGTGGTTGCCACATCTTTTCTAATTAAAATAAAATCATCTTAGGACTCCTGAAATGAATATTTGGTATAATAGATTCAGAAAGTGATGAAAATGTTTTCATTAAACAGTGAGAGAGGGAGAGAGACCCTGCAAGGCATAGCATTTTATCTCAACTCTCTAATAACATTAATAAACTCTTTAATCTTTGTCACGTTTATGACTTAATGGCAATCCTTAAAGACATGACAGACAAGTTAGAGCTGCCAGGTTCCTTTAACCTATAAGCATTTGTACTCTTTGCAGGATTTTGATTAAGTGGAAAATTCCTGTGCAACAGGCTTTATTCTCCTTGTAAATCTGGGCTCTGTGCTCATGTGAGAGGAAAAGGATGCTCAGCTGGGACCTGGTCATGCTGTGGGATGGGGGTGTCACCTCCCTGTTCAGCGGCCAGAGGCCAGGTGGGTGCTGGGGGTACTTAGTGTCAGCCCTGGTGTGAGCAGCCCTGGCAGTTCCCCCTCTCCCACCCGGGTGCTGACCTGGCCCTGCTGATGAGCTTTGCTCCATCGGTCACCTGGGGGATTTCAGCTCCCCTTTCCATGAAAGCTGTGGCTGGAGTGGCTGGTGGCTGGCTGTGTGCTGTGCCCTCCACTCCCTCTGGGCCACGCACTGAGAATCCCTGCCCCTGTGCCTTCGCTCACACACGGGGGGGCTGTGGCAGTCTGTGGTTTCACACAAGCAGAATTTGCTAAGAAACAGCATTGAGACAGTGACATTTGGTTGCAAGGTCAGCACTCCAGTTGGGGATGCTGGGAGCTGCCAAGCCCAGACTTCACTCTGCCCCTGTGTGCCATTGTGTGTGTGTGGTCCAAAGAGGCAGATATCCAGGGGGGAAACAGTATGGATCATATAATTAGGGAGCTGCACAACCAGACAAGCACAGCTGGGGGCTCACTCCAGCCTTGGGATTTTCTTTCTTTTTTTTTTTTTCCCAGCAATCTGGTGTTTTCTAACCATAAAGTTCCTGACTATAAAAGCTAATTAATATTCCTTTAATTTAAGGTTTTTGCATTTAATCTCCTTTATTTATTTTGCTTTGTTTTGTTAATGTTACATGAAAGGGCAGCCTTTTTTTCCTCTGTTGCTGGGGTTTAGACCCAGAACATCCATTTCTGCAGCTGCCACCCCACTGTTCCCAGCTGGAAGTAGAGGGATGCTCCAAGGGTTGTCAGTGGCAGCTTGGTCCCCCTGGGGACCCTGCACCTTTGGGAGGGCTGTGGCAGCTGCATCCCTTCCCCTGAGGTACCTGCAGTGCCCAAACCCAAAGACCTCCACAGTGTACAGGTGTTCTTTCATCCAGATTTGGTTCACTGTTATCTGCTGCACACACAAGTATCAGCTCGGTAAATTCACTCTTGTAAACGATAAGCTGAAGCCTCTTTGATTGTTTCTCAGTCACATGGCAGCAATAAAATGAAAAATCACCATTAACCCCCTCTTTTATTTGCATAATTTTGAAGCTGTCAAAAAAAAAGACAATACTCATGTAGCATAAGGAGAATTTTTAAATAGAAGCATTACATTTTAAAACCCTAATAAAGATAAAAGCAAAATAAACACTGGAACTTGGATTTAGAGAATGAGAGAAGAAAGATTAGGTTGTGCTGGTGAAGTAATGAAGGTAGTGGCTGGTAACAATTTTTAATAGCACATTAATGCTGAATTACTTTGGAATTTGTGCAGGAGTCGGGATGACATCCACATAAACACCAAATGAATTCCAAATGATTGGTATTATCATAAAGAGCACCAAATGAATTAATAATGATGGAACACTTAAACTAAAACGTTATCTGCTCTAATCTGTTTTCTCTTTTACGCACTGTGCAATTCATTTTTAGCCAACTATGACCCTTTCTTTCATTTGTCTTTTAATTTAAAAACATATATATTTATTTTTGCACGGATGTTCTGCTCCTGCACTGTTTGAAGTGGGACTTGGACTCATCTGTCTTCACAACAGTTTTCTGTTGGCATCAGAAAATTTAGGCGATGGATGGAAAGACATCTGGACACGAGACTTATTGCTGGGAAAATGACTATGACTAATAAGAACAATAATAATAACGATTCCCTCTTGATGGTCCCACATGTGCACAGACCTCAGGGCACTCTGAACAGCGTTTAATAAGCTAAATGGCTCACTTTACTGCAAGGCAATATGTCTGCCCCCCCATGGAGAGCCCAACAGGAGAGGAAGCCTGAGCTCGCAATCTGTGTAGATAAGCCAAAAAAGATAGACAAACAGGAGGCTGGGGCTGGTTTTGGGTGTGCCAGGGAGGACCTGAGCCCCAGCACTGTGGCTACACAAGTGTATGGCTCTTTGGGGCCCCCCATCCCTGTCACAGCCTGGGCAGGGGACACCAGCACAGATCACTGTCTGCGGGCAGTGCTGGCCCTGGTCACTGCAGGTCCCTCCCCATGGCCGGGCTGGGTGTGCACGCTGACATATTAGCAGTCAAATGACATTTAGAGAGAACAAGTCTCACTCTCTCCTGCAGGCCAAGTAAATATCATTAGTAATGATATTAAATCTCAAATTGTGCTCCTGCACTATGGCAACCACTCAGCAATTTGCTATTGCAGCTTGTTCCTAACAATTACTTTCACAGACTTTATTTCTTAGAAAACTATTACTGACCATAATCCTCCACATGCCATGCCATGAAAAGAAATAATATTAATAATAAATAAATTAATAAAAAAAAGTCAACCCAGCTTTCAGAGTGAGAGTGCAATGCTGCCATGAGGTTGTCATGGCAGGTTTTGGTTTTGTTAGGAAGGTGGCAGTGCTGGGAGCTGCACAGGGAGCTGGGCAGGGCACAGCTCCTCTGGCCTGTTATTCTTTGTGGCCTTGATGCAGCACGTGCTCTGGGGCAGTCAGGTTGCTCTTCTCCACAGCATCCATCACACAAATATAATTTTATTTTTCTATATAAAGTAGTATTTTTGTATGTGTGCATTTATTACATGTGTGAGTATGCTAGTATATCCATGTGTGTATATGAATGTGTACAGAGGGCACACATGTGTATACACACTCGTAGGTGCATATATGTGTCCATACATGCATTTATAGATCCCAACGTGTCCATATCCGTGTGTGCACGTACACACAGAGCCCCTCAGCTCTTGGCTGCTCCTCACTGCAGCAGCACTGGCTGGGCTGTGGCACTGCCAGGCTGCTGGCCCCGCACACGTGCTGCGCTTCTGTGACAGAAACAACATGTAATTATATTACAAATTAACTTGCAAATGCTGGTGGTGATGAACTCCACAAAAAACAACAACAACAAAAAAATCATTGGTTTAATCTTCTCTCGTGTCTTGTCGCTGGTCCCTCCAGCACAGTCTGCATCTGTCAGGATCCATGCCCTGGGAGCACTAATCATTTTTATTAACCATTAAACAAGAAGATCTTCTTTATCTGAAAATGTAAAACATGCAGGAAGCACTGTCTATGGCCGCTAATTCAGGTCACATTACACGGCTCTCTCTCACCTCTCTGCTCATCCCTGCTCTGCTGCAAGATCTGCCGTAAAACCAGCGCAGCCGTCGGGGCTGGTGGGCGGCCCGCGTTTGCGCTCCGAGGCTGGATCTCACCCTGAATAATAACCATTCTTTTCTGAGTGACCCCAAGTAAACCAAGCCCCCTTTAAAGCTTCTCTTACGGCAAGTTTATGAGGTGTTACTACATTTTCTTAACATCTTTCACCCTCCGATCGTTCTGGCTTCGCGGTGGGGCGGTGAGAGGCGCAGGCACCGCTGCCCCCGCACAGGGAGGCGGAGGGTGGCGGTGGCCGCGGTCACCTCTGTGTCCGTGGGGCTGGGGCACTGCTGGGATGACCACCCCCCCAGGCTGGCCCATGGCCCCCACAGCCCAGGGAATATCAAATGGAAGAGGGACTGACACCAAGGCTCCTCTCTGTGCGTCCGCGCTCCCCGGACGGAGCAAAACGGGCCTCCCATTTTATTGACAAAGCGGTGGTGGCGGGTGCCACCTCGTTAGCATTGTGGAGCAGATTCCTCACATGCTTTTTTTACTCTGCAGCTTGGCTGCTGCTGTGTGAGACTGCGGAATATTTTACTGCCTTGTGGCTCGCATTCAATACGGCAAATAAAAAAAAAAAGGAAAAGTTGACAAAAATCCTGCCTTTTTTTTTTTTTTTTTTTACATGCATCTCTGTTTTTAACAGCCCTCCTGCTGTGACAAAACTGTTAATTAAACTGAAACTAAAATAAATTAAGCCCACCTAATATGACAAGCATTTGAAGGCAAAACATCAGCTCAAGGGCTGGCAGGGGAGGAACTGCTGTGCTGTTCCTTCTGCCCCTCCTGCTTGCAGGTGTCAGCAGAGGCTGCACTGGTGGCACTGTCAGGGTGCAGCATCCCAGGTGCCATGTGGGGGGCAAAAAAAGAGAGATTTTTGGCTTCTGTGTCAGACAGAGAACAGTGTAAGAGGTTGTGGCCTGTCGAGACCAGAAATCTAGATAAAATATTAATATTATTAATATTATTATTAACAATAATTTTAAATTATTCTAAAAACTTAATGTGTAATGGTGCAGTGTTTCTTTGCCTCCCTTCCACTTTAGTTGAGGTTGTTGATTAATCTGGAAAAGGCCCCCAGCAGCACTAGACATACTCAGCTTGCCTTAATACAAATCTGTGGGGCTGTAGATGCCTTACAAGCAGAGCTGCAGCCTGGCCATGCACCCATAAATTAAAGAAAGGGCCAGGCTGGCCGAGGCCCAGTGCCAGCTTTGATGTGCAGTAATGAACTTCGCTTTTAATTTGGGGTTGTAACTTCCATGCCAACGCAAAACTGGGAGCTGGGAAAAGCTGCATGCATAATCAGGGGTGAAAGCAAGGATGCGGCGTGCGATGTGTCTGATGTTGGATGAGAGGGAAGATAGCCTTTAATCATTTTGTTTTCAAAGAAGCTTTAGAGAGCTCTTTGAAGATGAGGCTTTTCTGAGGGCTGCTTCTGGAAAGTAGGAGGCAGTGATAGACGGTACCCACGTCCACCTGCCCGCTTGGTTAACCTGTGCACGGGACACAACCGGGCATCCCTGCCAGCAGCACGGGTCCCCCACAGCTGGCACCCAGAGAACTCCTGCAAGGCTGAGCTGACCAGAGCTGCCCATGCTGGTGACATCCTGATGGAGGAGGAATGCCCCAGTGTCTTTGCTGTTGAGGTGATCCCCATTCCTCAGTGTGCAGGGGAAGACAAGCAGTTAGAATAGGGTGTCCAGCCTCCCTTCATTAATTATAATAGACTTGTAATGATAGTGTTCCGTAAATCATGTCTTATTATCTTTGGATGAAAGGAAATGATAATGAACATCTGATCAGACTTTATTTTAAGGAGAAGCATAATGATGGTGAGATGTGGGGCTGTGCATGTCTTCTAATGCAGTATTTGGGTGGGGGGAAAGGTGAGAGGTGAAAGGCTGCAATCCATCAGGGTGGTAGTCACAGGTGACAGATCCAGCCCAGCATCCAAAGGCACGAAGGTGTTGGACAGCATCTGACCATCCCAGGCTGTGGAGGGTGAGGGGATCTGCCAATAGCATGCCTGGCTTTATTTTGAGGACTGAGGTCAGGATGCTGTTGTGATAAATGTATCATATACAAAATAAAGACATGGTTTCTTGCTCCAGAAATGTTACAGGCTGTTCCTTAGGGAATGGGTGTGCCAACAGTCCCATTTTTATCTCTTTTTACCTTTTGTACCTTTTGGTGTGGCTTGTGGTAAAACAACAGCAAGGCCAGCAAGTGACTGTAGGCAACTGGGTGATGTGTGTTGCCCCAAAGCAATCACATTGAGTGTGGTATTACTGCTCTGTTCAGTGGTTTTGGTACATTCAATCATTTAGTGTGGATTTTAAAGTAGGTGAGTGCTGGTAGTTGAGATTATTTACAGTTGCTATAGTGCCATGACAAAACCCCAGTCAAAATAGATGAATTACTGCCCTCCCCAAGGACTGAGTCAATCTCCATGGGCATCACAAGGGACCTTGCTCGTGCTGCTGCAAGTGTGCACTGAGGACAAATAGCAACACATTTTCAACCCTCTGTGTGACTCCAGGTGGAGGAGCTGGGCTTTGTCTTGGTGCATGGCACAATCCCCAGGGCCATGGCTTTGCCTGGCCAGGTCCTTATGTGCCCAGCCCACCTCCCAGCATCTTCTGTTAAACTGCACAGAGATTGCCTTGTCTCGAGTTCTGGCCAGCATAGGGATCTAACAAACATGCACTTTCCAGACCCTTCAGAAAAGGAAAAAGCAACCCCAAAGCCACATCTCCACATTTGCTGCTGCATTTTGTACAATTTCTGCAAATGTCTTTGGTAGAAATCTCTGTTTCTGTACATACAATCCGAAGACAATTGTTGCTGTCAGAACGTGTGCCCATGCCAGCATGTTGAAGGTTAAATTTTAAACACCTAAAGAGGTGGGACCTGCTCCCTGTGTGTTAAAATGAAAATCCCTTTCCCCTCCCTGCCCTCCTATCTCCAGCAGGTATTTAAACACTGGCCTTGTTGGGGAGGTTTGAGGCTTTGTGACAGGCCCTGCAGCTGGGGATGCAGCTAATGACACCTGGCAAATGCAGGCTGTTTGGGGATTAAATGTGCCACTGCTCCATAAAAGCCAGGCTCATAATGCTGAGAAGTTTGGAGACAGTGTGTCGGACTCCTATTTTCACTCCTCTGCTATTTTTATCCAGGTGAAACCTTGCCTTTTTAAATTAGGTTTATTGCTTTAGCTACTTGGTGATGTGTATGTGCTAACGTTTGGGTTTCGTATCTAACGTAAGCGACCGAAATAAACAATCCAGACCTGATAGTCCCAGTGGGGGGACTGACATTTGGAATCGGCTCAAAATATGCAGTTTTGACACTTGTTAAGACTCCAGCACTTTGCTCAGGAAGCACAAAGCACGGGAGGGTGTCTGCAGGGTAGGGCTACGTTTGCCTCCTCCAGCCTAATCCTCCACCTGCTGCTGAAGTGCTGCTCAGAGGAGCTCGCTGCTGTTGCTGTGTCAGGTGGAGCAATGGAAGGGTTTGAGGGGGGACACTGCAATGCCACTGGGGTGTGAATTACCAGAGCTTGCAAAGTCTCCCTGGAGGGCATCTTGAGCCAGCAAACCTGTACAGTGCAGTGCTGCTGTACCTGGGCTGTGCTCCCTGTCAGACCATCACTGCTGAGCCTGAGTGTGGGACACAAACCCAGCAGGGAATGGGACAGAGAGGAGTATTTTGCAGTGGGTTTGAGCATGGAAACATCCCTGTGGTGCAGCCAGCCAGGATCACACCTGCTCGCAGAACCTGCTGTGCATTCCTGCCCCACACCATCACTCTTCCCATCTGAAAACAAGGCTCCAAGATTGGAGAGCTAGGGTGAGGGCTGAGGAGCAGGGGTGGCTGTACAGCTCCCTCTCCTTCTGCCTTGGCCCAGCCTATGGCTCCAGGGAGGAAAAGGTCCCTGCAAGGCCAGCACTCCAGTGCCAGAGAGCTGCCCTGTGCAATCATCTGCCCCTCTGCCTGTGCAAGCACCACACTCCCACTCCCATCAATCAGCACAGACCAGGTGTCTGGAAGCATCTCTTGCCAATCACCTTTTATTACCTTTAAAAAGCCAAGAAACCCAGAACAAGACAAAAACTGAGACCGTGTGAACATCATGCAATGGATTTACTTTAAAGCAAGCTGGGGTAGGGAGGGGAAGACCAAAAGTTGTGTTAGAGGTATCGCTGCACCCGTGTCTGAAGGCCAGACTGAGTGGGCTGTCATTGGTGGGGTTGGTGGTGACTGTTGTGAGTGACCAGACGGATGCTGAAGCAGGAAATGGAAACACACTCATGAGACATCATCCCAGGTAAGCCCAGGTCTGACTCTGACATGGTGATGACAGTGAAAAATACTCCTAACTCTTGTCTTGGGTATGTTCTGCCTGGGCAAAGTCTCTTTGGAGAGGAGCAGCACAGGGACTGCTACTACAAGGGCTCTTTAGCTCAGTTCTGCTACTCAGTGGGACTACAGCTTGGGCACTCAATTAGTGGAGTGGATGTTATCCAGCAGCAGTGATGTTACCCTACTCTGCCCTTCAGTCTCGCTCTGCCATCTTCAAAATTCATAGCACAAACTAGAGCAGAATTACCTGCTCAAAAGGATGTGTTTTGGAGAGTTTCAGCTATCACGGAAATAACTTTGCATCTTGTCCATCATGTGGATGTGACAAAACACATGCCCTTATTTTCCTGAGGTATAGCCAACATTTGGGTTCATTACATTTAATGGAGTAGGGTCACCCATAAAGTTATTCATAAGGTATTTTCTGAGTGGTTTTCACCTTCTCTTTGAAAAAATAAATTATATCAGCATGTTCACGAGGTACAAATGGGACTGGCATTTCAGCTGTTATTATGTTATTAACTTTTTTAACCTAATAATTTTCAATCAAGAGTGAGAAGCAATTTTCACTCACTCCAGTGACCAGAGTTGGAGATTCTGTGAAGTGTTCTTGTAGGGTTCACCTTGACAGACACCTAATTCCATCCCAAATGGAAACATTACCCCCGAGACTCTCATTGTGGTTACCGAGAATTTCCATTTCCCCTTCGGTTAGGATTTAATTTAGAAGGCAAAGACTTCCTAAGCTATGGGAGAGTAAAGATAGATGGTATGGGAGAAGAAGGCTGATGAAATGTAGTTGACTCCGGATCTGAAATATTTTATCCCTCCTCAATGTAGGTTAAATTATTCTTCACCTTTCCCACATCCATAATTGTCGCTGATCTTGGACCAACTCAAAACCCTACTACTGAGTTCAGTAGACTCAAAATTGCCACTAGAACTGGAAAAAGAAAAAAAAAGAGATCTGTTAGTGTCCATATACAAAATCCCAAGACTATACACAGCTATGAGATACAGCAAATTTAAGAAAGGCAATTTTTTTCTCATCACTGAGTATTTATTATATATAACAAATACATGAAAAAGAAAAAACTATATTGTGTGATATAAATAGTTTATTTACATTACAGAAAAACATCAAGACAATGTATACTATTTCAAATATATCCATACATAATCAAATATAGCTGTAGTACATGTTCTCATTGGTGTAGATTACCACAAATGCAAGGCAACATGTGTAGATCTTGTCTTAATCTTTTGTCTATAATACTGTATTTTGTAGTCCAAGCTCTCTGCAGTTAGTTTTGCCATTGTGGAAACATGCGCTCTTTAAATTAACCTTGTCGATGCTCTTGTTGTGTTGTCTGAACTGTAGTGCCCTGTGTTTTGCTTCTGTCTGTGGATTCTGTTGCTCCTGGGACATTTCCTGGAAAAGAGAGTTGTGAGAATACACGGCTCTTAGCAACACATCTGCTCAAGAGGTGGTGGGGGCAGCAGGGATGTGAGGGCTAGAGGGGCATCCCCAGCCCTCGGCGTGCTTCCTCAATGAAATGAAGTGAAATGTGCAGGCTAATGGCAATGGCACCACAAAAAAAGCCACAATCCCCCCAAAACATACCGTGAACAAAATCATAGCAAGGGAGACTTTCAGATTCCTGAACACTGGCCACTCTTGCTGCATCACAAGGGTCCCAACTGCACCACGTTGCTCCACTTTAAATAATGTGTTTATTTTGAGAGAGGCACAGGTGGAAGGCCCAGGATGGTCTCATGTTCACCTGGTCAGTGTCCCAGGTCTGTGATGTGTTTACAAAGTGGCTGCAGGGGCTGCCTTTCCAAGGCCCTAAGTGTCTGCAGTCCCTCTTAGTCTCCATGGAAATGCTCCATGCTCAGCCCAGGAGCAAACAGCTATTTCACTTACAGGTGCCTGCACTGTGCCATGGCTGCTTGGCTTGGTGTGGAAAGCAACTCTGCTGGAAAGCCCCAGATCTGACATTGCTTTGGACAGCTGAAGAGGCAAACCCCTCGTGTCTCAGGGCTCTGGTGCTCCTCAGTGAGGGCACATTTCAACCTTTCACCTGCAGCAGCACCAGCTGTGGGGATCTGTTTGCCCCAATGGAAAGCTAATGGTGTGTTTCTGGCTCCCTCACATGGAAAGGCACCCTCAGGCAGAAAGCACAGAGAAGTTTAATCCCAGGTGGAGGCCACAGGAAGTTCTAAGCAGCTGAAAGCCAAGGGTGGTAATGGTAGAAACTGGGCAGCTGCATGACAGAGACTGGAACACCCTTTTGGAGTGCCATGAGAAGAGGCCCCAGAATATGCCAGACCATGCTGATATGGAAAAACATTCCCTTTGTATGAGGCTGGCTCATTCTTCTGTTACAGGAGGGCTTTCAGCAGCACCATGTGAAACCCTAAGGGTTATGCACCTTCTCAGTGCAGTGGGAGCTTAAAGCACTTGTCTGAAGCTCTGTGTCAAATAACTAAGAGCACAACAGAGTGAAACAGATTTTTATTGACCCCTTAAAGTAAAAAAGGTCATTTTCCCCGTTGAATGGGAGTGATGTTATAGTTTTGTGACGTCAACTGAAAGGCTAAACAAGAGCATAAGAACTTAGGAAGCATTTTAAAAAATGCTGGAATACAATTATATAAGTGTCTAGCAAAATATGGGTCAGACTGTCCTGACTTGCCTCACTTTTAAGCCACCAGGACCACCCCCTCATGAGAAGCTGTATGGCTGTGGGCTATATTTTACCTCATTCCTTCCTGGGAAGCAGTGAAGTAGGCTGCTATCATTACTCCAGGAAAAACCAGCCTGCCTCTCCTGCGCTCTCAGGGGTCACGGCAGCGCTTTCATTGCAGAACTAAGGCAGACTTCAGCTGCTCTGCGATCTCATGACAAACTCATTATTCCCTGCGAGTTCCCTGAGAAGGTGCTCAGACTTTGGGAGTGGGTCAGGGAGCCGCTGTTTGCAGACCCAGGGCTGATGCACCACGGGTGTGCCACCAGCACCCGGAGCTTCCCGCCCGCTGTCCCCGCACGGCCTCTCCTGCCCACCCAGACAGGGATGCACAGCAGGGCAGGACACGGACAGGGGCACCTCCACCAGCTGAGACAGCCCCACCAACGCCCACACAGGGCAGCCCAGCTTCCAGGGCTCCTCCCGTGCCTCCTGCACCAGGAGTTACAGCCCTGCTTTGCCCCAGTGCTCAGCCATGCAAAGCAGGATTAGGGAACCAGGGCACAGTGAGCACAACCAGACTGATTTTCTATTAAACACAGAGGAGCCAGGTGGTGGGGGGATGATCAGGATGGTTATCAGTCCCAGGGGAGGCAGCTGTGCATGGTGGGTACCAACTGCTCCAGCTGGAAGCAAGGAGATGAACATCTCACAGGCACTTTCCCCAAACCAACACTGACAGTATCTACGCAGTCACTTATTCAAGGTCCAGAGAAATCAATTCAAATGTAGAGATTACTCCAATTAAGATGATGAAAAAGCATCTTTGAACCAAAAATGACCAAGTTTCAACTGTACATTACCAATGGCTGGGAGCTTGGGAAGGTCCCAGCACCAACACCACGGCTGCTTACATGCAGTGTCATTGCACTTACAGGTGGGTTGTGTCTGAAGTGCAGCAGGAGTTCTTAAGGGGGGCATTGGCATTTAACCAGCTTTTTGGACTCAATCATCTGCTAAAACTGAGTGATAGGTTTTCTTTGGTCCTTAACTCTGTAATCAAAAGTCCTTTGTAGTGCACTGTGTGGGGGATGCATTCATTTACAAACACAGCAGTTACATCGATGTAAACCAAGTCCTGGAGCACAGGCCTCCCTCCCTCCCTCCACTGAAGCTCTGCTCAAAAGCTCGAGTTACTCACAATGTGATTCATAGCAGGTAAAACACGTTATGCATTCATTTTTAATCAAGTTATTTCTTCACATAAATAAGCTGCTGTGACTAAACATTAGGGAAGCACTAGAAATGCAAAGCTGTAAAGAAAACTGCTGAGAATCATTATGAGACTAGGCCCTATCTGTATTATTTGCCATCCTCCTTCACTTTTATCACTGTTCCTTTTTTTGCCTTATCTCTAAGCTAAAAGTCCTTGGGCAGACTGTGCCTCACTGTTTCACCTCTTGGCCTCTGGTTCCCTACTCTTCCACTCCAGATAGTTATTCCCATTGCTGGCATTAGTGACGTGTAGCCAAGCAGCTGACCTCTTCCAGGAACTGAGTCTCTTAAACCCCAATCATCACTTCTGCTGGTTTCATTTTCAGCTAAGTCCATCCCCTGACTGTGTTGTTTGTGTGGCTACAGAAAAGGTAATGGTGGCAACAAAGCATTGGAGGGCCAAGTGCCCAGGAGGCAGAGGAAGGGGCAAACCTCAGCTGTCAGCAGCCCATTTATTCAGATTAAAGTGTCTGTGCAATAATGGCCCTAAAGCAATGCAGGGTACACCCCCCCACCCCGATTTGCACCACTGTACAGGTAAGATTTTAATAGCAACAACAGCAATGATAGCTGGAAGATTACAGTGTAGCTCAAATGGACACAGTGCACCAAACTCACTCCATAAATTAATAAGGCGAAGTTGCACTGAAATGAGCAGCAAAGAATTTGGCTGCAGTGGCCTCTGAGTGAAGTTTCCCTTCTTTCTCTCAGGAACTTGGCAAGGTGTTTTCAGCACTTTCAAGAACTCAGGGTGTGGAGTTCAAACCAGTACAGTCAGGTTCTCCAAAGCAGACAACTTCAAAAACTCAATTGCTTATGCATATGCTGTCACAACGCTCTCTTGTCATGTGGATTTCTCTTAGGCCACTTAAGAGCACCTTTTTGCAAATGTATCTCAAATCATTATGCTGGGATGGAGGATGCTCTGCAGTAATTACATGCATTACAGAAAAAAGTCAAAGATCATAAATTGACTTGGTTATAAAGTGAGGGGGAAAAGGTACTGTCTCTGTATGAAAACAGTGTGATGGGTAATTTGCATTACAGTACCAGATCACTCAGAGCTCCCTGTCTTCATTCTTCAGAATAAAATACTTTGCTCACTGCATCAAGGTGACAAAACTAGAGTCACTTGACAAAACAAGACCCATTTGTTCCATTATCAGCTACTTCACTATCTTCTTTCTCTCTCTACACCTTATATTTTTGGTCGAATTACCTCTGTGAATACCACCTCCTGTAATCTCCTGACTCATTCTGTAGTTGCCATTCAGGTGATGAACTCAGTTTGGCCAAAACAGGTTTTGTTTTGTGCCTTTAGGCCAGAGAAGGATTTATGAAATTATTTTTTTTTGTCTTTTCCAGGAACAAATGCTCTACACTTGTTTTCCAGCCAAGTAGTGCAACACAGGGACTGAAATAGAGATTTTATTTTATTTTGAGGTATCATACCTGGCTTTTTTTTTTTATTTTAGAAAGAAAGTAATTTGTAAAAGAGTGATTTACTGGTGCTGCTAGCTTACTTAATTTAACCTTGTGATTTCTAAGAGAAGCCTGTACATGTTTGACATGGGCTAAGTTAATTTCAGAACTTACCCCAAGCTCTCTCAGAGACAGTAACACAGTCAAGCGGGGGAGTTGAGCAACACATGGAAGGGAAGGATTGCATTTACCTCTCTCATTCTGAACTACCCCGGGGTGGTCTTTTCCATTCACACAACCCTCTGCTCCTCACTAAAGAAAAACCCTCCAAGCACATCATATATGGAAGACCCTAAAACATGTGCAGTGCCTTTGAACATGCACTCAAGCCTAATGAAATCATTTAATCAGCAGGGTTGCAAACAGGCTTAAAAGTTTGTCTGCTTTGCCTGATTAGGACTAAGGGAATGGGCCCTTAAGGAAACCAGATGGAGATATGATTAGTTTTATTAAGTGTTGATCCAGCTGCTGTATTTATATTCCCCTTATTTATATGAACAATATTTGTCCAAGCATCTGAATACAAAATAGAGAACTTCACTTGCTGTAGGCACCGTTGCTCCCTAAGTTTGATTAAGATGGAAGTAAAAATTCAGTCATAATAATGAAGGAGCACTGGCTGGCTGGACCAGATGATATCTTGTGTTTGTTGGTGAATTAAATAGCATTTGTTATCAGTAGTGTCACTGCAGAAATCGGTATAATCAGCGCAGATTGCAGGAAAAACAAAAGTCTTTTCTCTTTCTACTGTGAAGTACCAGAGATACTGACCTTGTAATACAGAGGACTACAACACAGATGATAGCAATCTGGATGGTTCCAATCACAGCTGCTATTAAGACATACTGAAATCGTACTGGACCTGGAACCACATATAAAACGCTGTAGTCCTTTTTTTCACAGTGTTGTCCAGTATAGCCGGCATCACATCTGAAACAAAACATATTTTTTTCTCGTTATACCTGCTGCTTTCAAGGAATGCTGGGAAAATTGTATCTGGAAAAAAAAAATAGTGGCTGAAGCATAAGCTTATGTGTTTTGTTTTTTTATTTATTTTTTTTTTTCAGAATGGACTCCCACAGAGAGAGTACCAGTGAGTGCTCAACCTCTCAGAGGGAAGATTTCTGGTCCTCAGTGTCACCAAGGTCTGTGAAAGTGAACTACACTGTGAGAGTGCCAGGAGATGCCCAGGGGACTGAGACATAACTGGCTTCAAGTGGAACTACTTGCACGTTGTGATGAGAACTCATTTAGTTTCTTGCACAACATACTTTAAACTTCTCCCTTTCTTTGGGGAGGTGGGGGAGGGTGAAAAGCCATTGAGTTGTGGTTCCTTATGCAGATTACCCCTAAGGAGGTGATAAGCAATCATCCAGGCTCCATATGAAATGTGATTAGATGTTCCTGAAAGTGGATACATCATTTACATTTCATCTGGTTGCTATAAAAAAACCCCTCTATTGATGCTGCAGCCATCCACCCCGATGCTGCTTGCTGCACTGCTCACCAGTTCCCATCCTGCAGCCTGGCATCTCCACTCTGCTCTGTGATTTTGGGGCCAAGCAGTGTTTTTACAGTTTTAGCCCTTGTCCTGTTTCCCCTTAATTGCCCAAGCAAGATATGAAAATCCAGGTCAGTGGCAGCAGCATCTGTTGGGACTGAGACAGACGGCCTGGGCTCCTCTCAGGTGTGTTAGTGGAGCACTAACCCTGACAGGTTAAGCCTTGAGATTCCTCCCTTCTCCTGCATTCCCACAGCTCCCAGCACCTTGAGGAAAGGACATTTTCCAGCTGAATAGAGCACCTAAAATGTAGCAGCTGCAAAGAGTAAAATGTGCCCTGGCTGTTTGTGTGAACCGTGAGAACCTGGCTTGAGGTTCTGCCCTGGGGAGAAATTCTGTTCTCTATCTTTGTGCTCCCATTCCAGTGACCCAGGAAATGGTGCTTCATGTGTAATAGTCCTTTTCCAGCCACCTGGCCACTATGTGGACTTCAGAAGTAATATCTGCACCTGCACAGGGAGGCATTCACTGCAGGAGCACTACTGTGCTTTCACTAGATTCCTCCAGCCTGCCCAAACCTCCTCCCAAACCACCCTCGGCTGAAGCAGCCGCCTCTGTCCCAGCCAGCTGCCCCACAAGCATCACTCCTGCAGGGACACAGCCTCTCCCTCAGGCTGAGGAGGGTACCTAGCATGGTCTGAGCACCTTGTGAAGGGCTTTTAAAAACACATCTAAATATAACTGGAGCTTACTGGACGGCTTTACAGTCAATTCACACTGTTCATAACTCAATACACTTTTGGGACTTCATAGAATAATTTAAGTCTGATGGATTTTGTAGCTCAAAGGGCCATGGTTGCCATTATTTTCCACAGCTGATCTAGAGGAAATGTTTCTGTAAGTCAGTATTTCCCTGTGTGTAGCCTTCCCTTGCTGGTAGGAGAAGGGTTACCTGCAAGACGGTTCCAGCATGTTTGTGGAGTGCTCACACTTGCCATGCATGCAGAAGCCGTTGTAATGCTCTGGACAAGGGATGTAGATCCCTCTTGCACTTTCTTCCAGTTTATTTGCATTCTCTGTGAACACAGGTGAAGGAACGTTAACCTGGCCATGTAGGATAAGGTGAAACGACGGGAAGAACTCAACATACGAAAGAAAGGAAAATCAGAAGAACAAGATGTGAAAGATGTTGTTCATGGGAAGCAAGAGTAAGAGTTTGCCCCTTCAAACAGGTTGGTTGATGTGAAGATTTGCAAGGGTTTATCTCATTCTTTTATAATTCCTGTTAAGTTGCAGCAAATGAGACACCAGAGAAAATAATGTGGCTATTCAAAAACTTGTGACAGAATAGCACATGCAAAATACCTGATTATTTCTGTTACACTTTATGGACTGTCTCCTCAAACTGAGATAAGGTTTCGAGAGAGACTCTGGACATTTGCATGTAATATACATTACAATACTTTAGGTCATTCAACAGAATGTATACAGAAAGATAATTTTATGGCTGAAGTAGAGCACGAGTCCAGAGCTGAAGTTTATCATCAGTGCTGTGTGCCCGTGCCCCAAAGTCCAGTGGCCTCCTCCACAACCCACAGCATCCAGCACTTTAAACTAATTTGACTTTCTGAGCCTACTTCTGCAGCAGGTTAACGAGTCACTGAGACTGCAAATCCCTTCATGCAGCCATGAAAATGGAGGCTTCATTTCATTTTAAAACAGGTATGTGCTCAACTTCACAGGCTGAAACAGAGTGTCACCACCATGAACTCACATGAATTTTGTAGGCCACTAAGGTATTAATTAATCCAGGTAATTTTGGCAAATTCTTCCATTTAACCAGTGCTTATGGTATGTCAAATGGTAACACTCCTTTTTCTGTGACAGTATCTGCTAGCCATGATTAATTAAAAACAGAAGAAAGAAATCTCATGATGGATGTCTGAGGAAATGTACTTTGCACACAACTAAGTTGAAGCATTTTTATCTTCCAAAGGAAGTCCCCCAGTGTTATAAAACAATTGCAATTTGTGTTCTGCCTCCGAGCCAGCCACGCCGGCAGCAGGCATGCTTAGGTATTATCCCACCTCTGGGAAAAGTGTGTGCAGCAGATCCAAGAGTCAGATTTTCATAATGAATTTCTTTTCTGTCGCTGCTGTCCAAGGAGAGTTGTAAGAGTCTCTAACCACTTGCACTAATAAAGTTGGTTATATTGTCCTTACGTGGAAACAGGCGAGGACCAGCTCCCAGCAAATGAGAATGACAGGCAACCTCTACGTCCCTGCTGAGAGCATCAGCTTCTCTTTTATCCTCAGGATTTTCAGCACCTCTGCACTACAGAGCCCTATTGCATCTTTTCAAATGCACATCTGCTGAACACAAGCCCGGGTGCCTCTCCCTGCTCCCTGATTACACTGGGATACCTGGGGGCTGGGGGAGGCTCTTAGGGACCATGCAGTGCAGGAGCACCGGGGGCAGGGAGGTTCCTGGGCTGGGGGCTGACAGCTGTCTCTGGAACAGCACAGACAGGGTGGGTTAGGGTTATCATCAGGCAGGCTAGAGGTATGGTATAACCTCCTCTGACAGCTTGCCCAGGAATTTGTGCTACCAGAAAAAGGTGGGAACACGAGGTCCATTTGGTCTGGCACTAAACATGTTTGGCTGCCTATCACCCTCTAAGTGAGACACTGGCTACCAACACATGAAATACCTACACAGAGTTATCACCCCAACAGGACTCCATGCATGCTCCTTTATGCCCCTGGAAATCCTCCCAGACAGAATAAACATGTGTGATGTGTCAGCTATCCATGGACTTGCTCATGGCACACACATAGATCCCGATGTGCTCGGGACTTGTGGGACTCCATACCCATGCAGTGACCACCTATGCACTGTGCCTGATGGGTTCTGGGGGTGCTGGACTTCTGCTATAGCCCACATTCAAATATATTGCTGTCCAGGAAACTGCAGCAAGAAATATGGGATCCTTATTAGTACACATTTTTTCTGTTGTGGAGAACATAAGGCCATTTCCTTCAAATCTTCCACTACCAGAGGAAATTTGCTTCCTGTCTGAAGAACAGTGTGTGCTCTGTGTGCACACTCTTCTGTGTGTGTGTATCTCTGATTGTCCCTTCTCAGGTACTGAGATATCTCTACCATGTCTGTGCACCACCACTCAGTGCAAGAATCCCTCCTCTCTCAGATCAGCCTGCAGTGTGGTTAAAACAGTAGAAAACAATTTTTGGTTTATTTGTTGTTTTTTTTTTTTTTAAAGGCACTTTAAGATGGGAGGGAATTGTAACTTTCAGAACAGACTAATCTAGGACTTGAAAGGAGGACCAGGACCTATCTGGAGATGCTCTCGCTGTGTGTAGGCTGTAGGGCTAGCAATCATACCATGTTTTCTTTAGCAAGGTCTCTAGCACACTTTAAAGTAAATCTAGGATCATGCAGAACTTGTAATTACACCTCTAAGCATAATGTTGTGATGGAAAATGCTTTACTGAATCTAAAATGAGATGGCCCAAGCTTTTGTAGGATAAACACTTCATAGGGTAAACACTTCATACAGGAACAATTGTCACCTGGCTCAGAAGAGCCCACAAAACTTAGACACAAATTATCTGTATCTGCATCTTGTTTTGACTGATGACTCCTCTGAAAGAGTCAGGGATTTAATATAAAGGCAGAGAGGGGGAAAAAGCTCATATCTAATTTGATCTGCTGTTTTGTTTACTCAAAATACAGACCAGAATAAAAACATTGTTTCGTTCAGACTGAGAAGTTCCCCCTCTCAGCACATTTTGAACACACACAAAATATTTCCCTCCCTCAAAACAGGTATTTTTTCCCAGTTTATTTTAAAACCCCATTTTTTCAGAGCCAGTGTAGAGACCCAAACACCCAGGTATGCTTTGAAAGTCCCTTCATGTTAAAACTGGCTGCTCCCATTTCTGGAAGGACCTGAGCACTGTTCAGCAATCCAGCTGTTGATGAGATACGAAGCCTTATGAACGCATCACAGGGTTTACATCACCATGAAACAAGAACTAGAAATTGATTCTAAAGAGAGAGGATATAAATAAAACCAGGCTGAGGTTATAAAGCGAACAAGAAAACTGTACATGTCTCAAAAAATTAAACCTAAATTAAATAAATTAAGACTTCCACCCTTATTATAACTTTGGATTGTTTACAAATTCAGTATTGGATGCAATTTGCACTAATTAAACTACAGTATCACTATACTAAGGAGCCCCTGTACCACACCCACCTCACACCTGCAGAGAGCAAAGCTAAATAGAGTAACACACTTTTTTCCAAGCACAGCAGATCTGTATGCATAAAGCAAAGACACAGAACAAATTCAAAGTTACTCAGGTTTCAGCAATGTTAAATTCAGAAGCTGCTCTTCACACACTAGACTTGCTGCATTGTTATTGGCAACAACGTGAGAAAGTTTTATTTGTGCCAGAAGGACAGAGTTGTACCTTTTTGTGATGGACAGGATTTGAGGCAGAAGCCAGCTGTAAAGACAAGAGGTAAAAATTGGACTGACTGGGTCAGTCTCTCCTATCTCTGGACAAAAATTCCTGCCATGTTTCTCAAAACGCTTGTCCTTTTTATTTCAAAAAAGAAATACACCCTCACCCTCCAGATCAACTATATTCAGAAATCTCTTTCTTGAAGCGCTTTTCTGATCGAAAAAGTCACTTGGATGAAGCCAACATCTTTTGCATTTCTGCAGCATTTTTTGCGTCTTTAGCCTAAAATGACATTTCATATTGTTCGCATCTCCTGTTAGTGCCAGCACATGACATGATAGCCTATCAAATAAGACACACTAGTCAAAACACATTATTTTTAAGTGTGGGGAGGCCAGATGCTACTTTGTGTAGCCTGAAACAGTTTATCATTGCTCTGACTGGAAAAGTCTCCCAGCTGAACCCTTGCTCTCCAACCTCTCTGTGGATGGCAGGGAGATGCTGAGTTGATGAGCTATTTCTCTGGGATAAACTGGATCCTAAAAAGACATCCAGTGTGACTGACCACCCATGCAGTGATCTTGCTTTTCTTGATGGATTGTCTTCTGAAATGTTAAATAAATTATTTAAAGCCATCTTGTCTAAATTAATATCTGTGCCTGTTCCTGTCTTTCATTAAGAAGGAGCAGAAGAATTATTTCAAATATATTTTGTATCATTCTGAATTTAATTTCTGGTTTGGCTAAGTGGCTTTCCTTCAGTCTTTGGAAGTTGAATGTACACTCTTCAGATCCTCAGGTAACTACATATCAGTGAAAGCTGAAATTCAAAATCTGGAACAGTCTGCCTGGTTGCAGGATGTGACTCGGCAAGTGATGAAAACAAAGCAGCCAGACTCTTCTCTGGGCAGCCCTCACTGGTCCCCAGCTCCCATCTGAGCTAACGTGGAGCTTCTGTTCCACAACCAAACATGTGCAGTAGTGCTGCTGACAAAGGAATAAATCCATTAGTGCCCTTGATGAGGATTATATGAAGTACTGTCTGGAGTGCCCAGAAAATCTTTCCAGACATAAGGTCCTACAATCCACTTTAGAGAAATTAAAATAAAAATCTAGGCAAAAATAGGATTCTTGTATCCAAGAATTGACTGCCAGGCACTTAACAATTAGTTCTGCAGGGCTGATAATTCTGTCATTCTTCATGCATGAATTGGTGGGACTTTCTAGGTGATTTCAAGCAAGCGAAGTAGAGAGCCACAGCCTGTAAATTCTATGTTAGCATTTTAGCTGATGTACAGCAGGTAATGTGGGAGCTTTGGAAATAATAACTACTAGGCTATGACCATAGGAGAAAATACTGGCTCATATCCAGTGTTAACACCTAGTGTACAGTCATCCCTAGACCAAGGGAAGGCCTGAAAATACATATATACACATGCATTTAATCAAATAAGGGATGAGAGAGTGAATGATGTGCAGCAGAAGCTATTTTGACACCTATCTCATTGGAAAAAGTGTTTAAGGAGAATTGACTTACATAATAATTTAATCTTTTAATACTGCTGAGATCAGTCAAATTCGCAGACGGAAGCTCTCGCTGATATTGAAGTAGTGACTCCTCACACATCACATTATCAGAGGACATATGAAGGGGAAAAAAGGTTTATTTCTTGGGTCAGATGTATGTCTTTAGCCTTCCTAACCTCTTTTGGAAGCATATTCCCCTTACTCCTTTCACCTCCCTGCTGGCTCTCCCAAAGAGATGCTGCAGAGCATAGCACTGGGAACTTTCTTAAGAAAGCTCTGCCATGGCTGAAAGATGCTTCATGTGCAATGCTTGCTTGAAATCAAAACAAAGAGCCAGAGAGCATCCACTTGTGGAGCAAAGGCAGGGATGCCCTGAATTT
Organism: Lanius collurio; assembly: GCA_020086605.1. NCBI lineage: Eukaryota > Metazoa > Chordata > Aves > Passeriformes > Laniidae > Lanius > Lanius collurio. Next base: position 427,292 of record JACBWW010000058.1, on the reverse strand, counting down.
TGGGAGAGAGCTTCAGCAGGTGGGAATCTGAACCCTGTGGATAAGCCTAGGGATAATTTATGTTACTCATCTCCAGTCTTCACAGAGTCAGCAACTGCTGCTCTTTTGAGGTAAAACAGAACTTTCTCAGGCCAGGAACATCTGCAGGAGTGGTTCAAAGGTCTAGGAGGAGGATGGTGATGGTGCTGCTGCTCTCTCCAAAAGTGCAGAATTGCTTTAGCAGGTTTGCTGGTACCTCCCCCCCTCTTCAATAGCATCCAACAGGAAGTGAGGTCCCACAGCAACTTAGGGATAAAGTCCTTAGGCAGGCTTTCTAATCACTTGCAATGAAGAACTGCCATGATAAATCCTGGTTCAGACCCAGCTCTGATGAGAGAAAAGAGATTCCTCCTGGGTCTTTGCTGACCAGCTCCAAGGCACAGCGTCCTTGGCAAACCCTCCCTGCTGCACTGCGCTGCTGCCAGCTGCTCAGGGCAGCCTGGGGAGCACCTTCACCCTGCGTGTTCCTTCTCCTGAAACCTTGCTTGTACAATTACAGAGCACCTCTTAACAACAAAGAAAGTGTGTGCAAGCAGCTCGCCTGAAAATCACTGTTTGGGTGGGCGTTGAGTGAGAGCTCCGAAGGAAGTGCTTGCTGCTGCTCAAGAGGGAGCTCACCAGCCCACTCTCCCTGAGAGCAAGTGGAAAATGAGACACCAAATGTCAGCTGAAAACGTCTGGCACCACTATGCTGCAGCCTGAGCCTAAATTCCTCCTGCAGCCACTCCAAGTACAAACTTGAAGCTAGTTTTTCTACATAAACTGCTCAAAAAAATACCCTTCCCATATTAGCTGCTTCACCAAGGGGAAAAAAAGAGATGGAACATGGTGAAATAAATTACATTCACTTCTTTTCTCAGGCACAAAATAGGCTTGCTGAACACAGTAATTTATTAATTTTAAATGTCCCTATGCAAATCAGTTCCCTGGAATAAGATAAAATCCACTTTCCTTTTTAAAAATAATCTAGGGCTTTTTATGTTTGAGATGATGGCAAGATGTCCTAGTGCACTTTGAAAAAAAATACTGTGCTCTGTCTTTGCAGCAATGCATCGTAATTATTCAGCCTGCTGCCATAATTAATAATAGAAACCAATGAATTAAGACACTAATAATCCCCAGATGTTCAAATGGAGAACAAAATACTTTCAGCTTGTCAGCATATATATGGGGGCTATGCTATATATGTTAAAGCTGTTGCTGAACTTCGGAAATCAAGAAGCACTTTTTTTTTACAACATCTGTGAATATTTCTTCCCTCTTTCAGGAAACTGATTGAAATCAAGCAACTTGTTAATCATTTTCCTGCATACATAACAAGATTGTCTACTCAAAACTAAAGAGGACTGCTTTTCTTATTTTTTCCCCCTTGTTTTCACAGTATCTGTTATCCCCTTGAATTCATACATGCCTTACCCTAGAGATTTTACAGGCTCCTCAAAGCAAGGCTCCTGAACACACAAGGAGGTGCTACCAAGTAGTTACTGCAACACAAGGTGCAATACAACCCAAAATTGCACAGTGATGCAAGTACATGGCTGCAACAATTGCTTGCAATTCTGAATGGGAACACTCAGCAATATGAGCTAAACTGAAAGGGGAAAAAACCCACAGGGGCTAATGTGTTACTCAAAAGCAGCATTTTCTCCATGTCCAGGTGCTCACATTAGACTCAGCTCCTCCCTGGGATGATTGTTTTGTTCAGGAAGGTAAGGCAGGCTGCAGCCTCACCTTGTCTGGCCTCCTCTGCTTCCCTGTCACCACATTTCATCCTCTGACCCCGACTGAGGCCACCCCTAAAAGCAGCAGTCACTGCTCTTGGATGCTGCACTCCACAGCTGATTGCAGGACATCAGGAAGAGGCTGCTGCACTGAGCCCTCCCTCCAGCAGCTCCACAGAGTGGCTCATCCCCACATGCCAGCACCTGCCACTTCCCAGGCCAGCAGACTGGCGAGGTCTCTGGCTCCCCGTGCTGTCTCTGTGTCAGCTGTCCCCAAGCCATCTCTCCAGAGTTTTGTGGATGAAATAACACAGAGCTCTTTAAGGCAGCTGCTACAGGGGCCTGTCTTGAGGGCTGCAGTCATTGCTAGGGTTGTGATTTAATGATGTGGGGCTGTACTGTGGATTTATCAAAGTCCTGGGTAAAGAGGCTCTTACAGTTTGTGCTGCCTTCTTTTGTGTCAGGATTGAATAAATCTGTGTTAACTCCATTCTTAGAATAGATTAAATCCCTCTTTGTGCTAACTCAGCTACTCTTTGTTTTTGGCAAGCTGCTGACGTTCCCTTCACTCAGATTCTCCTGCCTAAGAGAGATGCCACCAGTCCTGTGGGAGCAGCATCCTCCCCCTTCAGAAACCAGCAGTATAAAGAAATAAAGTCATAGTTTATCTCCTTGCATATGATCTCCTTAGGCAGCTCATGACAGAGCCCTTAGAGGATGAGTTAACCTTATTATTATTGTAATTCTGTGTTGAAAAAGAGTTGGTGTCAGTTTAGAGATTTGTGAGGTTCCCTCCAATTAGGCTGCATGCCTGAAGGCTGAGGGGCGAGTGCTGGATCCATCACACACGCACAGCAGGAACAGAGCGGGTGTCACCCTCTGGGAGAAATTCCTCCCAACAGCTGAGCCAAAGGCTTGTTTTCTCTCCCATCCACCTCTCCTCCAGCTACTCATTAGTGCTGGTGCTGGAGGGGGTAAAAAATGGACAGGAACAACCAGATCAGGGCTCCTCTCTATGTGCTCCCCCGTGAAAAAGTACGCCTGAGAATCTCAATTTACTGTTTAATACCAGATTAAATAGAGATGGAAATACCACCCCACTATATGGAAGTTAGCAGCACAAGATGCTTCTTTATGTGACCAAATGGTGTCTCATTCAGAGAAAGGGCATGGATGTGCAGAGGAGGCAGAGGGTGGCTAGGAGGGACACCGCCAGAGGAACAGCTCCATGTGCAGCACTGTTTTGGGGCACAGGAGACAGACCACCACCCCTACTACACAGCCCACAGCACACACACGATTCTCACTTTCTCACTAACTGGCAGCTCTTCACAACCCTTCCCAGCCTGGCACGGCAGTGACACAGCAATATCAGTTAGCTTAGTTAAGTGATGATTAAGGAACAAAACTCCCCGAACTTGACCAAGTGGCATCCTGCTGTCTCTGCTTTGTGTGCTACTATGCAATTTCTATATCAAAGCAGCCTGGCTAGTGCAGCACTCCAGAGCAGCTTATTTATATGTAGATGTGGCTATATGACATTTCCAAATGCCATACATTTGCATATGAAGGTTCCACTTTTTTTTTTCCCCACTTCAAGTAAACAGAGTGCTGCAATTCCAAAGCAGTGCTTTCACTCACTTAGAGCTGACTGGGAACCATCCTCCTTAAGCAGCTTAAAAAAACCCTGAAACATCTAATTTTCACAATTCAGCAACCTTGGCTATCAGTAGTGTCTCTGGGTGGGTCTTGTGATTTATAGCTGTACCTTTGATACCAAACCAAGCTCGGAGAGCAGAACTGCAAGACCTTAAGATTTCATATGAAATGGCAACAGATAATCTGCAACACCAATCAATATTTGCAAATAGGTCTCGGACATATGATGGAAGCTTGTGGTCATCCTAAAAAAGCTTGTGGGTCACATTCATTATAGCTATGAAGATGGCATTGATTTTTGTCACTGATTCTCCACCTGAAAACAAGAGCAGGAGCATGTTGAAAGAGCAGCTGAGGAGCTCTGAAACAGCAAACCTAACACAAAACCACAACCTTATGTAACACCAGGAAAGCCAAGTGGACATTATATATTCAGCTTTCTTGTCAAGGGAAGATAAGGCTGAAGCAGATGGTATGTGGGCAAAGTTTCAACCTGAATACATTGCCTTCTAAAAACCAACAGTGCTATGAAAACAGCCCAATTTTGTGGCACGAGGCCGATGAACATGTTACCTGCACATTAAAGAGCTGCCTGATGCCAGGCCTCGAGGTATGTGCTACAGAGGAGCTGGAAGAGTTTCCTGTTGGCAACGTTTGCATGGAGAAACTCAGCTCTCAGCACTTCTCCTGTACCACCTTGCATGCACAGAGTGAATTATGCATAATGCACAGCCCCATCCTCATGCACGCTGGAGCTGGGGTGCACAGCCGAGGGAAGTGGCCCTTCAGCATCCATCAGCAGGTGGTGTGGGAGGGCTGGTGGCCACCAGACATCAGCTGTCCTCCTCTCCCACAGCTCAGCCCTGCTCCCTGTCTGACCTCCCTGCTCCCTCCACATCCCCTTGGGGTGGGAAATGTTGAGGTGAGGATGAGCCCATCCTGTGAGCCCTGAGGCTCTGTCTGCTCCCAGAAGACCGTGAGAGGTACTTCCTGACTGTGACAACAGGCACCACAACTCTCAGGAGTCACCCTCACTGTGGTCTCTGCTTATGGAGTTTCATCCACCCACCACTGCATTTCCAGAGCACCTCATCCTCCACTGCCAGCTAGTAGATAGCATCAACTATGACAAATGGGATGAGGTGCCAGAAAGCTGATAAATACTTTTGATATGGCTCTAAAAATAGTGAAGGGATATTTGTATCCTTCTGACACTTTTTGAAAAGTAGATGGATATGCATGACCTAAGTTTTAAGAGGGGTGTCAGGAATATTGATGTGTGGAAGGGAGCAGGATCGTTTTGCTGGCATTGCCCCAGGGGACAGTCGCATGACTAATGATGTCTCCATCTCCCAGCTGAGGGTGTGCTTGGACGAGGCTCCAGCAGAAACACAGGAGCCGATCCAGAAAAAAACAGGATTCTTCTTGCCTACCTCGGACATATCTTTTCCTCCATGGGGATGATGAAATGGGAGAAATGGGGTGCAAGGGCTCTTGGAGCAGCCTTACTGTGCCCTAAGTTATGCCCTCTCAACTCCTGCCAGGTTAACTCCTATACCATGTATGATTGAGTCTGATGTGTTCCTGGGATCACACCTGTAAATTTAATCTGGTATTTATAACCCCCCTCTGGAAATGTGGAAGCCAAATACAGTTTCTTCCTCTTCCCTCCAGTCTCTAGAACAATACAGACTCCAAAGCTCTGCAGTTTGCACATCCAATCCCAGATATCCTGAAGTTTCCCCTTCTTTGGCACCTATGCAGGTGGCTTGCAGGAATTTAAGTACCAGTGCAACTAGCAGCACTTCCAGATATTAAGGACTACACCGATAGAAATCGCTTTTAAGCAATTAAACTGCAGATGAACAAAGCTTGCTTCCAGTTGGAATGGAGATACACTTACATCCTGTATACCCACCTGATCAAACTCAGAGAACAGGCACGTCTTACATAACACAGAGCTGCATTTTCCATCCATCCTCACCCCTTCAGCTGTGTGTGTGGCTTTTACTGGCAGAACGATCAGCCAGGCAATCAATGAAACAAAGCAGGAACTTCCTTTTGAGAAACTGCTGCACATAAAAGCACACCCTAATCCAATTACCAGGCTGCCCCCTAATTTCCAATAGGAACTCCAGGTCTGAATGGATTGTTTTCCACAGAGAAGCAGTGTTTGAAAAGGTCTCTGACTTATATTTATGTCTGCCAGCATGGTGTTATAAGACTTTACTTTCTGGTTGCACACTTCAAACAAACTCAAAAAATTACAACTGAAAGCAAGTATGAATGGCAAAATTGTCAGAGAGGTTTGATAGAAGGCACGGAGACGAAAAGGTTACCCAAGGTACGTGACAGCGCGGACAAGTAGGTCAGGGATGTCATTTTGGCTACAAGGCGTTTCCTTCAGTCCTTTTGACAATCTGAGGGTTTTACAGTCATAGTTTTGCACTGATTTCATATTCAGTTTTGATTACTAAAAGCAGTCCTTTTTTTCCCTTTTTTTTGCGGCACATGTTGGCAAGATGCTGCCAAGCTGAAGTGTGACACCCATTTGGCTCCCTTCCCTCCTTTCTTTTTTTTCCAAGGTAGCATCTGTGCTTGTAAAAACATGCTGCCTGAGAGGATTCATCCAGGAAACTAAAGAAAGAGCTGCAGAATTTGGGGGAAGTGTGTGTGAGAAAATAGGAGACTGAAATAAAAATACTTGACTCCTATATGTGGTATTTTTGTACACTTCCTGAATCACATGCCTGGCAAATCCCTTGTGAATATCCTGGATATTTTAGTTGCCAGAGCATGACCCTGAATGGCCTGTGACTACTCAGAGATATTTCTGCTGTTAGTTAAAAGCATGGTTTCAGCCATACTTTTCACTGTTTTGTTCAGGCTATTCAGGAAAGTTTTGTTACGCTCAGAAACATTTTATTGGCATGTTGCAAACCCGTGATCACTCCTCCGTACAAATCAAACACTGCACTTGCTGAGGGATGAATCCTGCGTGGTTTGATGCTATTTTTATTCACCCTTCTGCCCTGAGTCCTGCATTGTAAAACTGTGATGGCAATGGGTCCACACAGCCTACAACCTTGCTTTTTGTATCAGTCCAGCTGTATTGTTAAAATCTTTCACTGCTGCTCAGAGGTTGGCTTTCAGCAGACTATATGTTTGAAATTCCTCCCTGGTAAACAGGAGCATACCAAGCAGTGTGCTTCCTTTCCCATGCCTGGAACTGGAGAGATATCCCTTACTATTCCCAATTTTAAGTGTAGGAGAAAATGGCAAAACAATATAAAATGCCACTGCAGCAAAACCTGGTACATTCCTTTTTTACCAAAGATACACTTTCCAATCTGTCATGAAACCCTGTGATGGAGAGACAGAGCCAAAACCTTTGCATGTTCTTGGGTTTGCATCAAAAGGGTTCAACGTCACCACACAATTTAAGCTTGTTGTCTATTACTCCATTACTCCAAGGTCTATTGGGCAGCAGCTGACCTCTGAGATGCACAGAGGAGCCCACCCAACGCTGCAGAACACACTCTGTGCCTCTCACAGCCTGGGGGGCTGCGAGAGACCCCTCCAGGGTGTGCTCACCCTGAGGACACCGCTATGGAGCTGTCAGCTCTCCTTGTCTGCCGACTGCCAACTCTTCCACAAGCACGCTGTCCTTGAGCTGACTTCCCCACGGACCCAGCCCAGACTCTGCCTGCTGAAGTAAGCCAACAGCAAACAGGGTCTGGCTGTCTGTCTCCCACCAAACTCTTCCATCCAGACCCGTGGCTCCCCCTGTGTGATGGGACAGAACGCCAGCACAGAGCTCGCCCTGCCATTTCCTTCCATGAAGAGTGGAAGGGCTTCTCTAATCCACAGAGGTCCTGCGAGTCATCACCAGTCACACAGCCCATTTCGAAGCACAGACAGAAAATCTTTTATACACCTGTTATTATTGTCTTACAGGAGTGCCACAGAAGTGAGCTGTAAAGATGGCATTTGTGAAAATAAAGGGTTTGGTATTTTAACTCTGCGCTCGCTTCTAGAGCTAATATTGAAAATGGGAGAGGCTGAATGGAAAAGAAAGGGCAATTCTGGGAAACGGAAAATTTACTAAGAATAAAAATGGATGAAAAAGCCGTACAGAGAAATCTCAAAGCCATTAAACTCAATGGCCATTCTCCCACTACTTTAAGCGAGGCCAGAATTTTACCTACTGCCTCTTTAAATCTTATTGACTCTTATTAACAGTATTTTAAACCAAACAGCTGACATCCTGCTGCCCAGCCAAGGCCTTTTAAATCACTGAAATGCAGGATGGAAAAAAATCTGCAGTGCCAGATGTGTCTAAAAACAGTCACAGTTCTTGTTGAGGCAATCTGCAGAGGAAAATGTTTAGCATTTATCATGCCTGACAAAACACTAATAGTTTATCAGTTTTGATATTATAGACTAATAACAAGCTTTTCCATGGTTACTTCATTTGCAGAGCATAGAAACAGGCTACACTACTGTTTCTTGATTTTAGAACAGTGCTTTTTATTTAATCCTTTCCCATCCTAGCTGGATGGAAGTACACTTCCATTATTAAATGAAATTGTAAGCTAAATACTCTAGGGAAGGGGTGTTTTTGACGTATACTTGACACAGCTTTAAACCACAGATAAAATAAGAGGAAGACTGAAACCACAGGGAGAGTTTTAATTTTTTTTTCCCCCTGAAAAATATTTTGCCATTATGTAATTGCTGTCTAAAATGGCTAAGGCTTGTGATAACAGCAGTAGGCAAAGCAGTGCATTTTGATTCAGTGCTGATTATATTCTGACATGCACTGCCACTGGTACTCTAATAGCACATTTTGTTTACAGCTGTTGTATTTCCAAGAAGAGAGTTTCACAGTCACTTAACGCTCATGGGTACAAGGTAATATGACAGCCCAAGTGTGTAAGAAGTCACCTTTCTAGGCAGGTAAATGTTGCTTTTCAAACCTGAGTTATTAGGAGCACTTCTGCTTGCTCAGTGATACCTTAAACCGCCAAGGCTGGGTTTATCCTGAATGCAGAGGAATGTCTCTGTGGGCAGAAGGATGGCAGAAGGCACAGCTTATATTCAAAGTTCTGAAATTCATACTTTCTCTAAAGCATTTCCATTTTCCTTCAGAAACAAGTTTCTGTCACTCCTGGTTTCATACACTAAATGCTAATACGAAAAGAATTTTTGTGTTGCATTGCTTGAAAAATCAGAGCAAGCTGTGGCTTTTAGCAGGTGTGTCCAATGGAAAAGGTAAATACACCCTTTAGCAGGTGTATTCAATTTAGCAGGTGTATTCAATGGAAAGAAGTGGAACCATCAGCCAAGTGAAGCTCTTGTGGCAAAATATTTGTCTGTGTTTACATTCTTTACTCAAATCTACTAAACCAGGCAAAATTTGCCCCTTGTCTCCATCTAGTCTAATTCTGAAGGTCTGCTAAGAATAAATACACAGCTCCTTCTTTTCCTCTCCAACCATATTTCCCTAAATTCCACCAGATGTGTTTATACTCCTGAATCCAGGTGAAAGCCTTTGCTATCTTAAGGCTCAGGTTACCACTGCACGTGTCTAAGTGATCAAATTATCTTGTGTTTGTATTGCAATTTGACATGATGATACTCCTTCTACAAAAGAGGATGTTTCAGTCAGTTCTAAGTAGCAACTCTCCTTACGGTTACAATTTATTTATTACAACTGTCATATGCTTTCATCTCATGGTATTTTGATATCTAATTTCATAAAGAATGCCAAAACATCCCATGAAACAAAATTCTGAGGAAATTCAGTTCTATGAATATTTCAAAATAAATTTTTTTTACCATTTCAGACTAGATCAAACACAAATATTTAAATGCTGATGTTTCCTGAAAATGGATGTTCTAGCATCTCATTATAACTTTAACTCTCAAATCCTTGGGAAGGCTCTGTAATTCCTAACAGCAAATTTACAGAAACTATGCCTAAAATAGAGCTGCTGGGCATAAAAATACCCTGTGGTACCCCTTAATATCTATCAACTAATTCAAATTAGTGTAGTGGATGGCAAACAGCTGCTGTACACCATCTTGAACAGTATCCTTCAAAGATGACTCTTGAGATATTAAAGTGCCTGGAGCCCAGAGGAAGGATGAAACAACCAAGGGTGAGGGAAATTCCTCCTCAAATCCAGAAAACAGGATTAATTTTCCACCCTAGTCCTTGGGGAAGATTGATAGTCTTGTCTCAGATCCCTTTTTTTTTTTTTTTACTTTTTTTCCTGGTAGAGGAAGCAGGGGAGTTCAGAAAGAAGATGCTATCAAGAGGGAAATGCCTTCAGGGTGTCAGAATGCCAAAGACAGTTGGTATCTACCATCCTTGTGGCATGTGGCTGAAGTGCTAGGGGTTCCAGATGGACACCCACAACAGCAGCACAGCTGATACAGCGTGAAACACGGGCACCACAGCAGAGTCCCCCAGCAGGCACATGTGCCACCACTCTGCATCACCCCAAGTGTCAGACTGTTGGCCCTACAGAGGAACTGGGCTGCACAGTCCTTCCAGATCCCAAAGGGAGAAGAACTTAAGCTTCCCTGTGGCTTCTGGTGGGCAGTGGGTCTGGGGCTGTCTGCAGTAAATTTAGGTATCTAAATCTGTGAGATCTGTGAAGCCACTTCATGGCCTGCATTGTTAGATGGAGCTCATACAAAACTCTGCTCTTTAATGCTGGTCTGCCTCTAAGGAGGGGCCTGAAAAGTGGCAAAGATGCAGTATTAACTAGGTGCTACAATGTGATTTAGTCAGATATAAAAAGGCCTTTTTGGATAACTGTAAACCCTTTCACAAAGGTGGGGGTCACAGCCAGGAATTATGGTGCATATTCCATATATCCATGGCAGATGAACACTGCCTGTAGATCATGTTCCTTCATTCCCATAGAGCTCTGAAAACAGAGGTTAGCAAAAACAAGTTTTGGGAGTTGCTTTAACTAGAGCGTAACAACTAGCATGATTGCAAACCATAAAAGTGATTTTCCAAGGGTCCCCCCTACCTTTGCCATTAGAGGTCCTTTTTAAGCAGTAGCTATCTGGTTAAAGACAGCTTGAGAAATCAGGCACAATTCAGCTTGTGCTGAGTTTTGGGATCACATTTTTTAGGCATGAGCAGGAAGGTGTCTTTTCTTTTCTGCCAGTTTTACCTCCCTTTGAGCTTACCCATTCCTCTGATCAAAACACAGATACAGAGCAGAGGGCCAAAAGATCAGCAAGGACTGAAAGGTTCAGGTTTGCTCGTGAAGATGGGTTCTTGTGCTCCAAATAACACCAAGCTTATGTAAATGAAACATTATGTGTTTATGGACTGGGACACAAATGGAAGAATCTGTAGAAATGCCTACATGAACTAAGGTCTGCTCATCTCTGTTGCACTAAGAATTTCTGTTTTTATCCATAACCTTTAAGAGAACAAAATGTTACAGAAGGCTGCTAACATCACAGCATAAGGGGAAAACCAGCAAGTAAGGCACGCAGTCTTGGGCAAGCAGAAGAAGTGTTTGGAGCAAGCTTTGTAAATTTCTCACAGTTCTGATGGAAATCCCAGATGAAAAATATACTTGGATTACAACCTCCACCCTCACCACACATCTTAAAGAAGCTTTACACCTGAATTCATTTCCAGGAGTTAAATGCTTCAGGGATGCTGACAACTGTAAAACAGCCTGGTCTGATTTTGTATTTTTTAAGGCTGCCCATGCCAATACTGCAAGTTGCAAGCTGGAACTTGTTTTTCCTATTTGTTTCCTACAGATCAAATTCTTAGCCTGGATTTACTGAATTTTCAGGCTACCAAGGCTTTAATGCAAATCAAATAGCTTTCTTTATAATGTTCACTTGCAACAATACTGAATTTGTTTATTATGGGAAGAAAGCACAAACGAATTCTGCAACTTTTGATTCACATTCATTAGTGACTGAATTAAGGGCTAAGCTTTAGAGGCACAAATGGAAATGTGCTTCCTCCTTGAGCTACATCATTCTACGTAAAGAGATGTCTAGCAGTTCACCTGAGACCTAATTTAAGTTTTAATGCTAACAATTACAGGTTCCATGAGCATGACACTGGGAAATTGTAAGTAATGAAAAGGCACAATTTATCTCATTATAAAACCACAACCCCCCCCAGAAATCCAAAAAAACCAAGGCACATTTTACCGAGCCTAGCGCATGCAATTCAAAGTTAGAGAAGAACTCCCATAAAAAGTGAGGTGTTCTCTTGAGGCTGGCAGATTAAATGAGCAATATTTCTCTCTCCCTCTCGCTTGTTTTTAAAATCTCCATAAGCCTGTTTTTATTTTGCATGCTCCTCAGGAAGAGACTGTTAGGAGTAAGTGCTGTTAAATCACATGGCACAGTGCTCTGGAGTGCTGCAGCTTCCTTCCTGGCAGGGGGCTTGTTTGTGAGGCTATTATGTGACCCCTACAACAGTGCCTGTCTCCCATTCCAAAAAAATTACGTGGATTTCAGCCAGATAGAGCCAAGCAGGATCTGAAGGTAAAATTGAGAGGGTTCTACAGAAGAAAAGCACTTGGGGTAGCCTGTGCTGCAGTGCCCATAGCAAGACAGTTGCATTATTGCCCCAGTCTTTCCTGCTTTAGAAATAAAGCATCCAGTCTTCCTCATGACTCAGAAAAATGCTGGAGTGGGACTTTCCACACTCCACCTTTTACAGCCCTGGAGTTAAATCACAAAAAGAAGCAGCTGCAAATTTTCATTTCAAAAACACCCAGGACAAGCGGAGGTTTGAGGGCCAAGAGAGTCATGGGGACTGACTGTTGGCTACTCAGACTTGAGTTCAGAAGTAGCTGGCAGTAAGATTTACTGACTTACCAGCTGGTATCTATCTCTGCCTTTTAGATTTTCATCTGTATGTCAACAACACTGGAGGAGATGCAAGGCAGCAGAAGGGCTGGAGACCACCAGGCTACCAGAACACAGTGATCTCTCTCTTGTGTTTGAAAACCTCTCAGAAGAATGTAGACTCTTTTTTTCTCCTGTGTTTTGCAGAGCTCATCTACCACCTTTTGAGGACTTTCACTGTGCATAAAACTTAAATATATTTTCATAAAACCTTGCAAACAAATGCAGATAGCAATTCGTAAATGCAAATAACAATTCAAGCAACATTTAAAAAAAAAAGTACCAATTGTACCATTTTTGTTTGTCCACAGGTCGGAGAGTGTGTCTGTGTGTGTGTCTGAGTGCAGGTGGAGGCCACAGCTAGAAAGCATTCATGCTGCCACACAGCTGTCATAATATTAAAATCTAGGGTTTTTTTCAATTTTAAAGTGGTTTGATGGAATAGCAGGAACGCTTTCTATATATTCTATTTGTTTAGTGCGACAAACTCTGACTCCAAGTCTGAGGAATCAAAAGCCAAGCAAATCTGCATATGCAAGGATGTAATTTTCCCCACATTCTTACAAAGCTTCAGATGAGAAATAGTTCCTCTCTAGCCATGATGGTTGCACAGTGTTCAGCTTTGTGTCTCACTTGCTAATTCCATTAAGAAGAAAGGAAAGCCTGGTTCACAAAGGCATAGCAAAAATGCACCATAGTTTATATCCCATAGCTAAGCACTGGGGCTTTATTATTCTTCAGCAGTTCAGCAAATGGCTGACATAGTAGTAGACACAAAATTTAATTTAAATAGACAATGTCAAATAGTTTAGACGCCAAACTTAACCTACTTTGAAAATGTTATGATCTGGAGAAGGACTCTAGTCTGAAGTACTCATATTTTAGTCCAGGAGGAAAAAAGAAAATTAGAAAACAGTCACTACAGAAATTCAGCACTGCTGTTCTGATTCCTGGCCACTCTCCAGTCCTGTTACATACAACGAAGATGGCTGTGACTGAATTGTATTTATTTTGGAGTCCAAGACTCCTGGACTTTTGAGGGGACTCACTGAAGAGTCTGAGACTCTCCTTTATCCTTGTAATCTGCAATGGCTCTCATGGCCTTCATCCCACAGCCATGTCCCAGCCAAGGGAAGATGATGTGTTGACACAGATGGATTCTGCCCTTTTTGGTGGAGCTCTGAGTTTGCTTGGGCAACACAGCCATCTGCCGGATTACTCGCCCGAGCACCCCTGGGAGTGCCAGCACGGCCCCGGTGCCAGAAAGCGGTCTGAAAATCATCCAAGACTGTCATGTAGGTTTGAAACCCCATGGGAAGCCAGGAGGGCGAGCAGGGAACAGAGCAGCCATGTGAAGACGTGCAGCATTTTGTGCTTGTTATCGGTTCAGGGCACAGCAACAGCTCTGGCAAGACAGGCCAAGACACTGCCTGCAGGAGAGTTTACTGCCACTGAGAACCCAAAAATACAGCTCAAACTGACCACTTGTGGAGGCACATTTTTCACCAGAGGAGACTATTTGGGCTGAAAATGCCTCCTTCCCCCTTCCATCTCTGCGCTGCTGGCATTCAGCTGCTGAGACTTGATCTAATCAATGCTCATACGGGGAGGTTTGTCTGGGCTGGAAGATGATATTATTGAATAGGTCTATCAAATTTGTCAGTGTCTTCGCTGACAATTTTCATGAATATATAACACTGAAATATGGCACATCCATACTGACTTATTCCTTATAGTGCTCAAAATGGCTTGGAAAAAAACCCTCTGTAATTTGATAATGAGAAAGGATAAAATCATTAGGGGGATAATTGCTAATATCCAGACCTTAAGAAGAGAATATAAATATTGAAGAATACAAATAAATAGGCAAGTGGATTAACAAGATGAGAACTCCTTGATTGCCTGGACTCTGAATTCCAAAATGCCACCAAAACAGCCTTACTTATAAAAATGGGGAAATTCAAGAAAACATTGATCACAGGGCTTTCAGCTCAGACACTACATTCTAAAACATACATTACACTTAAAATGCTCAAAAATGCTCTTTCATGGAAATTGCAAGGTAAAGTGTATTTGTATTGGATTTGAGAGAAAAATCCCACCCATTCATTTATTCACTAAAACCAAATTTCACTGCACAAACTTGATCAAGGTCAACAATCAGCCATTTGTTGAGGGGAGTGAAAACCTCCCCAAGTCTGATAAATACCTTAGGGTTTCAGAAAAAGAAGAGGCCAGAACTGCACAGAGGCACAAATGCACACGTGTGCAGACACCATGCTGACATGTATGGCACAGGCAGCCATGGCAAGGGAGGACTGGTGACCCTGGAGAGGTGGGACAGGGTCAGAGAAGGCCCTCCTACAGCTCACTCTTCTCAGGTTTGCTTTGTTGAAAAGGGGATACTGCTTTTTGGGAGCCTCTGATATCAGTCAGGCATTTATAGTCCTGGCATAAATCTTGCCTGTGTAAAGCAAGAGCCCTTAAGAAGCGAGGCAATGCAAACCTAATGCAGATTACCCCCCAAAGGAATGAGTACCCTCAGCTTTGCAAACAGCAAGATTTGTGCATTACTGGTGAGTATCAGTGGGCTGGCCAGAAGAGGAGGGAGCAGAGATGCTGATTGAACAGACGGTTTGAGTAGTTTGGTATGGAAAAACTCAGCTGGGTGTTGGGACTTGTGGCTGGTCGCAGAGCTGCCGCCTTCCTGGGCCCCCACGGTGGGCATGTGGGGGTGGTTATGGAAAAACCCACACTGCTCAGCCACCACAGTCCCTGCAAAGAGCATTTGGCACAGCTGCATAATTGATAACATCAATTATGCCCACTGCTGTATTCTCCCCTGGGAAAGCCCGTCCATACGAGTCAATGTTTTTAAAAGCGTGCAATGTTCACGGTCTTGGCATTTTTTAGTGCCGTTAAATGGTAGAGAACAAAGGTATTCTGTGGAAAGCCACAGGCTCAGGGAAATTGCTTCAGAGGCTGAGGAACTGTTGCTTTTCCACACAAAGCTTCCCATGGTTAGGGCAACACTTCTGTCTGAGGAGATGGCAAGGTGGGAAAAAAGTAGCACATGCCACATTCTTATAACAGCCATTACCATCAAATGTTTCTGCAGCTGAAAGAACACGAGGATGGCACAGAGCTTCCTGTCTGGCAAATGCATGAATGTTCACTGAGCCTCAGTTTTATACTGCTGTCTTATTTTCCCCTGATTATTTCTGAAAGGCTGGAGTTGTTGCAGCTTTTTGATACAGCAGTCCCTTTCCCCTAGGGTCTCCTGATGGGGTTATGCCACAAACATTTGGGGACACTAGAGGAATGTACATTGCCCTGCATGAAGTAGCAATATTCACCCTACATGCTGTTACTGTACATAAAAATGAAAAATTTAAGCCAGAGCAATAGTTAGGTACACACAAAAATGATATCAGCTGGCACAGGCGACTGTGGCTGAGGTTCAGTCAATGGACAGTACCTGATGAGACCTGCCCAGAGGACACAGTCACCACCCTTGGGAAGCCCACTGTGGCCTGAGCCACACCAGAAGCCCCAAGAAGTGGCTTTCTAAGGTGCAATGATGGCGTCTTCCTGTGCCAGAGGTACCTACTGCACTTCACTGCTGATTCAGGATGTCTCCATCACTCCCATGGCTGTAGGGGAGGGAGGTGCTCTGTCTCCTTTCCACAGATCTCTGTTGTCTCCCACTGGACCATCTATTCCCACACTCCTCCTGATCTCTTGGCACTTGGAGACCATCTCCACTACAGACCTGCTCCTCTTTGCCATGGTTCTGCTCTCCCTGCCCAGTAACCCCGTTCCCTCCTGAGTTCCCTCCTTGGCTCCCAACCCCTGACAACCTTTTGCTGCAATCAATTTTCTTCATCCCACCTCTCCTCTTGAGTGTGGGCTGAAATATCATCTCTCTCCTGAGCAACAGCTGTTCTTGTCCTCCAGCTCACTTGAGCTCAAGGTGCCTTCTGTGCTCCTCTTCCTCCATGACCCATGATGTGGCTTTCTCTTGCCACTACTGCGATCTCCTCCTCATCCCTAATCCCCAACCTGCCTTTTGTCCCTTCTTGTTACAACTCAGTTACTTCATGCTTAGCCGTGCTGCCTCCTCTCTGCCATCCTAAAGCAAACCCACCAGACAGCAGCAGCAGCACAGGACAGGCTGCACACTGAAAAGGGGCTCCAGGCCTTCATCTTGGCTTGGGGAAGTCAGTGCTCTCAGCTCTCCAGCAAGAAAGAGAAGGGATTTAATATAACATTACTTGGCCTTGTTTCTAACTTAAAATAAATAATTTTCGCCTACTTGGCCCTATCTCCTGCCTGTCACTGGATACCACCTCAGCCTTTTGAGCATTTTAAGAAAACTGACTACTTCCTCCCACAAAAAGCTGAGGGTAACCAAGAGTTTGGAGGAAAGACACTGAAGACTGTTTTCTCTTTACTTGTTCCTGTCTTCACCAGTGAAGGGCTCCTTTTACAGCAGGAAATATCTGGACCGTGGCTCACCCTTGATCTTTCAGAAATTCATCCCAGCATTTTCTTTCCATGGCAACTTCTACCCTCCCTGCTTTGTGCTGCAGCAGCCCCCAACACCTTGCACTGCTCTGCCTCACCGAGACATCATTTATTCAGAGCTCTATGTTTTAATCATCATGCACTGTTTTAAGTAGGAACAGAACAATCATTTCTAAGGCTGGGTACCCCACTGTCACAGGGATGGCCCAGAGGACCCACCCAGGAGATGACCAGCTGAATTAACTACTGCCTCAGGACTCTCCCAGCAAGAAGTGTTAACACCTGTGAAACGGTCAACTGGATTTCACCCAAGCCATGCAGCTCAGGCAAACCCAGGGATCTGCACCTACTCTCTCCAAACACACTAAAACCACAGAAATATCATGAAATTGAAGCAATGAATGCATCACCTGACCCATTTTCACCAGACCTTCCCAGAGGCTTTCATTCTCAGTGTGAGCTGTGAACATTTGCATGCACGTGTGCACGCACACACACACACATTCAATTTCTAAATCAATCCTCCCAGGCAAAGGGTGTAAAAAATGTCTCCCAAACCACACTAGTATTTACATGTTTTTAATTTCAAGTGCCATATAGGGCTATTCAGCCATTATATTTTACTGTAGCTTCTAAATAAATTAAACCCATTTATCATTTAAACCCCTCACATTTTAAGAACCTTATTAACTTCATAGTTAAATACCGACAGGTAATATCTATTATGGCAGTGTTTCATGGTATCCCAGCAGTGCTGTGCACTGGATTTTCACTTCCTTAAACCTGTATATCATGACAAAAATACGCATAATCTAGTGCACTGATTCTATAATTTTCAATAACGTCTGCTAATTCTGGCAAATAATTTACAGTACTTATTTCCTCTGTCAGAACAGGTGTTTTATGGCCAGAGTATCTGTAGGTTGACAAAAATAGAAGCAGCCCATTTATTAAGAAGAGAGTTTGTAGCAAAAGAAAGAGTAATGGAAAGACAGTGTTTTCTTGAAGTAAACCAGGAAAACCATGCTAGAAGATGAGGACACTTCACCTTAGCAAATAAAGGATAAAAGAGACTTACACAGATCCTGTGAATTGTGATTCTCACAGAATAGGAACCGTACCTGCATAATCTGTTCGTGCATAATGCCCATCTTCTGATTTTGTAGTTGTTGTGGTATTGTCTGTGTGAAAAGAAATGTGTTGAGTTTCCTGGGGAGCCTGGACTCGTTACAGCCAAGCCCCAGCCGCAGTGCCCAGGCAGAGCTAACTTCACTTGCACACACATCATCTCTGCTGGCTGCAAGGCTCTCCCAGGCCTGCCAGGTGAAAACAGCAGGGTCTTTTTTTCTAACAATATGTGGTAACAGATTGCAGCTGGGATAAATATATCAGTCTGAAGCAGGGGTTGTCATTTCTGCTCTACTTGAAGTAATTGGGGAGTTTTAATATGTACCCTGAAATGAACTGCCACTTAGGGTGGTTAACTTCAAAGAGATAGGAATAAATTGGAATGTGTTTAATACACCTGTATACTAGGGCCTTGTAAGTAGATGTACTGAGGATTTATGGGTCAGCTAAGGAAAAAAGGCTATTGAGAGTCTGAGCCTCAGTAGACACTTTATTTACAGGAGCTATTTAAAGGCAAATTTTCTTCATTTTTATTTTAGAGAAAAACAGGGTTTTTAAAGTCAGCTCAAGGGTTACAGGTGATGTAGTAGCTCAAGAGCTGGGAACAGAGAAGCATTGTATTTATGGGGAAACAGAGAGAGCCTTGAGCCATGATTGGAAAACTTCCTTCCAGGCACCTTGGGCATCCTGGGGCTAAGTGCAGATCACCTGAAGAACCAGCCCAAGCATTGTGTTTGGGAGCACATCTTTGGAGAGTCTCCCAAAACTGCCTCATGCTGCTCCAGTTAAGGGAGCATCAAAACATCCACCCTGGGTGGCAAAATCTGAGGGGCATTCCTGCTGTCCTGCTTCAACTGCTGCCTGGAAGCTCTGGGCGGAGCTTGGTGACTGATGCTGAAACCAGAGCAGGGCTGGGCAGTCCCCTGCTGCTGCTGTGGCCAAGGGCAGGGTTAGGAGTGGTGCCCTCCTCACACCTCTCTGCATCTGCACCATGGAGGGCTCTGCCTCTCCCCACAGCCTGTGCTCTGCAGTATAAACTGCAATGTAACAGTTGCTAAGTAAGAACCCAGCCCCGGTTCTGGGGTTTTTTTCCTCCCTCAACAAAAATTGAAAACATTCCTTGAAATGAGTTTTGTTATGAGAGTTACCTTGACATCGACCCAAAGACATGACTTCAATTTTCTCCTGTTTCTGGCATGATGCCTCTTTGATTTGACATGCATTATCATAAGATTTCCCATCGGAAGCACAAAGAGGATTGAAGTTGGTTTGAGAACAGTCAATGTTGCACACACACCTGAAAAGATACAGAAAGAGAAAAAGGAAGAGGCTAATATGAGAAACATTTTCATGACATCATAAATACATCTCAGAAATGAAAGTGTTTGTATTATCCTGACTGAACAATGCAAATCAACATAATGAAAGCAGAAAGTTCTGTTGAGAGGTCATTTGTACTTCTCGATGGAAATGAGATGCGGGGAGAGGGAAGAGGCACATAAAAGCAAGGAAAAAGAAAGATAAAAGAAGTGTGTTTTACATGGAAAACTGTGCCACAGCATTACCACTCGTAATCTCTTGTAAACCAAAGAGATATGCAGATAAAGCAAGCTGCTGAGCCCTCCTGCAAACTAAGGGGGCCACAAAATTCTTCACTGTTCAGGAGCTGTGCATTGTATGTAACCCCATATAAATGTGGGTTTATATTGATTTATGATTTGATTCTGAAAATAATTATAGCAACTAGAGGCACTCTGATTGTAACAGAAGATGTGATACTGAAGCCTCACTTCACCTCCCTGGGATAACACCACCTGCCAAGACTGAAGCAGGGATATGACCACATTCTCTGTGCCTCAGGCTGGTGGGATCCCCCCAGCTCCTGGACACAGAGAGGCTACCCACTGTTAAAACCAGCAGAGTGCTGTTTTAGGGAAGATGTTGTGCACAAGCACTTCCTGAAGCACTTGGATAACTCAGCCACCAAAAAGCCTTACCCAGGTGTTACCAGGAAGGTCAGTGCCCACTCCTGGCTTGGTGTCGTGCTCTGTGCACGGTGAAGGCTCCCACGTCCAAGGGCACAGCGTGGGCAAATGCAGGCAGGGCAATGGTGGCCCTAAGCAATCTGAGAACAATTCAGAGACCACAACTCGTGAGCTCCTGGGCTGCCCTGAGATGTGAACCAGAGCACGGGGAGGGATTCACTTCCAAAGTCTGCTCTGGATGTGAACTAACGCACTAATGTGTACACGTACTGATCCCAGCAAGCCTCGCCATTGCTTCGAAGATGGAGAAACCTAATTATTTCCATCAACAGCAGGCTGCAGACTCTTTTCTTTAGGTTTCTCCTATTTCATTATCATTAGCAATGTCAGACACCCTTGGGCATGAGCAGAGCACAGGCACGCTAATCTTCTGTCCCCCAACTGTGCCATGTAACAGACAGCTCAGCCTCAGCAAACCCAACGTGATCTTGCTTGGGGACAAAGCCAGAGGTCTAACCTGGCAGCTGCTCCAGCTCTTCTGAGCACGTAATTGTGCACATGCTGCTATCTAAACTCTTCCTGGCTCCTTCTGACATTCAGGCAAAGTAATGCGATTGATGCTCTATCTCCAGCCCACTGGTTGTGCTGAACCTCACGGCGCCAACTCCACAGCCCTCCCTTTGGAAAGCTAACTAATGGAAATGTCAAGCCTCTAGCCTCACTGCTTGATTTAAGAAAGTGTTTAAAAGTCAGTCCACCTCCCATTTGCAGCAGACATCTGGACACCTTTGACTACTGGAGGTGTAGAGGGATAAAACTTTGGTGGAAAGAGGAAGAAGGAAATGAGAGTGTGGGTCAAATCCCTCCATCACCCTGCTTGGCCTCTGGCCTCCAGGAATATGACCAGGGTGATGGAGGACAGTGGAACCAGTACTTGTCTTCTTTTCGAATTTTTTTTTACACAAGGTAGGTCTATTTACCCCAAATGTTCACAAAAATACAGGAAACTTCAGTTCAAAAAGAGGCCAGTGGTGAAAAGCTGTGGTTATAAATTAAATTACATGATTTCATAACTCGAAGAAAAGCGTCTAGCTCCCTGTGTGTAGCAATTTCCCCACACTGATAAACATACAGAATATAAGAAAAAAAATCCAGCACATTTCCTAAGAATCTCCTTATCAGCAGAATAAGAATGTTCTGCTCCACTGAAATATTAACCATCATCATTTCTTTCTGCAGCCACTTCCAGCTTCCCACCTTAGTCAAATTCACTTCATTAGGAAACATTTACTGCTCAAGTAATAGCAATTCTTTCCACGTAGCTCCACCATTTGCATTTCAGATGGGACACAATCAGCCATATGCTCCTTTTTTTTGTAATAAACCAGCTAAGGAACAGCTTTGCTTCTCTACATTTTGCTACAAAAAATGAGTGAAGGTTAATATATATTATGTTTCAAGCCAAGAGAAAATTAAGCCAACAGGAAAATTACAACAAAAGGGTGCTCTTTAGGGGAAATCTCTGCAACTTTGGATGCAATTTCAAAAATACCTAGGGGACGCAGGAACCTATGCTCAGAGTTAGACACTTTAGAGACATTTTTAAAGGTGTTTAAATGCTTAAGGATGCATGCAAACACTTTGTGTGGGATTTTTGGTATCTCTGAGACCTGTCTCCCACTGATTTCAAAGACCGCTTCAGAGCCCACCAGGCATTTATTTACATCTTTTGATACCTTCCAAAACACAAAGATCCAAAATTACTTTCCTGACCTCTTCCAGCAGAAGTGAGAGGAGAACCAACGTTTTTCTGAACCCCATTCTAAAATCTCTACTGCGAGACCAGCCTTTCTTTCCAAGCAAACCTCTGCAGCAGCCGCACGAAGAGGACGCGCCACGTGAGCACCACGAACCGCACGTGGCTTGTGCTGGGGTCGGATCGCTCGTGTCCCAGGGAGAGCAGAAAGGGACACCCCCAGGATGACACCGTATGCTCCAGAGCCTTATAGGATCTCCTGTGTGAAGCTTGATTCTCAGGGACAACTAGATGGGATGCTGAAAAAACACCAAACTTGTCGCCCCGATCTCCTTGCTGCAGGGATCTGTGCGTCATCCGCCCCTTGCACAGTTTTCAGCACACAACTTCTAGCTTGCTTCTGCAGTTTATTACTGCTTTTGCACTTATATACTCAAATCCTACTTTAAGGCTGCACAATTAAGTCGACATCAAATACAATGTCAGGAAATGTGAAAGGTAGGATTGCATCAGGAAGATTAATGTGCCTGTGTTGCTGACTCTTTTTAATTTATAGTGCTCGTCTTATCAGGGAAAATGATGGTATTCAAACACATTTTTTCAAACTGGAGGAAAAAATAGTCTGCCATTTGGACCATGCCACCAAATTCCAGAAGGGCAAATTGCAGGGAAAGAGGTGAGGCATGTACTCCAAACGTGTGTGCCCAGGCAAATGCAGCCTCTGAGAATGCCTCAGACCTGAGTGGGATCCACCAGCGAGGTGACAAATACATAACAAACAGCACTTAATGCATTTGATTGAATGGAATCCTGTAAAGGTGCCTTTCACTTCTTGAAGCGCTACAAAATGCAGAAGTGGGACTCTGTTGTGTCAAACAAGAACCAAACTGAGACATCCCTGCTTGGCCCCACAGTGTGTGTTAGGCCAGAGTACCAAGGCTGTTCAAGACTTCAGCTCTTGTGGGACACAGAGGCCCCTACCCCGAAGAGAGCCTCCCCCTGACCCCTGTCATGCACAGGGCTGGCAGCACCCATCCCAGTGCCATGAGTGTGTCCAACGGGCTGGCTGCCTGCCTGCAGCTTCCCAGGCCCCAGGGCACTCCAGCAGGCCTTGAATTTTAACTACTTTGACCAATTGACCATGTTAACATCCTACCTATGACTTCTGATTATAGTCCTACCAATAAATCTATTTGGTTTCTGTGTTCCCAAGTGTTAGTGCTGAAGAAAGCCTGGCAACAGAAAGGCTGACTGAGCGTTCCTGGGGCTCAATACACTGTGGGAAGGTCAATGAGGTCTCCTAGGGGGTCACAAGATGAAACTGTACCCAAGAACATCCACAAAATACACGGGTAGGATTTAATCATGCCTTCTGCAGTCAGAAACACAGCTTTAAAAGCCTCTGTGAGGAAGGAGAGCCTGCAAGACGTCAGCAGACACCCTGCAGCTCCTCTGACAAAGGAAGAAATGCTGGTCCACAGGTCCTGCACATCTTTAAGTAATGGGCTCATATATTAATTGATTAAAATTTGGGCTGCTACCATAAACAATCATTAAACAAGGCTCATTTTCTTATGTCCTTTCTTCCAGGTCATTGTGATAGTCTCCAATGAATTCCCTTTATTTTATTCCACTTCATTTCATATGATGATAATCTTGGAGGAACTGAGCAATCTGTGTGGTTACTCTGGTGATCATGGAAGCAAAAAAAACACCAAAGCAAACTAAAAATCTTGTCTAAGGGGCAAGCCTGGGCACCTCCTGAGGGGATTTGGGGCTAACTCCCCATGGTGCATTTTGCAGCACTACTTGATGACTTTGCTGGACCCTGTCATAGGAATGTCACACCCAGGATAAACCAGAAGGTGTCTGCAGGCAGAGGTGCAGCTCTGCAGATAAGATGCAGGAGAGGCCCAGGAGGGTGCCTGGGGGAGAGCTGGCAGAACTGAGCTTTGCCTGAGGCAGGTGAGAGGCTGACAGGCACCTCCTTGTGCCTCATTGCTGGCTTGTGGGGTGTGTGTTGCTGCACTCCTGTCTGAGAGCTTTGGGAGCTTCTGTAAGGGAAGGACCTGCAAAGAGGATGCTCAACAGCACAAGGGAACCCACAGGCATTTTGGGAGTGATCATCTCTGTTTCACCTGCTTAATGTGCTTCTCCCCACCCCAGGGAAATGAGAGAAGAGCACAAAGAACTCCTTTCCAGCCCAGATCCTGATCATGAAGAAACGCTGCCCAGCTCTCAGTCTGGTCTATGTGCCAGCAGTGATGGTGATGTGCTGCACCAGGCTGCTTGGCCAAGCTGGAACAGCCAACTTGGCTTTCTGTTGAATCAGTCTCCATAAAAATTAATGGGGTCAATAAACCAGGCACAGGTGAGTGCACAGTCTCCTAACTCCCCACACTTCTGCAAATAACATATGGTATTTTCTGGGCACGGAGAATACCTTTGCCTGCAGAGAGCAAGCTACTGAAGAGAGGAGTCATGGCTATAAAGAACTGTTCCTGGAAGGAGGAACTGCATTTTAAGAAGGCATAAAATAAAGTATGAGAATGGTTCTTTGCCTATGAAAGGTAGGGGAATGCTGTAATTCTATTTCCTTAGTTCATGAACAGAATAGAATCATTAGTGACACAGTGATGACAAAAAGAAACGCTCTCCATGCTTTATCTTTACTCCTATAAGAAAACTATTCAGTCTTTGTTTCCAGCAATGTATTACTGAAATATAATTTAAAAAAAAATTACTATGCAATATCTGCACGTAGCATGAGGAAGGTTTCCCATGTAGCTCTGATGGGAAGCAACGAGGATAAATGAGACAATGCTTCCAAAAGAGCGGTTTCACTGGGAACAGATGCAGGCACATTTCTGTCAGAGTGAGATGCCAATGGCAGTTCTTCCCCATTCAGCATCTTTTAATTAGCCCTCTGCTGTTTGGAAACCTGAGAGCATTGTTGGTGCTACCTCTGTTTATTAAAGATTCATATTTAGACTTTGCTGGCCATGGGTCATTTGTTTTTTGGAACCAGAGCAACAGAAAATTGTGCCTGAGATATCTGAATGAGAAGTACTTAATGAAATGACTAACGTCTTCAGCCAAGTGTCTAGCTGATTACAGGGTCCAAACAGCAGAACAGCAATAAATCTGCCACAAAGAGAATTGTCAGTCAAGAAAAAAGGCATAAAACCAAAGAGACAGGGAAGCAAGAGCTAAAAATGTGAAAATGCAAATCTAGTGTTATTTTTACTAGTCAGAGCTCATATGCTAATTTGGTCAAGTGTGAGATCCCACCATGTCTCAGAGAGCACTATTTTACAGGGAAGGTGAAGTTCCATTCTGCAATCATTTTAAATGTTATATATTTTCCCCAGGCAAAAAAAACCCCAAAAATAAAGAAGCAATGAAAAACCCAACAACATTTTGCAGCATAAAAATGCCCAAAGCCTTTCCTTTGCCACAAAACAGTGTATACATAAAAACACAGTTGTTGTACATTTATGATATTTCCACCAGAGACATTTCTTATCTTCCTCTGCTCTGACAAGAAAATGGTGATCAGAAACTCAAATTTTTGGATGTCAGCATAGTCCTCTGCAAGCCCCCCGCCCCTCTGAGTAGGACATTAAGTTCCCATTTAAAGCAAACCTGGCAGTATATGCCTGCATAAAGAGCCTGGCAATCAGTCCCAAATTCCTTCTCTATCATTTGGATTCCTGCAAGGTTTTTCTTTCTGGTACACAGGGCATCTTTGCTGACACTACCAGCAGGCAAGCTGAAATGAAGCCAGGCTTAACATTACGCCTTGACACAGGAACAGGCATTGTAGCACGGTTCAGCTGCGTGTCAGGAGGCTGGTGGGAGCTCTCATGTACCCAGGCAGCTTTGGGGGTGTTTAATGTCTCAACACAACACCATGCAGAGACACTTGAACAAGCCCTAGGCAGGGACTGGGCAAGGAGAGCCTCTGGGAGCTCAGGTAGCCTGCTCAGACTAGCACCATGCCTTGTTCAAACACACAGCCTGGGATAGCCCTTCAGTGGCAAGCAGTGACAGCCACCTCTGTACATCACCCACACACAAGGCCACCTGCACACACAGGCAGCTAAACTGGGTTGCTCCAGGGGGCTTGGACACACCTCTGTTTTGATGTGAGTGTCAAAAAGACCCCATAAATCCAAGCTCCTGCCACTGCCCCTCAGCCCATCTCCAAGCCCACCAGTGAGCTCTGCAGTGATCTCAGACAGCCCTACAGCAGCAATGGCCTGGCACTATTACACCCCTTCAACAGAGAGGCAAAAATCCTGACACCCTCAAGGCAGAGTCAGCGGGGACTTTCAGTAGCCTGGCCAAACTCGGGTACCCCACGGCAGTCTCTGCAGCACGTGGAGCACAGCCCAAGAGGATGGCACCCAAAGGATGACAAAACTGCCTGGCATCATTGCCTGCTTTGGCATGCACTGAACATCAGGTATGCTGGCATACATAGATATAAAATATATTCATAATGCACACTGGCACATAGTGTTTTACACTTTCTATGAATCATACCCTACAACCTGTCTGTGCTTGCCAAGAGACTGAAATCCTATCACTGCACTCTTAAGAACATCATTAAGAGGCTTAAAGAATAGAGACTCTGTGTGTCTCCTTCAAAACAAATTTTGCTGTAATTTTTGAGGTTGATGCAAAACTTTAGCTGCAGTGCAGAACAATAAACAATACATATTTTATAATGGCAGCACAAAAATAGCATGCAGTATCTTTTTCCTAGGCCTGATAGTGCTTCTCTTCTGCTTTAAGATCACAAGAGAAGAAAAGCACAGCTTATTTTGAGTGCCTTCCATTCACTGTTTGTTACTTACTTATTTATTTATCTAATTTATTTTTCCTTTTTGTCCTTTGCAGCCCCACTTCTGCACTAAGGACTTTAGCATGCCTACTTTGCACGGTGGCTTCCCCGGGATATTTTACCTCTATCAACTGTTCAAATGTTTATCTTCACCAGGAGTAAAAGGAGAAAAGCTTGATTCCCTCAGGGTGATGCAATGTTTCTGCATGGCATTTCAATAGCATCCTGTTATTCAAACAATTAGAAATCACAGAGACCATGCACGGAATTATCAGCATACTGCATGGAGATTTTTATTATTATGCAGTGCATAATGAAAATGATTTGAAGGACCCCAAAGCATCATAACAGAAGGAAGCGCTGAATAATCAGGTGATTTTTTTTTTTTTTTACTGCAAGAGCCCAAAATATTGTTTACTGGACATATGTCAAGCTAAAATGCACTAAAGTGGTGAATATATTTACTGATGGCCTTCCTTGCATACCGAATGCACTGCTCTAGGAGTGTAGCTGGAGACAGAGCCAGGAGCCTGGGCTGCAGCTGCCACGCTGCTGCTGCTGCATAGCAGGGACTGACTGGCAGTGCTTAAAAATACACAAGGATTTGTCAGAGCACGTTTTTCATGGCAGCTCAGGGAGGATGTTCCGAAACCATGGACTGCTCCTGGAGACACCTTGCTGTACCACCAGGAGGAGAGTCCCTGGGCACTGGCTGCTTCCCAGAGCTCAGTGAGGAGCTCGTCTCATGCTCCTCCAGTTTTCAAGAAGTCATCCTGGAGACTGCAGCTCATAAAAAATGCTTTAATCTTCAGTGCAAGACACCACAACTTGAGTCCTAATTCCCCTTTAATTTTTGACCTGTACCCCTTTTTACTAAATTTTTGACAAAAAACATTACAAACTTCACCTTTGCTTCCTTCTTACAATTCACAGCACCAATTATCGTACGACCTTCACCTGGCTTCCCAACGCCTCTGGTGCCCTCAACAGTACATTGAATTGTGTGCTAACACCTTTAGAGCAAAATAAATGTCTTTCTCTCTTTTTTTTCCCCTGTCCTTCTAAATATAATTTTTATTTACAAGGTACTAAGTTGTATAAAGAAATCTTTGCTACACTGGACACTTAAAAGCTAAAAAGAATCACAAGGCTGATGACTGGGTTTGAAGAGTCATGGAAAAACTCTCCTGCTAGCTGTGTGACCAGAGAAGAAAATTCTAATTCTGTGCACATGCCAGTTCAAGTGTCTGCAGGTATCTAATGTATAAAGTTTATTTCAAACTCATAGAATAAAATAAATGTGTTTTTATGGTTTGCCTACCCCGGCGTCCTTCACATCTCTGTGGTCTGTGCTAAAACAAAGCTTTGCTGACTGTTTCTGTAAACATTTGAGGCTGTCCTTCATGAACAGTTTATTGCTGTGTGCCTCAGACTGCTGATATTGTTCACTCCTATCTTGAAGCCAGCAGAGTAACGAAAATTGTTTCCACAAATCCCAGAGTTTTACCCCGGACTGAACAACCAGTGGGAATATTGCAGTGTCCAGTGGGAAGCATAGGACACTAACTAGCTGCAGGTCCTGGCAGGGACCTGCCATGCAGGAAGGAGCCATCTGCTCATAAAGAACTGCAGCACTATCTGGGACCAAGGGCAAATTTCTGCTAAAACCTTTGTTAACAACACTAGAAGTTACTCCCAAAAGTGGAAAGTGGACTGATTTATCAGTGAAAGTAAAGGGATGATGGCCTTTTGGCTAGCAGAGACCAGTGTGCTGCCAGCCCCATCCCTTCCAGCACATGAGCCATCCACTGCTGGTGGGGAAGTGGGGACCTTCCTAAAATGAGTGAAAATGGTGGCAAAGAATTCCTCAATGTAAAGTCTGCCTCCAGACCAGCTCTCCCCACAAACCTCTCTGTGTCCTTAAACACGTCTGCCTCCCGCTTCCTCATGGACTCACAGATACTCTGAGGTGGAAGAGACCCAAAAAGACTTCAGTACATGGCCCACGTAGGGCCTTGGAGCCACAACCTTGGTGCTATTAGCACTAGGCTCTAACTGGGGATACCTGCCTGATGCAGCACCATCTGAACTGGCCACCTACTCCAGGCTACCCTGCTTGGTCAGCTGCCTTCACCTCCAAAACAAAATCCAGTCTAGGTGTTTAATGAAGTTTTGGTAGGATACTTCCAGGCTCTCCTTCAGGCATTGTGGGCACCTCCTGCACAGACAGAAATAAGGCAGGATAACCTCATGTTATCCTGCCCAGGAGTGAAATGAGATCTCAGCCCCCAGGTATGAGCTTGGGACCCAAGCAAATCACTGCATTTGCAAGAAGGAGGGTGCAGTAGTAACCCTCTTTTCCTCAAAGCATTCAGGTCTGTAGGTGAAAGCTGCTGTACAAAACTAGGCATTAGTGCTGGTTGGGGATCTGCCTCTCCTCTTGCTGCTTCTCTTGTGATGGCCACAGTGGCTGCCTGCTTTTGGGATCAAGCCCCAAGGGACAGTCCACTGCCAGGGAAAGGAAGACAGACAAATGACTGCAATGTGCCATCCCAAGGACATGTCCTTGCTAGAAAACTAGTGGGATGAGAATAACCTTCCTCAGGTCTGGAACACAGATCAGTGGAATGCTCCTGCAGCTCCATGAAAGGAGCAAGTGCTGTGCACTGGCCAGGACAGGTGTCCCTGGGGCACCCCTGCTGCTCCACAGGGGAGAGCTCTGTTACAAAATGGGCAGGCTGAGACATAGCAATTAAATCTGTACGTCTGGGGACATCTCACACAGGCTTTTAGCTGCAGCCTGCACGTGGGAAGGGACTGGGGCAGGAGATGGGCTCTGTGAGGAAGGGACACCTGCCACTTGGCAGGGGCTGTGAGAGCTGAGGTCAGCCCTGTGCGTCAGCTACTATTGAGTTTTCCTCAGGCTCATATTTAATGCATGGGATGTATTTTTAATGGTTTAGATGTGTGAACAAACCGTGGCCTTGATGTTCCTACATGGGTGTGTGAAGGAGCCTCCGACCTTCTGCAATGGATGCAGTTCTATTTTAATAGTTAACATAAAGTGGGATGGAAGAGATGAAGCATTCTATTAAGACATTTGATAATAAATTGGTAAGTGCTTTTCCAGTGTTTTACATAGTTATTCTCTCTGCTGATCTATTTAGCCAACACATGTAATTCTGAGCTACAAAGTTGTATTCCTGCTTTCGTAAACATACTTACATAAAACTCAATAACAACACAGTCTATTTATTGCTAAAACGCTAGTAGGAAATTGGAAAAGGTATAAATACAATTCATTGCTGGTGATCTCCTGCCCCCTGAAGGCACTGTAAGGCTCCAAATCTTGCTCAGTTCACAGCATCATAAAACCGGAGCAATAAATGTCACTCCTTTTCTTGATTGCGCATTAGGCCAATCGGCTTTTTATTGCGACTAAATAGGCCGTCAGGAAGGCACCGCTCGCTTTACTGCTAGGGGATGACTTTGGCTAAATGGGGGGCCAGGGAGGCAGGAAAGCTTACTTTTAAATAACAAGGCTAAGAGAAACCATGGAGGAAAAGAAGGTGCAAAAGCATGTTGCCCTGCAAGGCCTTTGCACTTGCTCTTTCATGCTGTAATGCCTTGATGTACGCAGACGATTACGTGTCAATGCACATTAATATCTGATGTGCATTACCATATTATCATCCCTTATGTGCACTTTCACAGCCTGGTGAGCCCAGGCTCTCCCAGCCATGGGGTTACATAACCAACGTCACCACGGGGGTACAGACTCAGCCTCGCACAGCTCCGGGGAGCACCAGCACACAGCTCTGCCCTTGCAGGGCCCAAAGGGACCCTCCTGTGTCCCTCTCACAAAGCAGCAGGAGCTTTACAACACCCTGTACTACAGCAAGAGCACAAAACAGTGTGCCAAAACCATTCCTCCCAGTGCAAATAAAGCCATGTGCTCAGAAAGCTGGGACACTCTCCTACCCAGGATTGAAAACCACAGTCATAGCTGGTGGCAGGGAGTTAAAAAAAAACCCCAGACCCTGGGTTCATTTGCTCCACTGCTGAACCGTGCACATGGAATGGTTCCCTCCACCATGCTGTCACGTGTATGTGTCGTATGCAGACATTGCCTGAAAAGACAGAGGGATGCTGCTGCTGTCCCACACAATGCTGAGCCACACGTGTAAGGGGGTCACTGTCAACACCACCTCGATGCTGCCACCACGCCACATCCTCCAGCTGCCCCCGTCACATAAATGTTTAATTCACCTGTTCATGCTGGATGAGCCTTTCCAGCCTCCTAGCCAGGCAGAGGGAAGGCAGGAGAGGATAACCTCCCTTCCACCCTTGGGTAGTGTCCCCAAAACCCTCCCCAAGCCCCTGAATGTTGGCAGCCACTGCAGCTCCTCCCCACTCACCAGCAAACAGTTAACTGGACTAGCTGCAAGTCAGCTTTACATTTCCTCCCTGCTTCCACGGTCCTTGGTCCCTCCAGCCCTCTCTGCCATGACCACCCATCCCTCCACACCTCCTGTCCACACACCACATAGATGCATCTTGGCCATGGAACCCTAACAGGAAGATTGGTCGATGTTGAGCCATGCTTTTCAAATCGTTGCAGCTTTTTTTCCCCAACTCTAATGTTGACTGACTACTAATTGCAAAGACAAATGATGAGTGTGTCTCTTACAAGCCTTCCTCCCCTCAAATTTCAGAAGAATTTGTGTCTTGCTCCTACAAGAGCACGGCACAGTAAGACATAAAAACCTCCCAAAATCTCAGAAGCTATTTTTGGCTTTTGACAAATCAATATTTCCTCTGAAGCAATTGAAGCAGTCAGTAAGGCAAATTCTGCTTTTATCATCACAATTTCCAAGTTATTCCTTTGCACTGTGTGACTGACAGAGCATTCACACTCCAACTGAGTTTGTTCTCCCTTCTACCAGCAAAAGGCTCTACAGGCTACTGAGAAGTTACTCCATAGTTATCAAACTGGGAGAGAACTTTTGTTTCACTGAAGTCAGTGGGATAACTTTCATTGACTTCCCTAAGCTGGAAGCTCACCTTCTGAACTGAAAACCAAGTTTGGGTGAGCATCTGAAAAGAGGAGCATAAGGAAAAAAAAATCTGTAAGCTTTATGACTGTGTAGAGTACTATTCCCTGGACACACAGCAGGTTTTGCTGTAATTGCAAAAGATAAAAAATGCCTTTTTTATTACAAAACCAAATGTTAGGGATTCTAGTTTTTGGAGAAGAGATGGATGTATTGTATGGGGTCTTTAAAAACCTACTTGGGTGAGTAGTACAGATGGAATACAATGTGGGTTTGCATTTATCTGAGAACATTTAGAGCCATGATGTATAGTCTACACAACAGACTTCCTCGATGTATAGAGAAAATATAGCCAATTTCTTTGTGTAGGCTGAATTATTTACCAGAGTGTTCCAAAGTGTATTGGTAATAAAACACTATGAAGTATAAGTAACTCCAGACAATCTTGGCTTATGTTAAAACAAGTTTCTTTTTTTTTTTTTTTTTAAAGAATGTTATTAAGAAAATAAATCCTGAGAATCTGGAAAGGCAGGACTTACTCAAATGAACATAAGCCTCTGAAGGATTGTGTTAACTCAATGGGTAGAAAGGTCAAATTCTCCCAACCATCATCCTAAAGGAATTGGGAATCAGTCTCACTTCAAAATTAAATAGGCTATTTTGGAACAGGATAAAGAATGCAGAGATGGTAAAGTGATTCTGTGAAACTCACCTGACTGGGAAAAATGGCTGGTTTTAACTAAATCCAAATAATATATATATTTATATATATAGAGAGAGTAAAACAACTTCAGCAGATGGCCAAACAAGCCATCATTTTCCCAAGCTCTAACTTTCTAGCCTGGCCACTAGTAGTGCAATCAGTTTAGAAACACAAAGGGCTCATTCCCTCATCCTCCTCTGGACAACTGGACCATAAGCTTTTCTTAGAGCTGATGAAGATAAAGCTGTTTTTTCCACACTTTTCCCTGCTCCTTCTGCAGACTCCTTCTGAGAAGAAGGAAACCTACTTACTTTTCAATTGATTTAGGGTCTTTTTGAAGTCTGTGGGGACCTTTCCCTGTTTATGGTTGGGTATGAAGTCACTTTTACACCTAGGCCTGTTTAGGTTGGAATTGCCCTCTGAAAGAGTCCTACAGCATCTCAGCAGCTTGACAGAGAGAAACCTGACAGGAACCATGGCATTTGTGCAATGCTCACCTGGGGACCTTATATCCTGACCCTAACATGATGTTTAGACACTGGTTTCTAATAAGCCAAATCTTTCACCTAAGCTGCAGCTGCTGCAACGCTGTTCTTGTCTGTGCTGTGGACAGCAATTCAAGCTACAATTTTGTATTTTGCTAGTTTTCCCACTTTTGTGTCTGTTCGTGTGGCATTTTTTTTCCCAAGTCCCAAATGAAGAAAGAGGGCTGGGTCCTCTATTCAGCTCTCATACTCCAGGCAGCAGGATCTGGCTGAGCAGCCTCCTATAAAAGCCTCCAACCTGGCCCTTTCTCAGAGCAGGCTTTGTAATTAAAACATAACATACAGACAGGTAGGCATCACCTTGCCTTTTTTAACATTCCTCATGTTTTGTATTTCATTGCAAGCCCTTCATTGACTAATTTCCAGTTGCTTAGGGTACCTTTTTCCCAGTATTGCTAACTCCTAGCCCTGCACGGTGTCTCTCCACTTATCTCAACAGTTTCCCTGGAAGCCAGTGGCTTTCCTTTTATTTCAAAATCTTTTAACCATAGAACATGCACCAAATGAAACATTACCAGCTAACAGAGCCAGCTCATTTCTGGGCAGGCACTGGAGGTAGCTCTGCTATCAGGCTGAGGCTAAAGTAAGTGATATGGGTGTGAGAAGGTGCAACCTGCTTGGTCATCTGCTGCTGTGCAATGCAGAGATTGTGCTGCAGTGCCTTTACTTCCCTCTGCAAACCCTTTCCTGGACTCTTACTAGACATGACTACTAAGCTCCATGTGAAGATTTATGCAGCAGCATCTTCACTTCATGCCTTAGGTATGATCTCAAATCGAAATTGAAGTTTTTGCAGAATTGTGTATTTTTAAGGATTTGATTCCATTCCTCTGTTTATTTGAAGTACAAGTCCAACATGTATGTTTAAGTGCTATGCCTGGGTATGAACAAGGATCTACTTTTTCTCTAGAAGAGAAAGAAAAGTAGCAGAAAACTGTATGTATCTACTGTATAACGATTGGGACATTGCAGATGTTAAAGCAGCTCGTTGTTTCTGCATCTGGAACAAGTAGGTCACACATAGTTATTATACACACTGCTGAACACGAAGCAGCCAATACCCGTGTAATGTATGTGAGACTTCAAACCACCTTTTAGTACTTTATAGCAGTACAGCATCTTGTTTGCAAATGCTCTGCTTGAGAGCAACTGATGGAAGGGGGAAGGGACCCAAAGCTGACTGACCTAATTGCTGTGTGGATTGAGAAGCTGGCAAAATCATTAGTTTCTTTTACATGTTTTCTTTCTCTACTATAATAAAGATAAATATTGATTGCTAGGGCAGTATTGATTGCAGGGGTTGCTGCAGATGGCAGCTGCATGATTTGCACAGATATGTCCCGTGTACAGAGCCACTTATTTGCATAAGAATGCAGTTTCACCCTCCTCGTGCTGCTGACTGTTCGCTTGCCTTATAGGAGCACTTACCCACACTAAATGCACCAGTGATTAGCAGCAAAATATGAAACGAGGGACTGAAACTGTTCATCTCCGTAATATCTGTTGTGTGCGTGCCTGTGTGCTGCGGGTACGTGGAGTTCCTTGTCCCAGCCGTGTGGACAGAAGCACAGGACACAGGGGACCTGCTGCAGTGACACTGCAGTGTCACCACCTCCCCCGGGAGTGCCACCCAGCTGCCCAGCACAGCAGCCAGCGCTCCTTCCTGCCCCACTGACCCACACACCGAGCAAGCCAAGCTCCTTCCTCCAGGCCTGCACGCCTCCCTCCAAGCTCCCAGCCTGGTGTCATCAGTGTCCTTGCAGAAGGGCTGCAGCTTCTTCTCCTGAGCTGAACCTGCCCAGTGGGATCCTTGTCCACTCGCAAGGAAGGGAAAAGGCCCCTCCAGAGTGCGCCAGGCTCACGAGGAGGGAGGAAAGTTGTCTACCATGACTGTGTTGTCTATTGCAGAGCATGATACCTCATACCCAGCCAAGAAGGAGTCCTTGGGGTGAGTGGGACCGAGCTGCAGCAGGGGCATTTAGACCCCTTTTTGTCACAAACCCTTGAGTGACCCATTTCAGGGTCAGGCACCTCCAGCCTGGGAACTGCTGCCTCTCTCCTCCACCTGCAGCCTCCCACAGGGAGGAAGGGACAGGCAGAGGAGCACCCTGGAGGTGGCCTCCTCACCTCCTTGGACACTGCCAGGCTGCAGGGGAAGGACTTTCGGAGCACACCCCACACCTCTGTGTGTCTGCCTTCCAGCCAGCAACCTGCATCTTACTGTGGGCACTGCTGCACTTCCACACTGCTGCTGGCTGACCTGCTGATACTGGAATTCAAAGGGAAAGTATGCATATTTAACCCCAATTCATCATCTTGATTTTGATTAACTCTGCAAGTCAGAGGTTTGCAGGATTTAATCTTGTTTTAAGAAAATACTCCTGTCCTCTCCACTGTCAGCATTTTCCAACAGGAAACTCAACCAAAGGATCTTTCTTATTCTTATATCTCCTGCCACTTTGGACATATTGGTGGACCTCTGAAATAGCTGACCAGTATTTATCCAAACCACAGCTTGTCCAGTGTAGGGAGTGCTCTTATTTCCTCAGTGGCCCATAAGGAGGAGATTAATGCTGGAACCCAGGTTTCTGACGTGGTTCTGCACTGACACTAAGCCACTCCAGCAGAGAGCAGGCACTCCACTTGGTGAGCACTATTTATGTACAGAGAGTGTTTCATAGAGGCTTTTTGGAAGATCTGAGCAATACACCACTGTTCAAAATGTTACGCCTCATTCTTCAATTCCTTTTAAGTGTATCTCTCGGGGTGTTATGTTGAGTAGCCCCATCTTACAAAATCAATTATTCCTAAGCCAGCTCAGAAATAAAACCCAAAGCAAGCAACACCAAATGTCTGATTTACCAATAGATTGCAACCCCGTGCTGAAGAGCGTAGCCACTGCCCTGCTTTAAATATTCATGAGGCCCACTGGTGCAAAATGCATTAAAGGTGGGAATAATGCCAGTAACACACGATCCTCTTAGTGACAAGAAGCTTTCACATAATAAAGCAGCAAGATGTTAAAGACTTTCAAGTGAACAGTCTTTGTTTTTAACTTAGAGAAAGAGATTCACTAATGGAATGCCAAATTGCATTCACTCTCATGCTACTTGACTGCAGAATAGGATAATAACACATGTGTGCTTCTGCATGCCATGGAAAACCTGTTATTACAGAGGTTTCTTTCCTGCCTTTTCTCTGTACTTTCCAGAAAATTTTCACACAAATCTTACCCCTTCAAGTAACCTTCTGGGTGTCAACCCCCCATTAGAATCCCAGGAGTCTAGCCATTAACAGATTCATTTAATAAATAAAAAAGATTTTAAAATAATGGTAACACAGTACAGTAGCACAATTTAAATGAGTGACAACTGGCAATGAATAAAAAAAAAATAAGACAGAAAGAATTAAACCAGAGATAACAGTCCACAAAATACAGACTGTGACAACACAGAATAATGTCAATTGTCACTGTAAATCATCAGCAGCCCAACCACATCTGCTATCACACCTGTGCTCTCTTTTCTGATCTACTCTGGCACTCCAGAAATAGAAGGCGAATAGCCAGCCTCACATCTCCAGCTCCCGGAGGTCTGGCACTGTTACCAGCCTGCATCCCTCTCACCTGGAGTGGATCAGGCACTCACCCTGCACCTTCAAACTGTTCCTGACTGATAGGGATTCGCTGCTGGTGCTGGGATTATCATCCTGTAATAACAGACCCACGACCACCAGGAACTGCTGACCCTGTTTGGATTTTACAAACTTCATCAGTCAGGTGAGAGAGCTAAAGGAGCCCTGCTTACATCTGATACCTGACCCACAGAAAAACAGTGATTAAATAATAAATTGGCATTTCTTGGCAAGGGGAGTGGGGCAATATGCATCTCTGGTGCCAAACATGAAAATTCAATTAACATACATTTGAAAGAGAGATCTAAAACCTCCATACTTAGTCCCCTTTTATTCTAGACATAAGAACAGCAAAAAGCTGACATGCAGAAGGCTCATTGTTTAGAAAGATGCTTATCCAAGGCTAATCAGGGGGCAAAGACAGGAAAACAGGGCTCTGTTATGTACATGAAGTTGCTTACTTCAAAGCAGACCTTTAACAGGCTTTACATGGTCTCTGTACTTTGGGTTGGAAATCAGCTTTCCTGCCTCCTAACAGTTTGTCTGGGAGCATCTTCCCAGTGCCAGCCCTCCCCTGCTTCCTGCCCCGAGAAGCCCCTTCCCCTGCAGAAAGAGTGCCTGTCAGTAAAGACAGAGCACCTCAGCTCCTGCCATCATCATGCTGCTCCATAAAATCCAAGCTGTTATAAAGGGGAGGAATTAGATTGTGCAAAAGCTGCAGTGGAAATGCTGGGGTAAGTTGGATCAGGCAGTTTTACCAAGCTATTTCTGGAAAAAAATAAACACTGCTACTCAGTGCTTATGATTAATAATGTTATCTTGTAGCTAATTTTATTCCTTGCCCCTCTCTTCTCCTGCCTTCCAATTTGGAAGCGCACTTAATTATGAAAACATGAGCACTAGACTGTGAATTTTGATATATTAATTTCACCATGGTTTTGTTTCTACACTGCACCACCAAAGCTCTCAAGGACAACCAGTCAAGGAGACAATGAAAATTATAACACCTGGGGTAATTTTCTTAAGCAAAGTCAACATTAGGCAATTTCTTACTCACAAATTTCATTGCATTACTGAAACCTATAACCATGATGCACCTTGCTCCTGTTTATCAACACCACAATTTCCTTTGATGACTGGAGCCAGAGCAAGGACTCAGTAGTTTGTTTTCTTAGGGCTTTTTAAGAACTAGAACTGGAGATTACTGATTACTAAGAGGCTGGCAAGACAAAACCAAAATGAACCAGTGGATAACCATGACCATATTCCTGAGCTTCTTCACTGAACAGCAGAACTGTTCCTAATTCCAAGCCTGGCCAAGGGTGCACGGATGCCTTGCCTGGGTGGGGTCAGCTGCCCAACACTGGGCCCAGCTCTCATGTTCCACCATTGATTTATTGACTCCTCTCTGCTCCATTCTTATTCTCCACGTTAGAGCTCTGGCCTCATTGTTTTATTGACATCTCACCGCCCAGACTGTGCATCCATTCTTTAGCTACCACTGGCCCATAGCTCCAGAAGCATCATCCAGACAACAGCTCTAACATTTGCATGGTTATTTTGTTGTCTCTCTAAATCTGTTTTAATTACTTAGAGAGAAACATGAGGCATGGCATTAGGGTAGTGCTAGAAACACAGATCTGTGAACAGT
This sequence comes from Lanius collurio, assembly GCA_020086605.1. NCBI lineage: Eukaryota > Metazoa > Chordata > Aves > Passeriformes > Laniidae > Lanius > Lanius collurio. Next base: position 389,129 of record JACBWW010000058.1, on the reverse strand, counting down.
GACCTTTTTGATCTACTTGCTGTTCCAAAATCACAATGAAATGATTAGCTCAGAGTTGGCTTAATATAAGTTTGCATATTTACTAGACAAAATGAAAACTAAAAGTCTGAGTTGATAGAATTTTTTCCCTTCAGCTTACGTAATTTAGGTTTAAAATAGCAAAAAATCTGAATAATTTTTAACCCCTTTTAAAAGATAAAAATTAAAAACATTTCCATTGAGAAAATGTTTAAACATATACTCTCATTTTTTCAAGCAATTGAGGGCAAGGTTCTCAACTTCAGCAAACTAGGAAAAAGCCAGACAGATTTCCCAGCATTTCCAGTGCCACACATGAATTAACATGATGATAACACTAATGACACTTTTTAACTGGAAAAGCTTTAGGTCAATTATTTTTCCCAATTCTATTTTTACTGAAGTATGAAGCTGTAAAACCCCAGATGGAATAACATAAGTTATAATGGCAACAAAATGGATAACTGTGTTTCTAAACTTGGTCTAAATTGTGCATGTTCCAAAATTATAAGCCAGAGTGTTTTATACATTTTTTTTCAGAGTAATAACCACCTCAGTCACTTTAAGATGAAGCTCTGGGTGCAGAAAATTGAGTATCTAACATTTGCAATGCTTTCTAAACCACAGTACCTTTAAATAATATAACATTCATTAAAATAGAAGAGTAGAGCAAATTACTGTACCAAACATCCTCTGCATCTTCGTCACACTCTGCCCCAAACTGGCAAATGTCACAGGTCGATGTCTCTTTTTGATTGGTTTCACCTGAGCCTTCATTGACTGTTTGATGGAAAGCAGAAGAATGTACATTAGTAAAGACAGCACTGTAGCAAAGCACTTCTCTCTCTCTAGAAAAATCTATTCACTGCATCAGCTTAATGTGCTGCTCCCGAAGCCGACGGCCGGCCAACAGTGCTCCTGAGTGGGCCAGCACAGAGACTTCCACGCTGGCCTGTGATAAATCCCCTCAATTACAGAGCTAAAAGGAAAACCAGAGAGAAACCCTTCCTCTTCCCTCTCCCCTTAAACAATGACCCCTTCAAGCTGCAGCCCAGAAGGTCGTGTCCCCACCGAGCCTCGCTGCTTTGTTCCCTGGGAAAATAATGGAGGGGCACTGATAGCATCACATGTTGCCTCGTGTCCTTTACCCGTGAAGGCCTTGAGATGGCCCCAAGGGGATGCTTTCCTCGAAAATGTTTTGAAATTACCTGCCATGTGGTGCAATCTAGTCCACTCCAAAGGCAAAACATTTTTCTCTGCAGAAGCACAGCTATGAGCCCCAAGGACTAGTTATTTCTGGCAGGAAAGATTTAGTACTGTCCAGAGGAGAGGACAATCTCCAGCACAGGTTAAATTTGAAACCTGGGAAAGTCAATGCTGATGTCTGCAATTGTGTAAGGTTTGTACCTGGCCCCTACGTCAAAAACAAGAAGGGACTAAAGGGAAAAATAAAAATATGGGTGTAAGAGGACTGTGACAAAATACTGACGGCTGAGTATTGAAAGAGACTACTAAGGTAGGCACCAAGAAGAGGGTTTGTTAAAAGACCCAAAGGAAACATTATCTGTGTTTCTACTGAAGTGTATAAACACCCTTTGATATGTTTTGAAAGACACCACTCTCCAGCAAGACACTGTACCTAGCGACATCCCTCTGCCAGTTGCAGAGTTATTAAACCAAGGCAGACTTTAAGCATCAATCAGCTCTGACTGATGTTGTTATCTGCACAAACAGCCTCTGCAGTGTCATCTCTCTTGCATTTGGAGTCAGCACCGTCGTGCAGGCTTCTGCACACCTGGGTGCAACCCACCCAAGCTGGTGGATACGTTGACATGTGTTGGTAGCCCCCAGTGGGCTACTGGACAACTCATCTGCCTGATGTACATCCAGGTTGTCACCAGAGGCTTTTGTGTCAGAGCGCTCTGACTTTGAATAAGCTGCTTCTATTATTTACTCTGAAAAGGACAAGAATCCCAGGCTTTCACAAAGCTGTTCAAGGAGAAAGGGCTTTTGCCCTTTGAAGAGCAAGTGTGACTCCAGTGCCTGGTCTTCAACAAACTTGTTTCCCTGTCCTGGACAAGTCATGTAACCTCTGCCATGCTTCCCACTATGTGATAACAGGAATAATATAATTTCCTACCAAGAGAGAATGTGGAAACAAGTATATTAAAATACTGTGATATGCTTAGATACTACAGTGACAGAAATCACAGAAATACCAAAGGTAGATGACTTATCTAAAATGCGTTTTTCCTAAGCCTTAATATAGTCAAAGGAAGTGTTGGTATTTTTAGGTATGGACTATGCTGCATTAATTTCCTATCAGTCATGCTTGAATTTAGACTATATTAAACTGAAAAAAAATCACCTATGAAAAGCATCCTGATTATCTGATTATGTCAAAAGGAAAAAAAAAAAAGAGAGAGTTTTGCTGTATTTGTACAAACTTGCTCACCTTTATATCCGTAAAATTCATGTACAAAAAACCGAAGGGTAAACCAGGAAAAACACACTCTGGATTTTTTGTTCTACTGCATTGTCAGGGAGGGTCTGAGCTGTGGTTTTTCTGTCTCCTGAAATGACTGAGAAACTCTGTAGGCTCACATGTTATAAAGGCCAATGTACGAGGGTGGACAAGGTGTCCAAGCACCACATCCTCACACCAGCAGCATCTCCAAGTGCTGCCAGTGGGATTCTGGCCCCACATCACCACACTGCTCATGATCCTCCCCACCTCCCTGCAGCTGCATCCAGGCCTGCAATGTTTCATTTACATTTTAAATATAGAAATCTCTTTTATTGAGGAGATAACTTCTACAGCTGGCCGTGGCAGGGGATTTCCAGTGGTTAAGATATTAGGCAGGGCATGTAACGAGTGATGATGGGACCTATGGGTAGAAGACTTCTTACAACAGCCAAGCATTCCTCACCTCTCAGATATATGACAATTGCTCCAGTTCAGGAGGGTGAGAATGTATACTTTATGGAATGGAGCTTTAATTTCTTTATTTTGTCATTCTGCAAATCACTTCCCATGCATTTCCTTTTAATTTAAAACATATGCCCTGCTTTCTTCCTCCCTGTAATGTTTCTGTTCATAACTGTCCAGCACGTGTTGTTTGACTGGGGACCTCACACGGCTCTGCATCACAGAATAAGTGAAACAGCTACTTAAGTCATTAAAAAAGGCATTTGAAAGACTGAGCATGTTGAAGAGAAGTAACTGATTTAGAGAAGATCATCCAAACTATGGCACATTGCAGTTCTGAATTTCTACTTGAAATAGGTCACTCCTTCGTATTTTTCTGACGAAGCTGTGACCAGCCTTCCATCGTCAATGTGCATGCTGTCATTAAATGTGTAAATGTGCAGCAGTCCTTACTAAAAAGACAGCTGTTTATGCTCCTCCTGTTGTCAGTAACACAGAAAATATTATTCTTTACATTTCTTAAAGGTGTGTTTTCTCTCCCTACACAAACATACCCACTGGCATATGCACCCACACCCAGAACTGACACACGCAGGGCTTGTTTTCTCCATGCTGTGCAGATAAGTGCTTTGATAAATCAGACATCTTACAACAAGTTATTTTCCCAATAATTCCTGCTGCTTTCTAGCTTGAGGACTAGTGGATGCTTATTTTCTAAGGTGACTCTTTTTCCTTTTTTCCCCTCACTGCACTTGCTGATTTGCACTTCTTTCTAAACCCAACTGAAAAAAATTGTTAGCAAAAATAACCTAGTTTCTGGATTTCTGTCCAAAAAAGGAGAACGATTCTTCTCCTCGTGCATGTTAGGTAGTTCTCATATTAGCAACTGTTGAGGTTTTAACACCAAGGCCCTGCAGGGACATAGTAGGGCTCCAGGGAGGCTAATCACTGAAGCCCACCACTTCCTACTCACACAACTGAGAAACGTAAAGCTGCAAAATTCCTATTTTTATTAGCAAGATTATCAACTTTGAGAGTCCAAAGAAATGTGCTAACAAGGGTTAGAAGGTCACTAACATTATTGGGAAGTCACTTCAGAGACTACGTCAATCTCCTAAGCAATATAAATTCTTAGCTGGGAAGGCACCACACACAATTTACAGAGTCAATGGACTGTGGTAACCACAACAGCTCCTGTTTTAATCATTTGGTCTGTCTTTGGCATTCTCACAGCGCTCAGATCAGATAGCTGTGATTTCAAGAATATCTGTATTGTTTGCAGGTCCCACAAGAAAGAAACCATTTCTGAGGCATTTTACTCTGTTTCCCTAGCTGACAAAAAAACAGATTGAAAGTATCATCGGTAGATTGGTCTGACCCTGTGCTTATTTCCTGTAACATCAGGAGAAACGAAAAGCCAAAAACTGCCCGCTCCCACTGTAAACCTCTCTAGCTTCTCTTTACACTTAAATCTCTTTGATTCAAGTCTCCTGTAGGTGCTGCAACCCCCCAAAATAGTGTAGGACTTTACCCACACAGCTTCCTAGACTCATGCTCTCATTAGGAGTTGAATTGGTGGTTTAGAGGTTTTAAAACATGTGCATCAAAATCTCTGTGCTAGAGCTTCTGAATAGCCCTTTATCAGTGTCTTCCGAAGATGCTTGATGAGTGACAAAGCCAGGATGGAAATAAAATTCCTTGCAATTTCCAGAAAAGCAACTCCAGTGGGATGGTTAGGAATATGCACAGCATCTTGATCTGATACCCGAAGGGCCAACAGGGGACATGCACGCACCTTGCCCCACAGACCAGACTGTGAGGAGGAAATGGGAGAGGGAAGAGCAGCTGGTGAGCCACAAGAGTGAGAGACAATCAGGTGGCAACGCTGGCCAGATACAGATCTCTGAATCTCTCTTTGCTAACACGCCTCTGAAGGTAACAGGGCAAACTCAAGAAAGCCTCAGCAAAGTTTTCACATAGCTTTGTAGGACTATTATAATAACCCTTATTCAATATATTTCAACTGCACTAGAGAACAGAACAAAGAAACAATATAAAACATCACCACACACTTGAATATACAAAATATGACTATAATGAATTATGAATTATGACTACTCTGATGTAGTCTTCCTTTGATCGATGTGATCAGACACGTGCTCATCACAACCCCTGATTCTGACTTGACTTCTCATGGTGGGATACCTTTGCTATTGTTGAAAGAAAAACTTCAAAAAAAGGCTTGCTCTAGCTCATCCTAACAGGTATATATGCTTGTTTTCAGCTATAAAAATGTAGGTAATAACAACAATCAGATGGAGATGAGAGTTGATGACCATTTTTGTATTGCCAAATGAAAGACAACGTGCAAATTAAAATGTATTGGAGGAGGATGCTCCTCAGAACAGCTGAGGTAATCTTGCCACATGCTTCAGTCCTAACAGGAGTGCTCTGCCCAGGTGAAAAGGTGAGTGGATGAAGTGAGAAAGCTCTAAGCAAGCAGGGCAGAGAAGCCAGCAGAATTTACTAAATGTGTGAGAACAAGCACTACCTGCACCTCTATCAGGGGCTAACAGCACCTCACAAACTGCGCCAACAAAAGCCCAGATGCTGCAAGCAACTTCACTCTAATCAATAAGCCTTTTTTCCTGAAAGCATTACCTCAGTCAAAACCTGCAAAGTGAGAAAAATGAAGGGTGAGAAGCAGGGGGTCAGCTTGCCAATGACTCTGCCCTCGAAGCCTGGCAGAGGCTCAGAACAGCATTACAGTCAAAATGAAAGGAAAACAGCCTACAGTATTGGTAATAAATTCAAACTCTGACGTGCCTTGTTCTGCTTTACTCCTGCCGGCTGGCTCCATCTCAATAAATACAAATTTGCCCTCTCTCACACCCATAAACACTCTGGGGAAATAGCTTACTGAAGGGGAAAAGAGTGTCTCCACCCAGCTCAGGAGCCAACACAGAACTTCTTAAGGAGACCTGAAATATTCTCCTCCACACCATCATGCCTTTGACGGTTTCTCCATAGGACCACAGGTGATTCCTTGAAACCCCCTCTCTGCTATATGGCCAGGTGATTTGAACAGCACTGGGGCTGTGCCCTACCCGGGCTGGCTGCCTGAGAAATCAGGCCCCCTTTTTCAGGGTTCATACTGCCTCAGGTCCCATCTTTGGATGCCTTTGTGTTGCCATTCTCAGCCAAGTGCTGGAAAAGGTTAATGGGATGACTTTGGCATGATGCAAATACCTAGCAGGGTTTTTTGAGGATGAACTAGATGCACCCAGCCAGCTCAGATTGCTGATAAAATGTGCTCTTATCTTATTGCTAAAGACCATGTAGATAGAGCCTGGCACTGCTTTGATGCCAGTCAGACTCAATTTGCAGTCTTTTGCAGCTCTCGTATTTATATTGTGACTCTGGGATTATATTTTTTTTCTTAAAAATCACAAGCAGTGGATTATCTCAATGTATCAGGATCTTGGCTTCCACATATACATTTGCTTTCAAAGGTATGTCTAAGCTTTAGAGCAGTGGAGAAAAAGCTTGTGTGTATAACAAACACCAGGAACTCTCACATTTATAGTTTTTTAAAGCTACTTTCACAGGGCTGATTCACGGGTTTTCAGTCCAACGCTGAGCTGGACAGGAAAGCAGCACTTCTGGAGCAGCTCACCCTTGTGCACAGCCCCATGGTGAGCTCACCCACACCTTGTGGGTGAAGGCTGTGCTTCTGTCCTGGATACAGAGTCTCATCAGAGCAAGAAAACCATCTGGGAATGCCCTGAGTTCGGGGAATAACTAGTAAAAAAACTGTTTCACACTATTACTAAGCACTGCTGCTCCGTCTTTACTTTTTACCTCTTGTCTTGCTTCCTGTCATGCCCTCCTTCTCTTTTCCTGTCGCTGCTTTCCTTTTCCCACCACCCCTGCTTTTCCAGCGGCACTTTCCCAAACTGAGGTCCCACCTGGAGCAGCTCTGGCAGCCCTGCAGATGGGGAGGTGCTGTTGTGAGGGGACCTGTGTGCTCAAGGGCACAGCTCAACGTCTCGGAAACCTCAGAACCCTTCTCCAGCTGTCACCCGATGCGGGGGCTCGAGGGTCTCCCTTGGTGAGATGGGCAGCATTCTCACCCTCTAAACCTCACTTTTTGTGGCTAAAAGTGCATGGGAGAAATGGTTTCACAGGAGCAGAGCTGCTCCTCTGCATCTGCCTGCCTGTAGCATCCGTGTCTGAAGCCAGGCCATGCCCCTCCACAGACCTCTGTGGGGACGTGTCACCATTTGTGCCTCCGTGGCCAGGAGGGAACGGATTCAGTTCTTACTCAAAGTGTATTTATCCTAAATAAACACCACTTGCTTGCTGCTGTCTCATGCATATTCCTGCAGCTCCCACAGTGCCTTTGATAAAAAATTAAACATGATTAGTTGAGGCCAGCTTCTCCTAGCGAGTATCTCTAACGGTGTTACAAAAGGAATGGCTCACTGAATGAAACCCTATTGTAGGCTTTCTGAATGCTGACATGAAACAGCTGTGGCTACTGCACCACTGTGTGGTGCCCCTACAAAATCTGACGTTTGTCTGGTGTCTGTGGGTTGCCAGCACCGCAGATTTATGAAGGTGTACAATGACCAGCACTGACAGTATTTGCCAGCGTGAGGAAGAGTAGGCTCATTTAATTTTGCCAAGAGCTTCCCCTCATAAACAGCTTTGAGTAAAAAGCCAAATAGCACATGGGGACTATTCATCTCTGCCTTGCATTAATTTAAAGTGAAATCTCACTTCCTTGGAGGAGAATTTTCAAGAAATAGATATGTCTTTTTGTAAAAACATGCCTGCAATGCTGCCAAAGCTTTTGTGGCATCAGTCCCTGCTCTTATGCATTTCAATATGCACAAAAACATGAACAAAACAACCAAGTGGACATGACCACTGCTGGGAGCATGCAATGCCACGGGTCACCAATCAAGGCCATCATTAAAGAGCCTGGAAGGAAATTACTGTAGCCTTAATTGCAAGGACCGGAGGATTTTTCAGTGTTAAGACGAAATAAAAAAAGATGATGTCTGATTCCTCTCTCAGGTTGACTTGCCTGGCCACACAGATCATTAAGCCTCAGCACTGTGTCAAGGTAGGTAGGAGGCTGCAGTCCAGGAAAGCATCCAATATCTTAACGCTTTTCTAATTTGTCAGGAAAAGGCCATCAGAAGTCACCCCGAAGCAGAGTCAAGTGCAGGTTGCTTCTGGCTGGCTGGTCCTATGTGCCAGAAAGAAGCGGATCAGGCCAGGATGAAATTCCATAGATGGAATGTATGGACTCCACACATGCTGTAACATGGCACTTACAAATTCTGTCAAGAAATCCTGCATTAGATGTAGGTCCAGTTAGAGGAATGCAAGGCAGCGCTGCCTTCCTCTGTAGCAGAAGATGTTACAGTTGGACATAAACCACAGAAATTACCCATCTGTGCTTTCCCTGACCTCTGCCAAGAATCCACATCCCACCTGAGGTTCTGAGCACTTTCATTCACTCTAGGCAGAGAGGAACCTGCATCTGAATTTACAGAAATTCAGTGGGAAAAAGATCCAAACCCATGGTTCCACAAAGCTTACAATAAGCAAGTCCCAAATGGGTGATGTGACTTTCCACAGCTTTCCACACTGAAAGGGTGCCTTTGCCAGCTTCCTACCAGGTGGAAAGATTAACAGAAGTCTTAAATGTGAACCCATACAGCTACTCATCTTTCAAGAAACAGAATGAAAGGAACAAAGATAAAACCTAAAAGAGCTGTCTGGCATCCATGTGGTGACTACTTCAGTTTTATCTGAAGCAGTGATCTTTGTCACTTTGCTATTGATTTAAGCCTGTGTATCCTTTTGAATATTAGTATGGCTAGCAAGATAGCAACATCATACATAAAAATGTTCTTTATTCCAGAACAGATGAAACTCCCAGTGGTAAATGAAGATTTAGGTATCTCTGAAGATTTCTTATCACTGTGCAACATAACTCTCTAATGGTTCAGTGCCTTGGAGGGTCATCTGAGATCACTTATCACATAAATCAAATAGGTGGCAGGCTATAAGAATGGAAGCCTATAGCAATTTCATGTCTTTGCTTGCAGACATCAAATCTATCTTTTAGGCAGACTATAGAGGAGATAATACACCACTCCATTTAAGCCACTGAAGAAGCCCAAATCTGGGTATTAACCAATCTTAGGAAGTTGCTCCTAGTCTCGACTGCACCACAATTATCTTGGGAAATGACTGGTTTTAAATCCTAAAATGTGGATGGCAGACAGTGGTCCCTGTTTTAATTTAAACTAAAGCTTCTGTAAATCACTCTGGCAATGGAAGGGAATGCCAGAGCAAGTGAAAGTCCAATTTAGTTTATGTCCCATTTACATAATCAGCAGTGTGTAAAGTGGATCCCCTGTAAAAATGATTTGGATCTACCTTTCATTGGATTCAACAAGAGGAACACAGCTTTCTTCTCCCTCTCCACTTTTCTTCCATGTAATACTAATTTCTCTTAATTTCTGTGGTGTTAATGCAGGTTCCACACACATAACAGAACTGGGGCTGCCCTGGGGCTCAGAAGCATCAACCAGGTGTGTGCCAAACTCCTTTTTAGTAGTGGGGTCTCAGATGGGGGCCAAAACTGACAGTCAAAACCCACGTTCATCCAGGCTGTAACCTCATGACTGAGCTGTGAGAGATGGCTCCTTAGCTGCCTCTTCCTCCACCAGCTCAGTGGATCCCCAATCCCCTTTCACAGCTCCTGCCCCACAATTTCATATTTCTACAGCAGCACTCCCTGATATGCAATTGCCATCACTGATCTGACCCTCTGAACTTGTACAACCAGGGCTCATCCCTGAGTCTGCTCCTTCCCCTGTGAGAATTCCCTTTAAAAACAAAGAGGAAAATGCATCTCAGAGCTAATCATCCCTGCTGACATATGTGAAGATATTTCTGCCTTCCCAAGGCTGTAGCTAGGTAGTATGTGGGTCTCTGCTGCAGCTTGGGGTACACAGGAATGCTGGCACCTAAAGAACTTGCCAGAAGCTAAGATGAGGGCAGCTGCAAAGTCTCCAAGTCTTTCTGGAGGAGATACAATATTTATGCAACATAGATCCTATCTTTTACATAACCCTACTCTTCAACAAACATGAAAACATATGGCATCAGTTAATTGCATGAAAATATTCAGTAGTAAGACAATCTTTCGGGACAAATGGGAAAAAAACCCAATCAAGCCACGTTTTTCCCTTTTTTCCCATTATTAGTGGGCAGGTTGAGGCAGTGCATGAGTGGCACCATTACTGGCTTAAAGCACTCCTTGGCTTATGGGTTATGCAGTGGAATGGTTGTGTCCACAGCACAAAAGCCATGAGAAACACTGGCAGCACAGCTGATAACCTAAGCAGAAAGGCAGGGAAGTTCAGGAAGGAGTAGCACAGCCACTCCTGTGAGTGTGGTCAGGATTTAGGAGTAAAAGCTTCCATGCACCAGGTCTGTCAATACACAGGAGATCTGATTTTGTGCTGTCACCCAAAATTTACATGACTGGGAGAAAAAGCGTCCCAGACCTCCACTAACAGGACAAACAGGCTGAGTGTGACACTTCAGACTCAGCCTTGAGTTTGAAGCAGCAGGAAAGCATGGATTGGACTCCATTTACACCAGAACAATGTTGCCCTTCTGAGTATAATTTTACAGACGTGTTTATGATATAGGGGGAGCCATATGGCACAAAAGGTTTAAACATTTAATCTCACTTAGCTTCAATACACTGCCTATACAGAGAATTGGAAGCCCAGCAGGAAAACGCCAGATTTCATTCTCACTTAGTCGTGATTAACCTTTATGAGCTTGCTCAGAGTTTTGTCACCTGTGAAGTCACTCGGGGCAGGCAGGCTGCAAAGGCTCTGCCTTGCTGCTTTGGCCAGGGGGCCACAGCTGCTGAGCTGGAGCTCTGCAAGAGCTCTGCTGCCCAAAATGGGGGCACTCCCCTGCCCCAAATGGCAGTGCACCCCGCCCCTACCTTCCCTGAGTATGCAAAGTGCAAAAGGCACTATAGGGAAGGAATGACCTGGAGGGACTCTTGCTTTTCTCTGCCTGCAGCTGGGCCTCCTTGGGTCGCTGAGCTGGGTCCAGTTGAGAGCAGCCTTACCCCAGCAGACAGGCACAAGGCAAACAGCTGACACACACCACACTTTGCAAATATGGTCTTTCTCATTAATACTGATTCCCACACACAAACACTTTAGCTATATGCACTGATTGCATTACCATTGCAGAAGTGTAATTAACAAATTAAAAGGGAGGATTGTGATTCAGTTTAATTTGGGGAAAATCTTTAAATAAATAAAATAAAAAAAAAGGAGCCTGATGAGTCTGATGTTTGAGAATCGTTACCCTCTGCTATTTGCTTTAATTTCTTGGACATGCTCTATGAGCAATGCTTTCCTCAAAACAAACATGTCCTGAGTATGCTGCAGTAGTGGTACATAGGTACTCAGAGAAGCAACAATGACAAAAGCCACAAAGAAATGAAAAAATCCTGCCAGATGCTGAACCAGATGCTAGATTGCAAATGAAGGTGTATCATCATGGAGAGAGGAAGGGAGGAAATGCCAGCTGGAACGTGGTCAGATGGGTCTGAGACTGACAGCTTATTCGCCAAAACTTATGAAAAAAACCAAAGAACATGCACATCACCTGCCCACAAATATTTGTGTAAGGAGGGAAGGCTGAAAATCCCCGGTACTTGCTGCCCATCCAGATCCTTGTATGATAAAATAAAGCAGTTCCACCAAGTAAATCAGTATTTGTGAAAGCAGTCAAAACTCCTGAGCCAAAGTCAGTCTGAATTTCTCTCCAAACACCAACTGAACTCACCTGGAAGAGTGGCTGTGAAATGATACATACTGCCCCTCACATTTCCTACAGAAAACACCTTTCAGGTGATCTAATGTTATGAGAAACCATAATCATTAAGGATTGATCATGCTAATATAATTTTCTGGATGGCTTATTAACCTACTAAGACATGTTTTTCTCCAGTTCCCTTCATTAGCGACAGCAATAATTAGGTAAGGACAGAGTAGCAAAATTGATCATATGCTACTGCCGAAGGGGACAGAGAATGTATCATGGACATTCAGCATAATGTTCTCCAAACTCGAGATGCATTAATTTTATTTAGTACCACAGCTATTTTCTGCCTTAGATAGAAGGAATCTGTTAATGTAGATAGTGTACAACAGGAGCTTATTTTTCTCGTTTTCCAAAATGGAATTTTCTTTTTCCTTTAAAGTTCCTAGCACAAAATGAGATGAGACAGGAAAACATCCCCCTCTCAAGTCGTCCTCTCCTTACTTCAGTCTCCTCATGAAAGCAGCACTTTGAAAGCGGAGCAGCTGCAGAGCCCTGGCTGGGAAGCAAAGGAGTGAGTAACACTGTCCCCTCCTGGGCAACAACCCCAGAGCTCCGGTAGACCTGCAGCATCAACTCTCCCCCACCATCCCACTGACGTGGCAAGCGGCTGTAAACCCTAGAGTGACAAAGGTGTCACAGCCATGGTGAATTTTTTAGGTCTTTTTAAAAAATGTGAGCAACTGGCTTTGCCTGAGCTCTCCCCCACGTGAGCAAGAGGCAGCTTTCTGTAGATAAATGCATTATAGGGAGCTGAAAAGGGTTGACTTTACAAACTTTGCAGTGTGATGGCATCCTGTATGAACAGGGAAAGGGAGGATCTGCCAAAGCGAGAGCCAGACATAGCATAAAAAGCATCAAACCAGCATATTGGCCTTATTTAAGTCCAAACAGCATAACACTAGAATACCTGATGCAAAAATGTCATAAATATTCTTTATTCTACATGCACATTAATGTTTTCTTTAAATATGCAATTCACTTGATATCTGCAATCCTCCTTCTTCAGATGCAAAATCCAAAATAATGATTATATCAGTCATTGCTTAATACATTCAACTGTGGCCCTGATTTTCATGCATGAATGGTCATTTACATATCATTACCCATCATGCCATCCACTCAGATTTTTCTTTCTAAACAGAGCAATACATTTAAAGTTGTCATTTTAAAACAAAAATGGTTAAAAAAGGGACTTTCATTTCTCGTTATCTTATCTGTGCTCTTAGCAGCTAATAGACCGGAATATTAAAATAGAAAATTCTCAGTCTGTGTGACAACTGTCACAGTGAGAAGATCTTAGAGAAGAGGTAATTATCAAGGGATTTTTCTCAAATTTGGAAACACAGATTAATATGAACAGAAAAGCTGAAGCAAACTGACCAGAAGCAAAACAATAATTGTTTTCTATTCTATTTTCCTAACACATTCTTCTATTTTCCTAACACAAGTCCTTGTTAGGGGCAAAGATGGTTCCATGTTAGCAAATTTACTGTGGACATAAGGTGCAGTTAGAAACTTTGCATGAATAAATTACAGTTTTTCAATTAATTTTGCCCATGCTCACACAGAGGAAGGATTTTTCCCTGGCCCCCGCCTCCTTGCTACTTTTAAAGTAATTTTCTGCTATGTTTAATTAGGAAATTTCTCTACAGAAGGGAATGTGATAGAAGATTAATTCTCTATTTTCTCACCCACTGTGTCAGTAGACTCAAGTGGACACTATAAACCCCAGTTAAATATGACGAGGCTGATCAAGCACGGAGCTCCTTTCGAGAGGTCGCGTCTGCAGACCGTGGATCTCATTTCAAAACAACAGAAATGAGTTAGGAAATGGTGTCTCTCGGTGGTGCAGCGCCACAGAGGAGCAATTCCAAGTGCTCCGTGGTGTGAGGGTTCACCATGCCAGCTGAGAGGGCTTGCTATCCTTGCTAATGACACCAAGCAACAAATGGCATTGCCACAACTGCTGGTACCTTGGGTCTGCTTCTCCCCTTCACCATTAATAACTGTCTCTCCCATCCTCTTTTACATCTTTTATGCCAAGGATGAAACAGCAGTTTAACAATAAATAATGAAATATTCGCTGGTGGGCAATATAGTAAAGTTTGGTTGGTTGTTTTTTTTTTTTTAAGGGGAGAGATAAAGGGTGGAAACTGTATTTGTTTTTAATGAACAATGAAGGGAATGAGCTATTTACCCTCAGGACATAAAACCCCATGAATGGTCTGTTGCTGCCAATGCTGATTAAATATTGGGTTAAGGCTTTTTAAAATTGACATCCAAGGCAGAGTAAGAACAATTGCTTAGAGGAAACTCAGACCCACAAGATGCAGAAACATGCAAGATACTACCCTTGGATGAAGAGGACTTCCTCAGAAGTTTTACCAGTGAAGTGACTGAACACCAAAACAGAGAAAGCATGAATGATATAGAGGAGAAAATACAGACTTGTAGCCTAGTAGAGACCAAAACAGAGAAAGCATGAATGATTTAGAAGAGAAAACACAGACATGTAGCCTAGTAGAGATCAAGAGCTTTGCACATTGATTAACCAGGACCAGATTGTTATAATCCAATAGTAGTTGCCAGTACAAACCTCCTGGGGACAGGAAAGGTCAAAACAGGACAACTGGCAGAGAAAGCATGTAATGCAGAAGAAATCTAGAAACTTCAATTCCAGTTTTATTCTGAGCTTAAAAAAAAAAAAAAAAATCAATATTTTGGCTAGTCCGATGCCTATTTATTCCCCCACATTTTCACACATTTATAAGACATTCTTATCCCACTCTGCTTGATGCTACTCTGGTTTCATGTAGAGAAAATGCTCCAGCAGAGCATTTAAGAAGGGACAGCCACCTTTGCAGAGTCCAAGGGAGAGCTGCAAGGATGACAAAATTTAGAAATCACAGTTCTGTGGTGAGCTTAGGGGAATGGAAATTTTTTACTTAGGAGAAAACTGAAAGGAGACTACTCGTCTGATATGAAAAGGAATGTAAAAAAGGCTGCTATAAAAAGAAGGATAATCAATTGTTCTCTACATCCATTATTCCTGAGACAAGAAATAATTGACATAATTTACAGCAAAGGAGATTTAAGTTAGATATTAGGAGATTTTGTCCCCCCAACTTCTAATAATTACCATGGGCTGGAACAGGCTGCACTGAAATGAAGCTGGTGTGCTCAGAGGTGGCTTCTGAGACTGGTCCATGCAAGGTCTGAGTGAGGGACAGTCTACCTATAGCTGTTCCCATCAGACTTGAGGAGGATGGATGAGATGATCAGTTGAAGATACTTCCAGAGCTATGTGCCTATGATTACACCTTTTCTGCAAGCCAGTGAATGGCTGGGGTCCACACTGGGCAAGACTCAAGCCTTTACTTGTACAAATTCCCACTGAAATGACGGGGCATCTTTTGGTAACATAATTAAAACATCTTCATGTCATCTGGGTGTGTGATGTCTGCCCATGTATGGGGCCAGTATATATTTTTGCATAATCTCTAAATGTCTTTGACTCCTGCAAATTCAGAGGATTTGGTGACACCTAAGACCTTGTGGACAAGATTTCAGCTGATCTGATCCTGAAGAGGTAGAGGAGCCAACCACATCTTCTTCCTCTCTCAGGAGAGATGGTTATTTCCTTAGACACAGTGATTTGAATATATCTGTTCCAGCTGACCAAGATTTTGTTCCATTATAATAAAATACCTTTTAGAGAAAAGGCATGGACCACTTCAAAAGGAAGAAACTTTAAAAAATTGTTAAATGGGCTGCAAAATCTACGTTAACACAGAAATACAGGTAATGAATTTCCCAGAGCAGTCAGCAATGAATTTCCAGTGTTAGCACTCAGCTTGTCACCCTCACACCAAAATGATGCTACTCGAGGTGTCTGTGCCCTGCTGAGGAGGGCAGGAGGTGATGGTACGAGGTGATGCTGGCTCCAAATCTGCAGCCAGGCAAGCTGGGAACCTCAGGGAGCCCTACTGTCAGCCAGAGCAGCCTGTGCCTGATGGAATGTGTGTCAGGAGCGTCAGTGTGAGAGACAAGGGCCACGCAGCGCAGAGGGCTCGCAGCCACCTTTGTTCTGTGTCCCCTGGGCTTTCTGTACTGCCCCTGCCAGGGGCACAGCACAAAGCCAGTCCCCACTGCTCCTGTTTGCAGGCAGTGAGCAGCCCTTCCACAGCAAGGCCAGCCTCTGGTTTGCTCCCCTCCTTCTTCCTCTGAGAGCAGCCAGGCCCGGGGCAGGATCCCAGTTTATTTGCACAGAGGTAACACAGCCTTCCAGAAAGGAAATACAAAATAATGGATCGGGTGCAGGCACATCCATCTGTCATCTCAAATAAGCACACGGGTGCCATGTGAATGCCTGGTCACTCCTGTAATTACCTGTTAAAGCTGAATGGGCAATTCTCAGCCTGAAGTACATGAAATGTGTGAACATTTTAATGATGCAGAGAACAATTAAGAATATTACATGCACGGTTCCTGATCACCTTGAGATTTTCTCTCTACTTAGCGCTGGGGAAACTCAACCTCTGTAACCCTGCTAGAGCAAGAGGGCACAGCTAGAATCAGGAAACAGTGAGCTGAATAAATTGCAGCAAGGCAGGCACTTTCTAAAATGCAACTTTTCCTTCCACAAACTCTTAGATAATGATGGAAAAAATGTCTGCAGTGAATTCTGATAAAAGAAAAAAAAGAAAGGCAAGAATAATAAATGTGTCTCATGTGACAGCCAGGAAAAATGAAGGGTCTGATTCAGGTCCTGTTCTAATCAACGGGACTCTCTCCATTACCTCTGCTAACAATCCCACTAAACCCTTTATGTCTGGTTGAGTAGATAGAGCACAGAGCTAAGAAGCAAGAAAGTCTAACCACAGAAATGGCAGCTAAGCACCATGTCAGGCACCTGAACTCACCCTGCAGTGAAGCTGTGTGTGTGAATACACACAGAACACATACACATGGTAGCGCTGCTATTTCAGCAGACAGAAAACCCCTTGTGTCTTCCTTCCCCCAAACATGGGATGAGGGGATCTGGACCAAAAAATAAATCAGAGAGAAGGCAGCCAGATTCTCCATGCATAGCCAAGCAATGTAAACACAGCTAAGCAGTGCAATCCAATGTGTACATACAGAGAGGCAGAAAAAAAGGATGTGGCCCAGTGTGGTAGGGAAAAGTCTTCAGTTATCACATATTTGCAATAGATGATGCAGTGTTGTTCTTCCTCAAAACACTGTGTAAATTTGGCTTCAGGAAAACCCCTGGGGCTAAATTCTACCTGGTATGTGCCAGCTTAAAGTGCAGGAACTGATGTGGCCCCAGACATACAGCACGATGAGGAAGGAGGATGTGCCTCCTAGTTCATGGATGGGAGGTCAGCTTTCAGCTTCTCTCAGGTGGGTGCCCATCACACTTCAGGGGAGCAGAGCTGCCTCCTAACATGTTGGGACCAAGCCCTATGTGTTCACCACGAAAATGTCTTAGGAAAAGATAATTAGCATATGGTAAATGTGGGAACATTTCTTTTCAAAGCCTGTTCAGAGCGAAAGAAGCGTAAACATCACCTAACCCAACCATTGCTTTCAAGTACCTTATTTTCACACCGAGTTGCTATAAACTATCCCCGTAGAATTTTGTTGTAATTACATGCAGTAAAAGGAACAACCAGGTAATTACCTCAGACTCCGCAATAACATTTCTACATTAAAATGTAAGTGCGAGGTGCATAGCTTGTATCCATGTTTCAGCCATAGGAAAAACAGAAAACTGCTCATTTGAGGGGAAAAGCACACATTAAAAAGCCCTCTGGCAGTTACCAGCAGTCCAGTGCTGTCCCAGTTCAGGCTGCTTACAACCCCACTGACAGCAGTGCACGCTTTAGAAAACAACCACGTGTGTCTCCAAGGGGTGTTTTATCCTCTTTGGGAGCCCAGCACCCTGAAGCAAACACAGGCAAGCTTAAAAGAGTCCATTTACATGTGGAGAGAGGTAGTGGAGAAATCAGCTTTCTGACCCTGGTCCTGAGCACGCCCTGGGCTGGGATAAACAGGGGCTGCCAGCCCCTTGCACTGCTCTCAGGCAGGAACCAAGAACACTGGGGGAAGGTGGCATTGGATTAGCCACATTTCACCTCCACAGGCTTGTCTTCCACGTTGAAGAATTTTCTGTCTTTCATGAGCTTTTGCGCTTCATTTAAGCCCTAAATAAAGCGCAAAGAGCCTACGGGAGTAAACTTTACTCTCTACCTGTCAGAATAATTTCCTACCTAAATTAACTTGTGAATACACCTTAAAAAAAAACAAACCCTGATGCATCTTCTCTGTAGCCTGATTATTTGCCTGCTTTATTTTCCAAATGCCTTTTTCAAGCGGCTCTTCCATTTTAGGTGCAAGTGGAATCATGTTAATGGACTGACAGGGTGCAGAGCAAATGCAGGCTCGGACTTTTCATGGTATGTGTGGTCTGGTTTACACACCTCCCCCAGGCATGACCCTTCCTTTAACAGCATGCACAGGGGCTCTGTGACTGCCTAATATCCTAGCACCTGCATGTTCTGCAGACCTACTGTAGTGAGCTCTTGCCATGGGGGTTGTGAATTTTCTCATCCTTTTGCATCAGGAGAGGCTACACAAACCACCCCTCCACCCCCCTCCCCAAGTCTGGCCTGTCTGAGGGAAGAGGAACTTCAGGGATGCCCCATCACAAATCTCAGGAAGACACTTCAAAGAGCAAAAATGAAAGAAAAGGAGAAAAAGCATTGGTTAAATATCACTAGTCGAAATGCCAGCAGCCCCGATGAGCTGCAGCCCTCCAGACAGAGGTGATTCATAAAAGACCCACCATCTGATAAGGCCTTCTTTCAGCTTATCAAAACTTGGTGTCTGCATCACATCTCTTATTCTGGGATTTCAAACAGGCAGCCCCCGGTGCTGGCTCCTCCTGCCCATTCCATGGGAGGTGACAGTGTGGTTCCTGCAGCAAAAGCCCACTGCCCACCACCAGCTCTGGCCTCCCTCCCAGCTCCAGGCAGCACCGCCCTTCTGATCACGTTGGTGAAACAAACCAGAAACAATTACCAGCTTTGATTTCTGCTCCCAGGTTTCTTTTGAATCTGAGTGCCCATGGAGGACAGCACAGGCTTGTGCATCACTGCCCGGAATGCGGGCAGGCCAGAAAATCCCAGCTGTCCCAACCAGAGCTGGCGGCCCTTTCTCTCCTAAGATAAACAATTTGGTAGAGCAGAACTCATCCTCTGCCCTCCAGCGTTTGGTGGGAGCATCAGCAGCACACCACTGACAGCTGCAGAAGCCAGGGGAGGGCTGGAAGAAGCCAGGGTGGGTAGCAGGAGTCCATCTGAGAGGATCCCAGCTGCACCACACAACCATCCACCAGATGCTCTGCCTCGCTCCCAGTTACCACTTTATTAAGGAAAACACAGATCTCATTTCCCAGTCTTACTATCACAGGTAGTTTAATCAAAGAGCTAATGAAGCAAGTGGTCAAAACACAACCATGTGTTGTGCTGGCTCTAAGAAAGATGCTTTAGAGGAACAAAAACCTCCAGTGACCTGACAGTTGGTGGCTGAGCTGGCTGCAAAGGCGACCCAGCTCTGCCAACACAGTGGACCACTTCCAGGAGCTAAGCTTGCAAAGAGCTCCAAGTACCCACCAGCATATCCAAAACCCTGAAGCAGAGCACAAAGCACGGTTCTCTCTTATCTCAAAGAACCTGGTATTTATCACTCTTAAATCAGGCACAGCCTTCTTCATCACATCCCACCTTCTTGTCTGGATCTGGGTCCGCTTTCTTCACTGTTTCCCATCTCAGAGTCCTCACTGACAAGCACAACATCTCCTTCTGTACAGTTTTGGTCTGCATGTAAGGGATGGTTCTTCTCAAAGACCCCAAGCCAACTTGCAAATTCCCACTTCTTTCTTAGTTCATGTATCTAAAATGGGATTATTTTAGATATGTCTGAGCAGCATCATGGTATTACACTGTGCCTCTCTGCTTCATTAATGCTGCTGTTTTCCTAACAATATTTCCGTACTAAAATGAAATTCACACACTTTGCATCCCATGAACATTAAAGACTTTACAGGGAATAAATATAATTGCTCAGTGCATCAAGTATGATTGATCCCTCTGCATTTCCTGGTAATTACCCTCCAGAACAGTGTGCATTAGACACTCTCTGCTATCAGAAGCAGTGTCTAGGGACTTGTGGTCAGGTTTACTAAAATACCCCCCGCAGTATGTGACCTATAAGACATATATGCATATCCTACTTAAGTGAATTCCGTTCTGCTCTTGGACTTGCATCCGGCTGAAGGAAAAACATCCATTAAGCCATTCTACACTACAATTATTTGAAACAAAGAAAAAAAAATACAGTCACTGAATTACAGAATGTTCTGAGTTGGAAAGGACCCACAAAGATCATTGAGCCCAACTCTTAAGTGAATGGCTCACACAGGCATCAAACCCACAATCTTGGTGTTATTAGCATCATGCTCTGACCATCAGAGATAATCTCAGTGGTATATACAGCATTATGTCTTTCTATCAGTTCCTACATTCTTTATTCCTGCCCTTTACAAAATACATTTACAAACAGAAGTCTGTACTTAGACTGGACTCTGGATATTAACATTTACAGACCATCTATTTTCCCTCAGGAAGCATAAGATTTTGTGCTGATTTTGGCTGAGGCACAGTTAATTTTCTTCACAGCGACTCAAAGAGAGCAGCTGTATTTTGGCTGGGGTTAAACCACTACAGGCCTTTCAATAGTTACTTTTTATTTACAATATAAACAGATTAACAGAAGTTACAAAGCATCAGAAGCTTCATCCCATGCTTGTGGGATAGGTACCTGCCTTTTTCCAGTTCTATCTGTAAGTACTGATTGTCACTGCCTCCCTGACGGGTCAGAACAGGCTCTTATTATTCTGAACCAATCCTCTCTTTAAACACTGATGCTGAAATATGCTCCTGCTTACCAAGTAGTACTATTACTTTAACTTTGGTTTTGAATCCTGTTATTTCTCATCCTTCTAAAAGAGTGGCAAACCTAAGTGTCTGAGTAAATGCTATTGCAAATAATTTGTGGTCTTTCACCACTGCCAAGGTAAAACAGTGCACCTGCTTTATGCTTGCTTCTCCAGTATTTGGTTCAGAACCCTTTCAAAGCCAATGAGGACGTTAAGCAGTTGAAAAACATTATAGTCAGCTTCCAAAAACCTTGCCAGGGCCATAAACACGTTTTCTCTGTGAGCTACTCCTCTCTCTTGCTACCAGTATCCAAATGGATGGATCTAAATAGTCCAACTAGCTGAGCTCTAAATCACATCAAAAGTATCATTAACAAATGGAAAAAATGATACAGGTCATTCTTGGAGACATTCAATTTCCTGTAGCCTATCTGCATTCCCTCTTGGCACTCTTCTGGCTTGAGATCCCTTGAGACTTAATCAGAGTTCAGTGATTTATTCCCAGGGACTCTTTGGTAACATTGTTCCCCTTTTTATTTATCTTCTGCAACTGGTCTGGTGCCAGCAGACATTCCCCAGCACCTATATAATGTTTCAGTGCATTCCCCAGCACCTATATCATGTTTCAGTGGATTCCCCAGCACTTATATAATGTTTCAGTGCACTCCCCAGCACCTATATAACATTTCAGTGTTCTCTGGTGTGTACTTTGCAGAAGGCCAAGCCCCCTTTCCATGCTGCTCTGGCTGAGCAGCCACCAGCCACCCTGTCTATCCATGCTCTCCAAAAACCAGTCCTGAAATCCCGGACAGGCCTCACGACACCAGGGCTTTTTCCTTAATTACTTCCACAAATTCTGAACATCACTATTGCCTCTTACTTTGGAGTTAGATGGGAAGGAGGGAACCACAACCTCTGCTGTCTACTCAGATCACAATATTGTTGCAATCTAGTTTTTCAAACCTTTTAAGCATACTTCATAGCAATTTTGTAGCCTGCTCCACAGAAAACGCTGAGGGGTGCAGATAATGCTTTCAGGATATTGCTAAGACATTTTTCTTCTCCCTAGATACTCCACACACCCAACTCTTCATGCTTTAATTGGGTTTGGGATGTTAAGTGTTGAAATTATTGCTCTTAGTACTACACAGCCATCCGTAAACTTCAAAGCTAACCTCTCTGTTACTAGATGAAGAATCTAATAGAAAAATTCAGAAGATAAATAAAGATGTCACCTGTTGATACATGATAGCAAATCCCACCATTTTTATACCAGAGATAAGTGCCATGGATCCACACCAATGAGCTCATCCTCTGATGAGGTGCCCAAGGACATTTGTTCTGGTGGGACGATTACAGCAACCAAAATACAGCTGCCATGTTCTCATTTACCTGTCACCTGCTCTCAATGCTGTTGAATGCCCCAGAAGAACTCCTCAATATCATCCTGGAAACACCTACTTCCCAGCACATGTTAACCTGCAGGAGCAGCCATGTGAGTCCTGAGCTAGAGAAAAAGGGTGGCTTTGCTCAGGGGAATAGTGCTTGCTGGATGCTGAAGGCAATGGAAGGGGACAGGATGGCTTTGATGGACATTTACGGCGTCTCGTTGGCTCTTAAGTTGCCCTCTGGAGTCCCTAGCTTTCTTTTCCAATGTGTCACATGCCTGGAACTTTTCCTAGAGAGAAAACCATTTTCCACATTTCACATGAAGAGACCTAAGCAGGGAGTCTGCGCTGAGGCTGCCCACCGTGTGGGTACTGCAGAGCTGTGCGTTCCCACTGCCCAGCCACGGCCTGGCAGACTTGGCCTCATTCTGGGGCCACAAACCTGGATTTTCTCACTTTGCACTTGCTGAGAGTAGGAGCTGGGATTATGCACCGTATGCCATCCTTGTACAGGACCAGAACATGGCCACTCTCACCACAGTCTTTGGGAATAAAACTCTGAACTCAACTTGGCAGAAGCCCAGGCTAATGCTTTCACTGCCAGTCACTGTTCCTCTGGAAGCATCCCAGTATGAAGCAGAAGGCTTTGAAGAAGACAGGGCCTGTGGTGATGAAACAGGGTAGAAATTCCAAAGACAGATAAGAAAAAATGACTATGGCAACACCACACGTCTTTGTCAGAAGAGGAAGAGCTGCTTCCAGTAGAGCAGGATGTTCCATAAGGTCTAATGTAAACTTGTCTTCACAGTTGGAGAATACCTGAGAAACATAGCTGGGTGTGTAGATAACTAGAAAGTTGGCCTGTACTGCCAGAACACATGGAAAGCACAGGATAAAATGACAAAGAATACGAGGGCCTCCATCACCAGGCTCTGGAGGAGCAATGCTAACTACACCAACATTTGTGCCTTGCCCAACTAAATAAGACCACACATCTTCACCTGTTAAAACTGCCAACTCACTAAGTTCAACTATAAAGCTCATATTTCTATGAATTTTGCATTTCTAAGGGAGTCCAGAATACCGTCAGCGATTCAATAAATTTATAATAAGTACATCCAGGCCTACTGTAGCAACAATGTCTGGGTAGCAGTTTTGCATGCTCTGAATACAAGTGGATATTAAAAGAGCCAAGATCAAGGGTTAATCATGGTATTTAAAAAGAAAAGAACACCTCTGCCTACGATTCCTTTTGCAGACTTCAGTGTTTCATGAAGCAAGGCACGTAGTTGAGTAAATAATCCTTGTGGGCTCAATTTGAATCATTTGTAGAAATGAAGAAGGGTGGGTACAGTATTTCCTTGGATAGGGAAGGAGAGTCATCACATTAAGGAAGGGGGTTGGCTGTGTGAATAAAACCTGGCTGCTACTGAATATATTGAAACATGATCTGAAATCAGATTTGCGGTTGTGCTGCCAGGAGACTGAAGAGGTCAGCTGTTTGTTTTATAAACTGCCGATGTTTTCCCTTCTCCCTGCCTGCTCCAGCTTCACCAGAAAGCAGCATGATGGATGGGAAAAGGTCTCCCTGCTCCCAAAAACCCCTGCAACAGAGGCTGTGGGCAGGCTGTCACCTCTGCCTCTCACTCCTGCCAGGGCAAGGAACTACAAAATACATTTGGTGCCAAAGGTCCCTGATTAGCCCCACATTCAGCACAAAGCCATCATTATCCTTGCTCCTTGGGCCATAGTTGTTACACCCATGGCCCTCTAATGACATTCATAAGCTGTGCCTCAGATAATATAACACAGCCTGTTGAGTGGCAATGCTCTGCAGGACAGGAGACAGCCCT
The DNA here is from genome assembly GCA_020086605.1 of Lanius collurio. NCBI lineage: Eukaryota > Metazoa > Chordata > Aves > Passeriformes > Laniidae > Lanius > Lanius collurio. Next base: position 364,994 of record JACBWW010000058.1, on the reverse strand, counting down.
GGCTGGAAAATGCCTGACCTCTTTGGCAGGCACCAGCTCTGCTGGGCTCCATGTAAGCCCTAGAGAAAGATGCATTGCTTGGACAGATCAAGCACTGGGCAGGTTATCAGCCTATGAAGAGGGGCCACAGGCTCTCGGTAGAAAAGGGAAAACAACTTCCCCAGTCCGAGCACATGAAAGCCTGAAAACTTTCAGACCTTTTGGATGAAAGGTGGCTTTAAGCATCTCCCCTCTGAAGAGACTGGCAGAATAAAGACACTGTTGGAGCACTTGAGCTTTCTACTCTCAAGCTCACCTAAATCCACGGGGAACATTGTGCTGCCTTTGGTCAGCATTGGATCAAGCCACAGATGCCAGCAAAAGCCATCCCAAGAGCAGAATTACCTGTGCTGCTGCATCCCCCAAGAAAAAAATCAAGAAGTATGGAGAATTATCTGAAGGGAAAATAATCCTGAATTTACACTTGGGCAAAGCACAAAGCTTTGTCTTTACTACCTCTCTCCCTAGGTAGATCTTTTCTTTCCTCTTTCATGTTCACCCTTGAATTCTCTGCTTGCTTCCTAGGGACATGGACAGGTTTTGACTCTCACAGTAGATACTACCAAAAGAACAATAAACAGGTGATTTTCACCTTCAGGTGCCTGAAACTTCCTTTAATGTTTCATTACAAGCACATACAGCGGGCTGGCAGTACACACAGTGCAACTTGAAAAGAACTGCGGGTCGAAGTATCTCACAGCAGAATATTACTGTGGATTTAGCACTAATTCCAGCTTTATTCCTCTCCTAATTCCTGTATCACATACCCTTATCTACAGAGATAAAGTCCCTTGAAGTGCAATTGCTTTGATGCATGGATGGAAGACTTTTGTCAAAAAAAATGTAAGATTTGCTTTGAAAACAATCACCACTATATTTAGACCACAGTCCACTCCAAACTCCCCTGACAGGTTTCAGTGCAAACAAGCAAAAGCTTCCCTTGGCTGCCCACAAAAGTCACATTTCAGACCAGCCTGTAGCACACCAGGATTTTAACCTCTTGCAGGGTTGTGAGCACAGCCATGCTCTCCTAAAGCTAAAGCCATCACTACCAGCACAGCATTTGCCCACCACACAGCAAACCCCCTGAGTGCCTCAGAGCATCAATGTCCCTGAAGGACACACTATTGAACCATAGGCAGATTATGTTACTTGCTTGGCTTTGGAAGATTCACACCCCCTGCCTGGCATCCTTGCAGCAAAGGGCTGTGTGTAAGGCACACTCTGCCCGGGCTTTCAGGAGCTCTTCAAGTCAAATCATAGTGGTGCAAGGCATAGATCTTTTGATGTCAAATCCTGTATGATTTTACAGCTGGCAACAAAGAAAATTTACATTTACAGCTGACAGCAACTTTCAGCCAGAAGGATTTCAAAGCACTTTAAGAACTATCATTCAAAACAAATAACGCTGAATTAAGATATTTCTGGGTTGAAATATAGAAAATATTGAACAGAACTACTCAGCAGCTTGGGGTAAAAGGTGAAGAATATGCCATCCAATTGAATGAGTGCAATGCAATTTTAGTTAGGCAGGATGCAATTATAAAAGCTGGAGTCTGGCCAAGCCACCAAGGTTAACTACTCTACTTTTTCTAAAAGTATCATGGGATTTTTCTAATGACCACAAGTTAATGATGTTGTGTCTGAAAGTCAGCACCTCTCCCCTTACAGTGGCCTTTACAATCATTTAATAGCAACGGCCTGATACCAGTTCCAGTGAGAAAACCCCAAATCACCATTCCTACCACCTCAGAAATTTGCTTCTCTTAGAAAAATGGGTTTGGAAGGGACCCGGTGAGCCACTATGTGCAGTTCTCTAGAATCACAAGGCAGTTCACATGTACTATCACATCTCTGATAGCAACTCTAGAAAGTTTGTTACACCTTCAAGATTGACTTTGAAGTTATGAACACCATAAACTTAGCACCTATCACAAAAGGAGTGACACATAAATCAAAGAGGACAATTAGAAAATAACGCATGGGGAGCCAACTTAAATACGGGTGTTAACTCCACAGAAACTTTATGTTGTTTGCACCAGTTGTCCTATCTTCAGATATTAATGTTGGTGTACAAATCTTCAGCTGAAAAAGGTGGCAAATAAGTTATGTACACTTTTTAGCTTGCCACACATGCCTTTGGATTTATCTTGGTCCATCCATTTCTTTTAAATGAACTTTTACACCATTCACTCAGCCAAGAGGTGACCTGTGTTTTCAATTGCTTGCTAGACAAATAATTAAAAATAAAATGCAGAAATTAATTGTGACAACAAATGAAACAGAAAGACTAGAAATCCCAAAGGCCTTTATAATCTTCCATTCACATCTTTAACATTTCTCATGCAGACCAAACCATCAAGTATCACTTGTTGGTGAACATATATCACATTCTCTTTTGCCAGATATAAAAAACTGCATGTGCCAGTAAGCCCCAGGGTATGATCTACCAAAATCAACAGAGGATTTTAGGTTGATTTCTCTGTGCTCTGACCCTGACGTAGCAGATTACAGCAGCTTACCAGCTGCAGAACAGCATCAGCACAGCTCGTTGGCTCATGCTCCTCTGTTGAGTGTCGATCTGATCAGGTAAATGAGATACCATGACTGACCTCCTAGGAAGTTCTGGGCTATGCTTTTCTTGTGCAGGATATTAGATAAAGAAATCATAATATCCTGTGATTGCCTGGTCTCAAAAATAATGTCAAAAATGCCTCAAACAAAGGCAAAACAAATCCAGCTCAGAGAAGTCAGGGCAATTTCTCAGAGAGCATCTCTGCCAGCCATGAAGATGTCTACTGCCATCAGTGAACTGAGTACCTCGCCTAGAGGATCTATCTTGTTTTAATTCATCACATTCTAAGAAAACCACACAATAGCTTCACTGTTATTTTTAACACTTAGCACATTGTATCATCATTTGCCAACAGTTACTTTTTCTTGGTGCCAACAATTAACTTGCAGGCCTGGTGGGAACTTAATGAGACAGAGATTCACATGAATTTTTCCAGAAAGCTCAGGTACTGACACATTTTAAAGTTGCTGGTAGTCAGTTCTTTGAGTTCTCACTTCTTTAATTGTTTACAGGTAAAATGGCAAATCTGATCTTTGCTCTTATGCTAGATGGAAGTGAGCAGACATTTGTGAGTATCTGGTGAGAATTTTTCATCTGGGATTTCATTTCCTGTAGATGAAAAAGCTATCTTCTGGTCCTAATACTCTGATCTTTATTTGATTAAAAGGATTCATTCTGATTTCTTTCGCTGTGATATTGCATAATATCACGGTGCCTTGTCTCTTTTGTGAGATGCCTTTAGAGGCCACAGCTTGGCCCTTCTCTGAGTCCCTCACCTCAAAAGTAGCACTGTAGGCACAGGGCTGATTTTGCTCAGTCTTGAAATATGTGAAGATGTTTAAGTATGCAGGCAATGCAGCCAAGCTATATTCAAAGGTCTCTTCTGTCATCCAAACTGAGAATCTAAAACCTGGCGTTAATATTAATCAAAACCGGTTTATGAATGTAAGCTCCTGCTGAAAACAGAGGGATGTGCATATTCTCTTAGCTTGGATCAAACCTCTGATGACTGAAATATTTTTCAGCTGGAGACACCAAACAGAAACAAAGAGACATCGAAGAAAGCATAGTTGTTAGCACTGCCTTTTCTCTCAGCAAGGAGGATTTTACAGCTGCGCGTTTGGAGAAAGAAAAAACCCAAACCTCACAACGTTTATGTACCTTGGTATGAGAGCAATAACTCAGTAATAACCCAGCATATAAAAAAGGAGCACACAAAAGGCTCCGGGTGGAACTCTCTGCTGTGCAGATTGCTTGTCTGCTTTGCTGGTTCACCCTCCAGCTCTGCAGCAGGCCTGGGAGAGGGAACGGATCACACTCAGGCTCTGCCCATTAAAAGCAGCACTGACAGCTGTCTTCAGACATTTGGCTCTCTGTGCTCAAACCCAGACCTGAACACAGCAACCAAAGGCAGCACAGACACAGCTAATGTGCTCGGTGAATAGAAGGATGAAAAACGAAACCACAAGAAGCTAAACTTCACTGAAAATTTAATGTTTCTCCAATAAAAAATGTCCTTCTTAACCCAAATGCAGCATTCAGTGCAAAAGTTTCTGCTTTCAACAAAAACCTTCAGGTTTTTTTTTTTTTTTTTTTTTTTTTTTGCAAGAACTCATGCTTATATTTTTACTTCAGTGACTCTACCTGTACATCACACAGTTGTGCAGGCTCACTGCAAACACCTGACTGTTACAGGGGCTCTCCTCAGGGGCAGCAGACCCTGCCACAAAACATTCCTTCTGTGCTAAGAGCAGGTGAGCAGGCATAAGCTACAATTCACTGGGCATTTTTCTTATATTAGAGATACCCAGGATCCAATTCCATGCTACATATTATCCTAGCGTGGCAATGCCAGTAGGGCTTGCACTTCTGTGTCCCTACACACTGTGAAGATGAAGCAGTATTTACTATCTTAAAAAGAAAATAATTGCACAACTGTGAAGTACAGCAAGTCAGAAGAATAAAAGTCTTTGTATTTAGAAAGTAAAACTACCTGGGGATGGCTGAAAACCCATGTTCATTAAGAACATCAAATGTAAATCCAGTTTTTTTGTGACCAAGCTACTGGAATATTTTTTTTTTTTAAATGAAAACCATTCCAAAAGTCAAAGTGTAAGTGTAACTTTACTTCTGGAAAATATTTTTCATTCCCCCCCTTTTTTTTTCTAAGGAATAGACTCTCACATTTGTGGAAACCTTGCTTAGCAGAGCTTTCTAGGAATCCCAGATTGTTCTGCTCCTGATTGTATCAGAAGCATTTATTTTTTTTCTTCTTCTTAATGTTGGCATGAAAGCAGATGACTTAAACACTGAAGTGGTTTTGGCAGCATGAGTTTTAAACCTCATAGCAAACAAGACATTTTTGTCACTGCACCTTTTTTCAGACATGTGGCTGGAATTGATGTGACCCATCCCCTCATGTCCTGAGCCTCGAAGAGGCTGAAGTGTATGTACCTTACATTCATGTGTATAAAGTGAGATTAACAAGACAAAATGTCAACTGAGCTTCCCAATACATGAAGAGCATGCAAAAAGGAGCTGTCAGTTGGCTAAACAGTTCTTCAGACACCAACTTCAGCAAAAACTAAGATTACAGAGAATTTAATAAATCCCAGGGATGCCTCACTTCCCCAGAGGAAAGAAACCACCTGCCCAAGCCCACCACTGAGCTCTTGCTGTCTTGGATCACACAGTGGGGACCTTCCTCCACCTGCCATTTCTTGCTTCTAAAAGTTGTCTGCCTTATTTGGGATTTGATTCCTTTCCATGCTGTCTTACAGCTGAACTCTTGCACCTCGTAAATACACACAAGACTCTGCCAGCAAAACCATTCTCAGCACAGTGCTCTGACCAGCCTTCCTCTTTCCAGGGGTGCAGTATTGCTTTAACATTACATCTCCTCCAGCAGCACAACACTTTTCCCTTGCTTCCCCCACGTGTTTGAATCCCTGGCACCTTCCTGGTGTCCAGCCCATTTCTCTGGCTCTTGCAAACATTTCAAACCCATACATCCATTGCTTTCTTGCTTTCATAGAGGACCTATTAATAAACCTTCATGACACTTTCCTGACCATCAATTTTCTGACATGAATCATATTCGAAAAGGGAAACAAAATCAGCATGAAGAGGGATGTTACTAAGTTAAGGTGTGACCACAATCAGTTTTTACAGCTTTGCTTGCATCCTGCAGTGTTTTTGCAGTAACAGTCTCTACTTACCTGTCTGCTTGAAGAATTTGAACTCTCTGGGTCTTCTTTTTCAGCCAGAAGGATTTTAACACATTATAGATATTGTCATAGTAAATAATAAAATAGTCATATAATATAGTCATCCAGTCCAGTAGACAAGCCCAGATCTTTTCCAGGGGCTCCCAAAGAGCATTTCTTCTTTAACTCTGGACTGGGGTTTACATAATAATGCAAGCTCTGATCCACAGACATATTAGACACCACCATTTTAATGGGAGTTTAACAGTCTGATGCATTATTTGATTTCCAAATGCAGTCAGCGCCAGCCCATCATTAGACATCAAGGCAATAATGTGGCCCTGGGGAACACTTCTCCCTAGGCCCTAGTAATCACCATTGGCCCTTAAATTCATGCCCCAGTGTTAGTTCATTCAACATTTTGCTCTTTTTTGTTACAGCTTAAAGAGAAGAACAGTGGGTAATTTCATACACAAATGTTCAAGAGATTTGGTGTTCATCTGGTGTGAAGAAGGTAATTTAAAAGCTCTTCTATTTAGGAAACCTAAACATAAGAAACTTTGGCCTTCATTTATTGAGATTCTGAATCAGGTCTGGAGACCAATAATAGTTCAGCTCACAAACCATAAAGAGATGCAAGCCCCACTAATTTCATGCTCCTTTAATCTGCTTTCATCAACTGTGTGGATTTTGTAAAAGCACTCAAAAATTAGATGTTACCATTTAGTAAAAGCACTGACTGATTTCTACAGGGTTAGCTTGCAGCTACTGAAAACACTAGTGACATGGCAAATAATCCAGTGCTATGAGCTTCCCTGCACTACATGAGTTCAGCTCTAGCAACGTATATATAATGGTATGGAAGTTATTCCATGCTCTTAATAAAGAGAGAAATAAAGATTGGCCTGGATGTTGATCTGATTCCGATGAGGTTATAAATAAACTGTTGTAGTCCCCAAGACAAACAGTTTGGATGTGCTCAAACATCATATTTATTAACACAGATTGTATTTACACAAATGGGGAATAAAAGGCACTAGTGAACAAGGCCATTGATTTCACTGTAATGAGCAAGCAAAGCAACTGAATGCTGTTAATCAACAGTGTGGGTAATATTGCTTTTCCCACTTTTCTAATAAGTTTTTTTAACATGTATTTTCTTCATTTCTGTGATCATTGTTATAAATAATTGCATTAAGAGTGCTGTTTCATCAAATTGTCTTGCAACTGCAATAACCTTTCATGAAGATTCCGAGGGTAACAGTCACTGTGAGTATAGAGAGAGCTGAGTTCTGAGGAAAAAAACCCCAAACAGCTTAGTGCAAATGGAAACACATTGTGTACAGCAGGTCTTGGTGCTGTGCTGTGTGGTTACAGGGAGCATTAATGGAGAACAAGCCTCATGCTATCCAGCTCATCAACTATCATCAGCTTCTTGACTAGAAAAACCAACATCATCTCCATCCTTCCACTCCACGTCAGCAAAACGCTGAAAAAGCTCCTGTGGGTGACAGTCACAGAGCACCTCAGAGCACAGATGCTGTTCATGTTATCCATCAGGAAGCATCTGTGACAAAATTTAGACCCCCCCATGTGTGACCCTATGCCTGACCTGCATTCCTTGCCTCCTTGGAGAGGAGTGATGCAGAAGGACAATTTGTCACAAGCTGAAGTGGTAGGTAGGCACTAATAAACTTGCTACACACCATCTGAGCATAAAAACCTCTCCAGGAAGTCAACAGGAAAGTCACTTCCAGCATCAACTTCCAGTGACATCCAAGCATCCAGACTTTAGAGCCAAGCTTAGATGGCAGCAGCAATGACCAGAACTCCCTCAGTCAGGAGAAACACTGCAGATATAGCAATGCCACAGGGGTAATGAGGCAGTGACAGACTGTGAGACCTGATGCCACTGTGAGAAAGGTGACAAAATCTCAGAATTTCTAGATGCCATGTTTTCACCACCAGGAGAAACAAAGAACTGTCATTGCTAATATTGGAGTGCTGTGCTAAGCTCTAGGTAGCCATGCTCAAGGAATTCTGATTTCTCAATCTAATTTCTGTGGATAAGGGGAAATGGAAAAGGTACACAAGACTGTGGCATGTTTGACCTAGGACATAGGCTGAGAAGTGCAGTGGCTACCATAAGATACTGTGGTTTGGAGAGAGAGGACACGTGTCAGGAAGTGGAAAGAACTGGGATCAATGAGCCATTTGGTCTCTGCCACTTCTGTATGTAGCTGCTCAGCTGACTCTCATCAGAGCAGATCTGGACAACATCTTTCCTGATAAGAAGATCCAAACCTAGGAATTACCATGAGATCTGTTGGAATTTATATGTTAAACTTCTCACCTCCCTGGAAAAAACTGCAGCATTTTTGTAAGCTTTTAAAGCCTGCAATAACATCTTTCAAAATGGGGGGAAAATGAAGCACAAGAGAGAAGGAAATGCACATGGAAATATCATTCCTTACTGAAATCAATGGGCACCGGTTTTAATAACATTACACTGTATTTATCATGTCCCCTTCCCTCCTCCCGAATGGGGCCAGTGAAATTCTGACATGAACACAGTGACACCGTGCTCTGATTACTGCATGATCTCTGCAAGATGAGATCCAGGCAGTGTTAATGTTTTCAAAGGAAATGGAAGGTGTTTAATAATTTCAACTCAAAGGCTTCTGTGAAAATTTAGTAGTATGTTCATTTTGATTACTTTGGTGTTCAGAGCAGACAGGCTCCAGTGATTTTATCACAGCCCTGGTATGGCTGAAACTCTCTGGAAAGAAAAATCACCCATTTCACTGCTCCTTCGAGAATCAATTGGTAAAGCCCTTTATCAACAGAAAGCAGGGGGAGGTGAGCTAAAGCACTGCTTGTATTTGTTCAAAGTACAAAACGTGCAAGTCAGATCTAAGGAAAAATTATATGACAACTGGGTTAGAACTACGCAAGGCCAACCTTTTCTGTACTGTCTAGAGATCCCTTGTTCATAACCTCGGGCTACTATCAGCACTGTGATGCCTGCAACAAAGTACTATGTGCATATCAGCACTTGATGAACTGAATGAATAAATGTTAAATCCCAAAGCACGATGTTGCTTGTGATCTCTGTTAAAAGCCTGCAACCCTTTAAAACAGGAGCCTTAACTTCATAATCTCGGTGGCATCTAAATCATCATGAGAAACGAGCTCATTTTCCACACACCGTGTTCTGCCAAGCAAAGTTATTTTTCCAAATACTTATGTAACTCTTCAAGGGGAAAGGAGAGACTGGAGCTAACCCCAAGTGTGCTCTGTGCTCAGCTCGGTCTGATGAGATGCCTTCCGCTAATTGGAGCAAGTTCGTCTTCACGTTCCACCCTCCTCTGGCTCTTCATCTCCCTTGTACTCTCTTGTCAAAGTGCTGGCAGAGGCCCTGAGCAATAAGCAGCTCATCCAGTGCTTGGGCAGTGCTGGAGCAACTGCCTTGTACTGGCAACCTGCTGTTTATTCCCAGGGATCCATTCATGTCAAAGTGCTTTGTCAAGGTTCACACTCAAAGAATGGGAACAGCACATCTGTGTTCGGGGTCTGATCTGCAATTAAAAGATTTCTGTTGAGCTGGATATTTGGACTGAATCCTGGACCTGCCTTTCCATACTCTTCTCCATTTTAATCACATGCTTTCTTTAGGTCTCTTTTGTGCTTTCACTCTTTGTAGTTACGTTGGATGACTGTAAACTGGCTGTAAAACACCTTCATACCCAGCACTGCTAAGAGGAGTGAGAAAGCAAAGCAGCATGGCTGCAGAGCAAGGGTTCAGCAAACAAGGACAAGCATTCAAACTGATGAGAGGGGACCCAGGAACCATAAATCCAGCTTAAAAAACGCTTTTCATCAAAAATAATAAATCTGAAGCACACTTTTCCCCCCTTTGGTTTCTAGACTGCATTGCCAGCTTGCTTTCTACCACAGAGGGGAAAGAGAAACTCCTTAAAAGCAATCAAGGAAATGTCAGCTCTTCAACAAATCACATGTAGAGGATCCTAAGCTTGTGTATAAATTCAAAAGACCACAGAGCCCATGATGAAACCACAAAACTTGGCAGCAAGTGCCACCCCTTGCTATGCACAGCTGGGAAAGAAACCATCTTCCCAAAGCATTTATTTACAGCTCTCTTGACAAAATATAGCTACACCTGGAGACATTAAGCCACCATCAGCATTCCCAATGCTTTTAAGGATCTCCAGAGCAGGCCTCTAGAGACAGGCAGTCTGTGAGCCACGCAAGAGAAAACCAGCAGTGTGGAGATGGAGGTTTTCTCAGGCCCCAGGGACAAGATGTGTGGCAGATCCCAAGGGGTTTGATTTCCCTGATGCAGACCCAGAAGGAAGCCTGTACTCGGACTAGACCAGTCAGACTGAAAGCAAGTCCTGATTCTGGCATAAATCAAGAGGAGACAGCACAAGGCCTATGGGGAGCAAAGAAAAGATGGAATCAGGAAACCACAATTCATCATTTATCTTCCCAGTATCCTGCTAACAACGGAAACTTCCAAACTAATGACTATTTGAATGCAGCCTTACATGCAATGTATCATCCCTGAGCAGAGTATTGAAACATCAGAGTTCCAAGATTAACAGGATGTTTACAAATAATTATTAGGAGGTGATTGCCTAATTTTGGTCTACGGTTTGGTGTATTTACATTCTTATATTCAAACATATCTGTACTTTGTAATATTTACATATCTCTAGTTTGAGGCTTCGCATAGCAGTGTTATAAAAATGCTGATTTACTACTTATGCAGACACAGTACACATTTTACTGTGCTGCAAATGCAATTTGCCAAGCTGTTTAATTCCTCCCTTTGTAGTTGTATGATTAAGTATTTTGATTTTCTTCTATTTATTTTGCTTAATAAACTTTCATGCATTTTGTTCAATAAATACTACAAAGTTTGGTTCTTGCTAAAAAAACCTAATCTCAAAAAAAAAATAGGTTTTCCCTATCAGTCTTTAGGTTTATCACTTGACTGAAGTATTACCCCGTATACTATGAGAATTACTGTGCTGAGCATTCAGTTTTGACCAAGAAATGAGTATCAATGAACACCAATGCTATCTACTTCACTGTAGGAAATACTTAGAAACCAAACTCCAGGTACAAAGAATGACAATTCTGAAAGCAAAACTGGGATGGTTGTGGATGTTTTCTTACACACACACAGTGATTTCTGTTTTCTCTGTTCTTGCAGAAATCTTCCTCCATTAGCTGATTTTATCAGATTTCTGAGAGATGAACTGACTCTCTCAAAGCTCCTTCTATGATCTCAGTAAAACTATTATGCTTATTTATATCTCAATTGCTTATCTGTAAAATGAAAATAACTGTACTCTTCTCAGAGAGGAACTTAGCTTCATCACAAGAAGACATACACTGACTGCAAACACTGTAATATTCTTCTTTAAGCCATAATAATGCTGACATTTCACCAATGTTTTGTTCTTCCCCTCTCAGAATTGTTAGAGCTAAAACCCTACGCTTCACACCATGTACTGAAGTGCCAAGGAAGAGTATGATATAAATATACAGATATGAAACAGCATCTAGAAATGATGAGTTTGATCTTTCAAAAGACAAATCACTAATCTCAGTCTCTAATAAGATATGGGATGATAAAGGTCATCCCATAAGGACTAAGCTGACGAACCAGTCCAAAAGTTTCAAAACTGATATTGCTACTCCTGTGCCATTGGGGAATAGAAGCAATCCTTTGTGTGACCTGCAGCAGAGCATTACAGGCACACTGGAGAGACCCTTTTGCTGTGCTTAACGCAAGGGCAATTTTAAACTCACCCAAGGATGTGCAGACTGAAACGTGGCACTGTGATATTTTAAATGCCACGAAATTATTCCATTTATTCTTTCAAAAGACACTTTCAGTCTGAAACTGGTAAAAGCTTTTTCACCTCTGCACATCTTTATGAGGATGATTAATGTGATTCAGCAGAAGTTGCCAGGTGACTGTGAAAGGACCTTTGGTCAACAGTAACTTGAATTAGCTGCTGACATGAGAAAGGAATTGCAGAGTAACACCGCTTTATTCAATTTGGGGCTTGCTACTTTAGGACTTGATGTAAATCTGATCCACCATTGCCAGCAAATAAGAGACCCTCAGCAGAGCACTACCAAAATCCCTGATTTACACCTTTTGTCCCCAACAGTGTGAGCATTTCACGGTCGCTCCCATTGGGGTGATAACAGGTGTAAGGCACTCTGCAGAGCTCTGCAAAGAGTGGAGTTCCATTTCACTGGCTGACCTTTCTTTGATTTCTTTTGCTCAGGTGAACTGGGTGCTGTCTTGTAAAAAACCTAGCCCATGGTGCTTGTCTCTACAATAAGGGCAGTCAAGATCTGTGGCCTCTCACAGCCACAGAAGCTGCTACAAAAATGCTGCACTTCACCTGCTGCTCTTTTACTGAGTCACCACTGAACTGGCTTGTCCATTGCTTTCAAGATCTTTGATGAAACCTAACATTAAAGAAGTCTGAGAAAACAGCCAAACCTTTTCCATTGAAGAGTTTATTCTTCTGTGTCCCCAGATGAACAAATGCTGCAAGATGTAGCTGAAAAAGTGTCTTGTTCTCTCCTTTCAGAAGCCACTTTAAGCTTATTCTGGGTTGAATTTGCAACTATGCTCTCAGGTTGTACTACACTGATCAGATTCAGCAGACTGCACAGACAAGGAGCAAGAGAAGGCAGAGAGGGGAGGAAGAGGAGCAGAGAAAATGAGAGTACATTTTTGGGGAAGCTGTGAAATGAGGCTACTTCACTCTTGTGTTTTCTCTGCCCCCCCAAGTGAGCTCATTAATGCGTGCAGAATTTGAGGGAGATTGATTGCATAAGGGTTCAGAATGGACATGGTTATTGTCATTAATTCTAAATAAATACAGTATCATACAAATTGCATCTAAGGGGAACAAAAAAAGCTTTTGTCCCTCTCAGCAGTGAGGAAAATACTCAGTAAACAATGTTAATTATAGAAGCAAAGGGATGGAGTTAGGCACAAAGCTTTTAGGTCACTGACTCCATTCATAGAAGGGGGAAGGAAAAGAGGGTAAGGTACAATCAAACTTAATTATAGCTTTGTAAAAATTATTTTCAAGCCAATAACTGAGATTTGGCCTACTTAGATTGCAAACTTCTAGGGGCAAAGACTTGTTCTTCTCAGTACTTGCCTGCCTTGCAAAATGCAGACTGTGTCCCTGACCAGAGCTCCTGGGCCCCAGTATATTAATCCTCCATGCCATGAAGGTGAGCCAGCCTTGGCTGGACGTGTGCCAGGAGCTGTGCCTGCTGCTGAAGGACCTCTGGACCTCTGCCTTGAAATTAGCAGCTGGCAAAACGTGGTTTTGAAATTTGTGAGCTGTAGTGGAAAGAAGAGAGAAAGACTCTGCAATCTAACACTCAAGTCTTCCCATGAAAGCTCAGCTTCCCTGGCGTTAGAATAGGCAACCATCCTCTCCATGCAGAGATCAGCCAGAAGCCAGGCCAGGAAAAGCTTTTCCTGAGAACTCAGGGATATCCCTGCAGTCCTCCCCAAAATCAGCCATCCAGAATCTGGGTCAGTGTAAAAAAGAATTGGAAGAGTTACAAAGTTGAGTGGGAGAGGACCTCTCGGGGACTGATCCCAAGCACCTTTCAGGCTCAAAGTGCTGTTCACTGAGAATGAGCACATTCTTTTTGATTTTCTATTTCTTCCAGGTCAGTGCTGGCATAACCTGCCATCTGCAGAGACCCACTTATTGTCATGGTTCTGCTGTGATATGTATGATACCTGCTCATTTTGTTCAGGCCTTGGGTGCTGGAACCAAGAAAACACAGAAGTGATTCCGAGGAGTGGGTGGGGGAAGGTTTGAGGAGATGTCTTGCCCAACTCTCTGACTGCAGTGAAAAAAAACCTTGAAAATATAAGTGCACCATTAATGATCCCGAAACTGAAAGGCAATAACAGAACTGAAGCACATTTTAAAACAAGCTGATTTAGAGTCATTCCTGATTTTAAAATGTGCTGTGAGGGACTGCACAGTGTAGAAATTCGGTGTTCTTGAACGGCCCACACCTCCCGGCACCCCGGCGATTACTTTTCAATTGCAGGTGAAGAAGCTCCACAGTGTAATTTATAAGTCATCTCCAATCTGTGGAAAGCTCTGATATATTACAGGTAAAAGCACTTCGCTTCTTACACGGCAATCAGCAGATGTCAGGAGTACAAGTGCTTGGTTCTACTGGTATTCAGCCTCATGCATAGGTTTGAAAAACACGTGCAGAAGAGCTGGCCAGAAGCATTATTTTTTAATTAAGAGGGGGAAAAAAAATCTTTACAAAGCACCTTAAACTGACAAGGTGAGGTGTGTGGAATGACCTAAGACAGACAGGCACTGATTGAAAGCCATTGAGGTAATTCCCGAAGTAATTAGATCTTTGGACAACAAAGTGATGAAACAGGACAAATGACCTTTTCTCATTCGCACACCAGCAGCTTATTTTTCTGATTTGTTCCACTCTCCAGGAACAGTATTTCTTTTAAATACTATCAGAAAAAAAAATATGGCTACAGCACTGAGCTAGGATGCAGAGTATCTGGATTCCACGCCTGGCTCTGCTGCAGCTTTCCAATATGACCTTGGGCACATCCATTAATCTCTTGCATCTCAGTTCTTTAGCAGTAAAATGGAAGGAGAGCTACTACTTTTTCCTTGCCCGCTTGCTTGTCTTCTCTGCGGAGCCCGTAAGCATTTTCAGAGCAGAGTTTCCTGGCATAACCACCTCTATAAATTTAGCAGAGGCCATGAAAGTCAAATGCTGCACTAAAAGTCAGGCAGAGGGAGGCCAAAGGCAGCATTTGGAAGCACTCCCTGGTCCCTGTACTACCTGTACCTGTGTCTTGGCTGTATCTGGGACGTTCCCAGGCTGCTCCCTGCCCAGCACAGCACTGCTGGCGTGGGCAGGAGATGAGCCCCTGCTGCCCACTGACCTGCCCACCACAGGAAACCCAGCAGCCATGCATTTGTGAGGCGGCTCCCATGACCTCAAAACCCCACTTGAAATACAGAACTTACTTTTAGAGCACAGGAGGAAGACAGATTTAAGCCTAAGCCACATGACAACTTTTATGTAAGGCACCACATCAGAGAATTACATGTTGGCCTTACAACTTTATTGTGAAAATGTACCTTTTTTGGCATCTAATCACCCCTTTGCTGCATGTGTGAGAGCAAATACATAAATATGCACCCAGGCAATGCCATACAAGTTCTGCCTGCATATAATATGCAGATACCTATGTGTGCATGAATACACATCATTATGCACCCACACATGATCACATTTCATCACAGAGAGCAATGTCAGAGTTGGTTTACCATCAGAATAAACATCCAGCTTGACACATTTTTCACGAGACCTCTGTGAATTCTGCGTAATTACATTTTTGAGGATGTATTTTGCAAATGTGCCAGATAATGCCAGAAGCACAGCTTTGAGTTGACTGCGTTCTTACTCCCACCAGTGTCCTTGCTATGACAGTTTTGATACAAACAGTGTGTATTAGATCATTAGTACAGAGACAACCCTCTCTCCCTGCCATGCTTTTGAAGCTCAGTCTGATGAATGGGAACTTGCTACTTTTGTGTGGAGCTCAGTCAATATATCACAAAGCTGTGCCCAGGGAATGACACCTACATTGCCTCTGACCACGCTGCTGGGGTGTTCCCTATCAGCAGAAACAAACACACAGAAACACACAGCATGCCTACAATCAATCAAGACATTATTTTCTAGAAGCATACAGAAGGTCACTCATTGACTAATAAGGCAGCCAATTATCTGGGGCCCATTAAGAAGTATGAGCACTCAAACCTTCACCTGCTCATGTGAGGTTTCTCAGTGCCCCATTTGGAGGTGTTTGCAGTTCCTCTAAAAAGGTGAAAAACGTCTAAGTTATGGAAATGTGCAAAAATAATGGGTCCAAGATTTCTGTGAATGAACCAGGAATGAGGGAGTGCTTTATAATTTTTGTTTACTTTCAGTTTTAAACACAGACTATTTGAAAAGACAAAACTTGAAAAATCTCTCCCTGATGTGGAAGACCATGAAATGACCTGGAAGAGGTGACAGTAATTACAATCAGAAGTTGTCCAC
Organism: Lanius collurio; assembly: GCA_020086605.1. Classification (NCBI taxonomy): domain Eukaryota; kingdom Metazoa; phylum Chordata; class Aves; order Passeriformes; family Laniidae; genus Lanius; species Lanius collurio. The sequence goes on along the minus strand of JACBWW010000058.1, from coordinate 348,986 downwards.
TGATCCAGCCTTACACTCTGCATCACCCTTTTGCTAATCAAGTGGCTGTATTGATCCCCTCTCCTTGGATGCTTTCCCTGTTACCCCAGGGCCCATGCAGTGCTCTACATACGGGCTGCAGCTTGAGCTTTCACAACTCCATTACAGCCAGGCATTGAATCTGATTTGGAACAGAGTGGGGCAGCCCTGCACCACAAATACAAAAATGCTTTTAGCTCTCCTATGGTTAAATCTCGCCTCCAGAGATCACATGCCACTACTGTCACTGCTAGAGGAGCACAATAACTTTTTGATTTTCTCTTTCCATCAGTCTCTGCATGACTCCCACAACTTTTGGATCAGATTTTAAAAGAATACTAATTCCCTACAAGCCTCATGAGAATAAGAGACTTCATTCAGATGAGGTACCCAGCCAGAGCTCCCACTGATGGAAAGGCTGTGCTAGAAATCATGTTGGATTAAGGACCTTTGGAGGAGAGAGCTGCTGTGAACCCAAACCACAGGAACTGGCTTTATACATTCTTCTGACCATGAAAGCATTCAGAAATCTGAATTTTGGCTATTTTTGCAAAAAGCAAAAATGGAAGCTCTCCTTCCATCCATATGTATGGACTCTGTTATTTTTCATTCTTGTTCAAGATCAAATTCTGGCATAAACCGGCTCTTCTCTGTTGACTTTGCAATTACACACAATGCTCACACTGGGCTCTGCATTGACCCTGCTGATCCTCCTTGTCATTTCTTCCTGATGTGTTCCTGTGCAATCTCCCCTCTGAATACCACAGCAATGATCAGTTACCTCTTAGAATCAGTGAACGGTCTAAAAAGACTTATTCCAATTTTAATTAAAAAGACAGTTATTACAGTCACATTTGAAATTTAGCTCCTTAAAGAAAAAAAAACAAAAACAAAACAACAAAACAACCAACTAACCAAAAAAAATCCCCAACCACATCCAGTTTCTTTCACTCTATACTAATAAAATTGAAAAATTCTGCTGGAAAATTCTAAAGATAGTGTTGCATACTTAAATTTCAAGACACACTAAGTTTAGAACAAGATAATGCAGCATTTTAATTATGGTTTTTCTATTTATACATTTCCTATGTGGCACAAGCCCCCTTTAATGAAACCATGTTTTAGAGTAGCTTCAACACCCAGCATTATTGCAAGTTTTTGAATGCGCCAGAAGCTTATCAGCTAAAATATGTTAATTTCTCTAATAGGGTAATGAAGTCTAAATGCTTTCAGGAAGACATTGCTATGATAATGGGTCTACTTAAAACACAACATTAGGAGAACCTTGATTACAGGTTGCTCAGTAGTTTCTGACTTCCTTAGGAACCAGAGTTTGTTCCATTGCTAATTTGCTGCAAGAGCTGCTGGGAAGAAAGCTCATTTCCATTTATTTAGTCAATCACCTCTGATGACAAAAGCAGAGTTAGAGTCTTAGAAAAACTGCTAATACAACTGCATTTTCAAGGCCTTAAGAGTGACTTAGAGCTGCAAAATCTTGGATGATGCAGCGAGTGCAGGGGAGCAAGTGGATGGCATGGTGGTGGCACTTAGATAAGAAGCTGGTGGACAGTCAGAATGAAGTGACAGGTTGGACCAAATGAGAAGAAGGCAGGGGAAGAGTTCTAGAAAGCAATGAAGGTGGCAAGCCCAGTAAGGAACCACCTGGCCAAGGTCTGTGCACCTCCCTGGACCAAACCTCTGCATTTTCACTTGTGCAATGCTTGGTAACCTGGGAAGTTCCTCATCAGAGCCTCAAGATGCTTGTGTTATCTGATATGGGAGGTCCTCTTGGCTTTATAAACCTGGTGACTTCCCAAGACTTGAGCCTTATCAACACACATTTCCTCCACCTTCACCACACACAGGCAGCCCTTGGTGCCAGCTTTTACATTCCCCCATGTTTCAGACCCCTGGGAAGCAGGATAACACCACACAACTGGTGACCAGGAAGGTGCAGAAGCAGAGCTGTGGTATCTGCTTTGTGTCCCCCAGCCAGCACCTCCACACAAAGCACCACCCATCAAAGCCCTGGACATCTGAACCCTGCACTTGCCTCCCTTCAGAGCTGCAGGATGCAACACTCCCACGCCCATGTATTTATTGTACCACCAAGGCCTGCTCTCCTGAGTGCACCCTGGGCTTGCCAGGCTGCCAGTTGCCTGGCCTGGCTACAAACACACACTTCCTTATTTCCCCACATATCCTCCCAGCTGCAGGACCAGGGCACTACAGGATCAGCCAAGACAGCAAGGATTCAGCTTCTTGCTGGATGGGAGAACAGGTATATGGTGTGTATCTTGTGTGTATGTGGAAGCATCTTGTCAAGCAGCAACCCATGTACAAGCCAGCAAGCTTATACTGAAAATTAGATAGAAACTGACTGAAAAAAGAACAAGAGATACTTCTGTGCTTAACAATGCATCACACCAAATTCTGACCCCAGACATCACATCTGATTTCCATTATAGGAAAATCATGAAAGTCTGACCATGTCCTACAGATACACTCCTCAGAAGGAAAAAGGCTTCATATTTGTCTCCCTGTGTGCAGCTGGGACTATGCTCTCCTTCGTTGTGGAAAGAAATGGTGCTGTAAATCTAGCAGTATTGAGCTCAGTATGATCTAAGTGAACTAAATAGTCTAGCTTGATATTTGCATTTTCTCTTTTATCTAAACAAATACTAATCCACTCATTAAATCCAGTATTTCTGTAATTAATTTGCAGCCATTATGAATCACCTTTAATTGGATTAGCTATAATTACTATTAAATAATTTCCTGAAACCATGTTGTATTTGTGAATTTTTTTTTAAATTTTATTTTTAGAGATGTGAACTTAGGTGAACATAACAAAAGATGAGAAACACTTCAGAGGTAAATATCTGTATTTACATATAGGTATATATATATATATTTATATAGGTATATATTTACTCTTATTTTTGGTGAGCTTATCTGTATATTGCCTCCTCCTGTCCCCAGTGTTGTACCTGAACTCGACAGACCCCAACCAGCCAAAACAGTGACTCATTGCTGCTCCTCCACTGCCTCACTGGCCCTGCTGCAGCTGGGGGTGTTCCTCAGGAGTCTGGTGCCCACCATGACTCTCCTCCAGTGCCAGTCTGTCCCTGGCATTAATCACCTGCTTCTGATGCAGAGGGATCAAAGCCATGCCTATGTTTTAAAAGCAGACTGGCATTTTGCTTGGCACAGCATGACATGACTTCAAGGAGCCAATTCCTCTGAGACCTCACATTTTTGTGGCAAAACTAAAATGTCTCAAGCCAGGGATCCACAAACTACTTAGCATGTTCTGGGATAATCTCTGTACAAGTAACAGGGCTGTCTGTGCTGTAGGCAGTACCACGTTTTTGATGTTCCACCCCACTTTTGGGAGGGGAGATTTCCTAGCCAAGGGTGCTTCAACTCTTCACCTCTTGGGTTATGCTCTTCCTCTGCTGACTTGTCCTAACACAGCTCCAGAGACTTCAGTCAACACTGGCTGAAGATGTGCAGCACACCTCACACAAAAGGGATGATCTTGCACACTGTACATTATTTTACAGCTGCAGAAGCCACCTAGGCTTTCTCTGCTCATATTCTGAGATGAAATCAAATGTCGTGTAAGGAAGAAATCAAACATAAAGGGGGCAACGACCTATGGGCATAGCTGACCCTAGACAAATGGAATAAATTTGCTGGAAATACAAGGTTCTCATTCAAGACCTTTCATTCTCAAAATAAAATTACATGGCACATTGGCAGGAGTTCTGGCACTGCTCTAACACCAGTCACAATTTCACATTTAATACATGCCATAAAAATAGCACATTTGATTCACACGAGCATGTCACGTCACATAAATGTAGCACTGTGCTGCAAGTTACATTTTCTACCACTTAAATGAGTGTGCTGCCTTCCTCTCCCACACTCCAGCTCCCAAAGCTCCTTGTGAACATAAGTCCAGTAAGGTTTAATCAGGCTGAGCAATCTCAAAACTCATTTTTTAAATAGGTGGAGTCAAACCAGCTGCTAAAGCACAAAACAAAGTCCTCTGGAATAAAAAGAGGGAATTCAACCAGGTGTTATAAAAAAAAAACAAACACCAAAACTCATAAATGATGGTCTCATTTCATACAGCCTGACTTTACTTAAGGCTCTAGTGTTTCCATTTGACTAACCCCTTAAACAAAATGCAACTCTAGGCCTTTCAACAGCATCTCTTCTTCCACTGCTCTTGCTAATATACACACCTCTGGTCTGATCTGTCTCCTCCTCCTCATTTTCCACAACAGACACTCGTTCCTTTTAAAAAGCGAATTCTTCCATAAGGAAGAGAGAAGTGGGACTGACAACCAGGATCCTTGCAGAGTACCCCAACCACGCAGCATCACACACAGGTTCATCCTCCCCAGCTCCTCTGAGGCTCTCCTGGCCTGTGCCCAGCGCTCTGCTGAGCCCCTGCACTGCAACAGCAGGCAGAGGACAAAGCTCTGGGCACAGGAGCTGTTTCCTGCTGGCTGTTGTCCTGAAAGGGGCCGAGAAAACCGCCAGGCCAGCAAAAGGCAGGGCAGGACCTCGGCAGCCCACGGCGAGCTGAGCCCAGACTGCTGTGCTTGACAAAACAGCCAGATCAATATGTAAAGGAGAAGGAGGGTAGAGGAAGAGCATTTAGAATGAAATGTAACTTTCCTCACTTTCTCTTCGAGTTCCATGGCCAATCGTGGCATAAATGATGCAGAGCTCATTTATTTAGAATCTTCGTTGAAGACATTGCGGGGCCCAATTCATTTTGCTTACAGTTTATATACTTCTTGAAAATACGGTCTCTGACTTGATGCTCAGACATTAGGCAGACATTAAGTATGCTAATATTGCAGTTGTAATTACATGTTTTTTTTCTTCTAATTTTGGAAGGATAATTCTTTGGAATAATTACACAGAGGGTGACTTAAGTTCTGGGAAATGGTTGAGTCACCAAGAGTCACATCTGCACTCAGGCAGAAAGGCTCGTTGAAAACCTAAACATTTTTATCCCTTGTAATTATAAGAGCTGGGAAAAGCAAGAAGTTGGTTTATGCCTTTTAGGAGAAACACATGAAGTCTGTTTGAAAGATGCTATAGGGATTTCCTCTAATGGAAACAGTGTGGCTGCTGTGACCAGTTTCTGACTTCAGACTTGCTGCAGATTTTCCACTTCACAATTAGAACAGTATTTTATGTTTATCCAGTACCTTGATACTTAGAGCACACAGCCAAACTACAAACAACAACATCTCTCAAATCTTGTGAGCTTCCCACACAGAACTCCCACCTAGAGCAAGAGATGAAATGGAAGAGGACATGCAATCCACTGTACACAGACAACTCCAGTTTGTAGTACAGTCACTGCATAATAGGACACTAAAATACTCCCAAAAGGACTGAAGAAGAAAATTACATACAACTGAAACTGCCATTTAAATGTCAGGCTTGCAGAATTCTAACTCTGAAGCTGCTTATTTTGGAGCAACCAAGGACCCGTGAAAAAACAAACAAATGAAAAGCAAATGGAACTTTTCAGTGTTCAGAAATGTGGTTTCAAAACCTGAAGGTGCAACATTTTAACAAATTCATCATCCATCAAAATAAGTTCAAGTGGACCTGCTGCACCTTATTATCCTCTTTCCTTGCTCGGCTGTAATGCAGATTTATTTCAGCAGCCCAGGGTCTCTTAGTAGTGTTTGTGTGCTACCCGCAGGTCTGGAGTCCTCTATTCATTCACATTATTTAAATAATAATACATATGTATAATCCTCCTTCCTTCTGTAACTGTTCTACTTGAAGAACCAATTAATTCTATTTGTTACTTCCTGGTGTATTATTTCTTCTCTACAAGCTGGAATCCCTTTAGGAACCCTGTCTGCCCTTGACTACTGATTATTTCCTTGGCTTTTCAATCATCAGAGCCTCTTCCTGTGGATTTTAGAGCATTATTGTGATTGTCAATTTTAATAATGCAGGTTTCCATAGTCTCTGCCTGCTGCAGGCCTTTTGAAAAAAAAAGAAAGAAAAAAGGACAATCCTGCTTTCCATGGCTTTAAAAATAAATGAACCAATCATTTTGATTTTTTTAAAATATAAGTAACTTGTTCTTGCTTATTATATGCCCATATATTACATGATGCATATGCAAACACTGACACTCACACAGCTCTGCTCTCCTTCTGGTCTGGTCTAAGGAATAGCCACAAAATGCCTTCAGATTTAGAGAAATCGAGCTTCCAAAACAACAAAGCAGGGAAAGGATCACCCATTTAAATGCCTTTAAGCATTAAACTCAGACCTTCTTTGAATCCTGACCCCCTTCAGGAATGGCACAAGCCATTGTATCTGCTGAGGTTACATCAGCTTTTTGTCATGGTATTATAAATGAAAAATATTTCACATATCCTCAGGAATTTATTTCTTTTGTAAGCATCTGACTGAACAATCCTTAAGTGCTTGAATAAATACTTAGAGGCAGACAATTCAGAAACAAAGGCACTTCCTGAGGCACCAGACTTCAGGAAGCAAAGTTTCAGATCACCTGTACTTCCTTCTGCAGTATTACCTGATTAGGGGAAGCATTAAATGCCTACACACTGCCGTGGCTGGGTGGATGGTTTAATTTAGCTATCAGGCTTCAGGCAGAGCTGCACCACCACCAGATTCACTCCTCCAGCTGCAGCCTTGGAAATTATAAATCTCCAGCCAATCTCACTGGTCATCTCTACTTGGCTGCACCCAGACTGCTCTGGCATGGAGTGCAGAAAGGGTATTAAAACTCTTCCCTATTCATCTGCTGAAATGAACAGCACAGTAACGCCTCCAGTTTCAGCAAGGGCTTCTGCTGATGGTTTTGATAGCTGAATTAACACCATAAACAGAAACAACACTCCATCTTAATACTCTGCTCTGTACTACTACCACCACCTGCAGTGGTGCTCTGGAGCTGAGAGCAGGAGAGGAGTCAGTGGGAAGTTTCCTGGATGTTACCTTGGCGAAGCTCCACAGCACATGTCTCCTGTCCCGCTGCCTGAGTGATGGCAAGGCGCCCACACAGTTTTTTTAGAACTGTTCACTGCAGCAGTGCAAAATTAGGTGTAGATCTGAGCTTCCAGTTACATCTGTCTGTAAATAAACAGCGCATCTGCTCTCTGAGCTGCACAGGCACTGAGAGGCTGATGTTTGCGAGGTTATTCGGGACCAGCTGAGATGCAGCTCTGCCCCAGTTTTGTCCAAATAATGATTTCCAAATTAAACCCACCATAAGGCTGCTGATGAGAGCAAGCCAAAGCTCACAGCCATACTGTATCTATGAGCTTTCAAATGCTGCCTTCCTTTTAGTTACTGATCAACATCAGTACAAGCTCATCTGTTTTGAAAGAAGAGCTATGAAAAAACACAACAAACCAGTTTTGTCATGCTATGGGAATGCACCACAGTCAATCACCAAACAAATAGTAACAGAACTCAATAAAGATATAACTAGTAATGTCCTATTACCACAAAAAGCATGGGGAGGAAATGGACAAGCTGAGATGCTGGGAAAGAAAATGCTCTCAAGAGTAGCAGCACTCCCCTAAAACAGCACATCTTTTACAAAGGAGTTGAAGTTGAGAGGAGCAGACAGAAGCAAACAAGATAAGGGCCAGCACAGGCAAAGGTCCTCAGTGTCCTGAAGGGTCTTGTGTTTAGCTTTCAGAATCCAAGGAAAACAGAACATCCAGTGAAATCGGTTTCACTCCAGCAAAGGGGATCACTACTGAACTCATTACTGCATCACCAGACCCCAGCATTCAGTTTATTCACAGCTGGTTCTCACATACAAACACATTTTTTATGAGACCATTCACGTTCACTTTTACACTCCCATCTTGTCCCACAAGCCAAGCATTTGCTGGTGGTTTTGAGCGAGCCATTTCCCACTAGGGTAGCTCAAGGATGAAGCTTCTTTCACCTTCTTTGGAAACAGCTGCTCCTGGCTATCTCCAGTGACATGATTTGGAAATACACTGACCCCAGTCTGATCCATGATGAATATGCAGATAGAAACATAAAAATTGTGGGCATGCATTTATGCAGAATAATGCACAGAAAATATGCATTAGGCTCCCTTGTAATGCTCCTACCTACAAAAGGTTAAATCGCCTTCGGTGAGAGAGAGCTATTTAAATGGACCTTTTTATAACAGCAAACAATATTGCATCCTGGTTACCTTCTGACATGGCTTACTTCCAGTCAGCATTAAGGAAAATTACTACCTGATTTCAATACATCTTGGTTCAATTTCATGCAAGCCTTATTGTCTTCTAATTATCAACACAGCAATTTGATCTGCATCCAGATTAAGGCACTGCCCTGACTTCTAACACCAGAGCAATGCCTGTGGTGGTGTACTGATTTCTCAAGCAGTAAGCAGTTTGCTGTTGTCTCACATCCCCAAGGCACAAATAAGCAGATGCTGCATTAAAGCTTGTTTTACAAAACTGCTTCTGTTGTGGTGTACATTTTTAATATACTGAGTGCATTACAGCAAAAACTTCCAGGGCCAGTAAACTCCTACAAATTCATTAGCAAAACCAGCTTCTCAATTAAATCTAGCTGAAGACTAGATCTACTTGAAAATTATTGTCCAGCAGAAGCTGAAGTGAGTGAAAAGCTTGATCATGCTTGTCCCACATGAGCAAGGCTCAGTTTACCATCCCAGTTTTCTGAATGTCAGTTGGGATTGCTTCTCATCAAGGATGGGCTTCACTGACCTTTCTCTTCTTTTTCTCACAAGGATACTGTGGTCGGCTTAAAAGCTTTAATTTTTTTTACAAAATTGCAATTCTGAATGTAAAAGCAAAGGCATAGCTTTTCATAGTCAGAATGGTTTCTACACAGAAGGCACTAGCAGGGAAATGTTTTGGAGCATGCCCTGACAAGCTTTCATTCATGGGTAGGTTTAAAGGATCAGAAATTATACCTTCCGTTCTTGAAAGACAAGCCAAAGGAAAAAGCAACATTTTCACTCTCTTTGGCTTATTTGCATTTCTTACCTACATTCTTCTCCCTCAGTTGACATTGTCAGCTGCAGTATGACAAGTGAAGAGCACCTCTGGAGTACTCTCTAGCTAATCCTCCACAATGCCTGTAAACCATACATTGAGGTGGTGGCTACCACAGCAGCTCTTAAAAAGCACACATTTTGCCCTTCCTCTAAACAGAGGGGAATCTTCATTGAGCACTTTGAAAAAACACAAGCTAGGAGAGGATTATTATTCTAAAAGTATTTGTTTAATGGCAGTGTAATGTAAAACATACAAAAAATTAATCTGGCCAGCAGCAGACTAAGGTTTAGATAAATCATCTGGTGTTTGCCTCTGGTGAACGAGACATTTGTCTCGATGGCATTTGTGGCATTACTGGCTGCTACTGCCGAGAGCCACGTTCCAGCAGCCTTGTGTGGCTGCCTACCTTAGAGGAAGAGAAGTTCTGTAACACAACCTGCAGGATTACTGTCTTTTATGGAACCCTCTGGCACTAAATCTTTCCAGACAGTAACAGTGCAACCATGGCAAGGAGGAGGAGATAACAGAAGAACTTTCCCTTCCTCACCACTGGTTATTTCTTCTGTGCTTCACTGTGTTCCCTCAGCACCTCTCTTGGATGTATTCAGCATGTGTCCCAAAGGGTCACCAGGACAGGGTGCTCTGCAGTGTCCCCTCCCTCTCCTCTTTGTGACAGCATGCTTACTTTTGTCTCCATGAGATGATGACACCTTCAGCACCATTCTTCCCCCCTCGTGGGAGGTAAGGAAGATGAGGGTTGCTAGAACTGCTTATAAGCTCAGCTGAAACATCAAGGTGAACCAGTCCAACTCCTTACAAATAACACTAGAAGTTGTCATAAGTCCTAAAAAACAATTTCACTGCCTGCCCCACTCTGAGACACTGGCATCTGACAAGTGACACGACTAAATGAATTCTCCATGCCATTAATTTAAGACTGGAATTTGCTGGGATTTATAGTGACCCTTGTATCATACATGCTAGCACCTACTACCACTGTACAAGTAACTGGGCACGAATTTAACCTGACCTTAGCAACTTGTGCAGTCTGACAGCTCCTCGTGCAGTTTACTGCAGTCAGGTCAGAGTCTGCTGGGGATCTTATGCTTCATCCCTCCAAATTAACAGCATTTCATCAGTTAGTTCTACAATGCCATTAAACACAGAAACAGCAGAGACGACGGAGGCCCTGATCCTGAAGGCACAGCACTTTTATGGGAAGGGAGAAAATGCAGATTATATGCCCAACACCACATATTGTCTAAAACAAATGGGGTGCATGTTCCTAATTATAGAGATTACACTAGTAATCTCTCCAAGAAGATACATCTTGTATAATACGATAAAAGGCTGATTGCTTGTGCCACCATTTTTTCTGCCCCTAGCAGCTGTTTAATTCCCTAGTTAAGACAAAGCAAAATCTCTCCTTCCTATGAAGCTGAAAAGCAATCTAGCTGGAAAACCTAGAGATGAAGACAGGAAAATATGGTGAAGTAGCCTGGTGAATTCCCAGGGTACTATGTGTAGAGGTTTCTTCTCATTTGTTTATCAACTTTAAGCCTTCTTTTGTTCTGCATTTGTAATTGTTTGCAGATAACTCTAATGCTCTCAAAAGTTACTTCAGATATTCTTTCCAATTCATAAATCACTGACAGATTTTCTCAGCATTACTTCCAAATTAAGGGTACTTGTTTGTCCGCCCTGGCACTGGCTTGGGACTGTAACAAATCATAAATAATTCTCAGTGTAGCTGACCTCTGCAAAACAGGTTTACCTGCACATGGAAATCAAGACATTGTCTTTTAACCAACAAATGCAGCACAGGAGTTGAGATGGAAAGGAGGTACCTGAACCTCAGGTAGAGGGTAGATGGATAGGCACAAAGGAAACAGAAAATCCTGTGGAAGACTGCCCAGTACCAGCTCATGCCTGTTAAAACTGCTCTTTTCAAGTAAGCGAGAATGCCGTAACCCCAAAACTTTTTACTTCATACGTATTATTGCCAATTCAAAAGTAGCTCATGGTAGTGTTTTCAAATAAAAAGGGAGTCCAAGAAAATCTTCCTGACAAAAGAAGGAAGATTTCAGACTAAAAGCAACTCTTATGCAGCTAAGAGCATCCAGAAAAGAATTCCTTCCATCAGAAGTGCTAGTGCATTCTGCACCTTTGTGTCCTGAGCCCGTAAGTAACACCAAAGGCTTCAGATACACTACTGGTTTTAAGAGTTCCTGTCTGTGTAAAATGCTCTCTTTTCAACAAAACCCCCAAAACTATTGCTGCTGCCTATAGACACTGCTTAGTCATTTGTCACCCTTACCTTTAGGAGACTGATGAAACGTTGAGATTGAGGCCCTCAGATTTGATGAAGCCCATTTTTCCAGGATCCCACAGCACAGGAAAATGCAACCTTTCCCCTGCTGACACAAGGGAACTCAGCCTGGCCCAAACACCAGCACAGCAAGGGAACAGTCACCACCACAGGGGCAGCAGGAGAAAAAACCCCAGGAGGAAACCAGGAAGAACTCCAACAGCAAGGATGGAGCCAGGCACAGGCCCAACCCCTGACATCTATCTCATGGTTTGACCGTGTAACTTGCTGGGTGCCCTCAGCTCCCCTCTCCTTTTGCGAAATACAAGGGGTCCAAAAGCAGCTATGGGCAATATCCAAGGGAGCTGGGTCAGGAGGGGCTGGTGACAACAGAAGTGCCTGGGCAGGTGTCAGCTTTTCCTTGCTGCTGTCTAGGTAGATTCCTGGCACACGGACAGCTCAGCCAGGCCATCTTATCCATGAGCTGTGCTGTCACAGTGTCATCTGCTGAGCCTCTCCAGTGCTGCCTGCAAAGGCTTCTCACAGGGCACTCCTACTGCCAGCTTTTAAAGGTCCTCTGCTGCTGTTTCTGTGCCACCTGAGGGAACGGCAGGACCCTGCCCCTGAAGTTCTGAGCCACTTTGCTGTGTTTTCATTCCAAGACAGATACACAGGAGCACCATCACCACTGATCCCAGCACACCAGGTCCTGGGAAGCGAGACAGGACACCAGGACACTCCTTGCACAAATGGGGCAGGGGGGAACTATAGCCCATGATGTCCTGTTCTATGGGGCTGAGTGTCCAGCTGGGAAGGGACAGCACTGCTCTGCCATGTCACAGGATGCTGGAGGCAGGATCCAGGTGGCAGCTCCCAATACTCACCGTATTGCACAGCTCAAGGCTTTGCAAACACTCAAATGCTCCATTTCTCAGGGATTGCTATACAAGGGCAGGGCACTGCTCTGCACATTACTAGCAAAAGCTTTCAGAGAACCAAGAAAGAAAGAAAAGACTAACAACATCTTTCAAAAATATTTGAGAAAACCTGTGCCAAAATCTCCTTGGATGTGTATCCATGACTAAGCATGAGAAGTGAATTACTGCTGCCATGCAGAGGGTGCTGCGTGTTGGTCATGGTCTAAAAGCACTGATGCAGCAATAAGCACAACTTAATTGCCAAGAAGCTTCCATATTAATAGCAGAATTTTTGGTCAGAAACATGTGAAAGTCTGTAGGCTTCACAGCAGTAAAATAGAACTGGGGCCGTATGGTGGCAGAACAAAGTCTGCTGAAGAATGTTGTATTTTCTGCCTTTGATAGGGACTTTCCAGAGCTGTCAGCTGCGATGCAGAATTAGAAACCTGACATTGCAGCAATCAGTTTTTAGATTTCAAGCTGTTCAAATGACTTGTCTCCAGGGAGGAATATGCAGCATGCAGGAATCAATAGTGGAACAGGTAAAAATTCCAGTGTACAAGGGCAGCCGACCCACCACCACACCCCAGCCAGCCAGGCACTTCTGCCAAAAAGGAATCCTGGGAGAGGACTCTGATTCTCTCTGAATCAGTACCAGAGGGGTGCTATAGACAATTCACTACATTTGTGAGATTGCAGCTTGATTATATTTGCTTCCACCTTACAGATTGATCTTCCACACGCCCTCAGTTCACACTCTGCCAGTGCTCCGAGCCACTTGCTGAAGAGATTATAAAAGAGCCTCTTCTATCATAGCCTCACCTCTGAATGCGGTACAAGTGACACCGCTTAATTTTAGCCAATCTGAACAGCTAATTAGATGTAAACAGATTGAAAAATTGTATACACGGGACAACTCATTTTTCAAAAGGCTGCTAATCTAAACAAACCTGAGTCCATCAATTCACTTCAACATTTGTCTAAATGAATTACAGCACAGACCTGTCCTGCACTGGCCTTGTGATTCATGTAAGAGGCTTCCTCCTCTTTTGATGAAAATTTCAGGCACTGTACAAAAGAATAAGCTATTTATTTATCAAGGCCCTATTATAACAAATATGAAGATGCCTCTCTGTCTGAGTCTAGTGGACAAGGTATACGAGCCAAAGCAATTCCAGCCTGCTCCAGTACCTTCTCTCTTGCCTCCCAATCATTCACACACCACATCAAACACAGGGAAGCTCTCTGTAGTAAGAGATAAAAATCAAATTATATTTAATCATCATCAATACTGGTTGGATCTTCAGAGCTCTTTGGGTGTGATCCTCCCCTGGAGAAATGAGGAGGAAAAGAATCCTGCACAGATCCTCCAGAGACATCTGGTGATCCTCCTCCCCTTTCAGACTCCCTCTAAGCACCAGCTGGAGCAGACCAGTAAATACACTGGGAATCAGGGAAGCAGTGCAGGACAGAGAGAGGCCTAAAGGAGCCTGTCACAACTCAGATGAGATCAGGAGCTACTGAAGCTATCCAGTGCCTGGCAACATAGAGAAGAGTTAGGATGAAATGCAGTGTAGTGTGGCCTATTTTTTAATACAGAGCAATTAGCAGAGCGTTACACACGAAGTTTTCCACTTGCCACTAAAGCCCACATTGCTTCCACTACCTGCAGATGTAAATGTACACTGTGAGATGGAAGAGGGCAGAGAAACACACTTGTGTGGATTCTGAAATGGGCAAACATACGCACATAATCAATCCCTTTCTGGACTGCTTAGCACAGCAATCTTTCTGAACAAAATAGGCTAAACTCTGCCTATTTCATGTGTAAACTAATATATGGTACTTAGAACTAAGGGTCTGCTGAGCATCTGTTGTGTTCTTCCATGTGACAGAGGCCCTGGACTTTCAAATTCATCCTCATTTGAGCAGAGCAATCCAGACACCCAAGGGTCAAAACCTCAAGCACTGCAGAATCCTACATAACTTTTAATCACTTACTTCATTGTGCCATTGCCTTCATTTAGAAACACACATATAAACTTCACTCAGAGTTTGTCTAGCTTTAATTGCCAGCCCAGCATCTCATTAGACCTTTGTCTGTCAGCATAAAGAGCCCTGCTGCTTGTTAGAGTTCCCCATGCTGGTGCTTACTGATGGTGACCTAAGCAATCCTTTCCTTTCCCCTGGCAAAGCCTGAGGCATCAAAGCCTTCAGGGCTGCATTTGCTCGGCAGCCACGCCCTTGGCTGCACACACAGCCTGCTCCCCTGCTTCTCAGGGCCTCTGGAGCTGCAGCCACCTCCTCTGGTAAAGGTGGGGGTACTCTGACATCCTCACTCCTGCTCAAGAGGCTGATTTGTAAACATTACCAGGGACCCTTTGCCGTGCTGTGTTTGCAGAGCACTCTCACACGAGCCCACTCACTACCAAAACTCAGCCTTCTTCGGAGCATCCCTGTTTCCAGTGGCAGCTCCCCATTCACTTTCTGCTTTCTCGCCTATGCTCTGTGGTTGAGACTTTATGTTTGGCCACATTAAAGGACTTGCTCTTGCACTAGAGTACTAGTGGTGTAAATCAGAGTGGGTTGTAACAGTGAACCACTCACTTCTTATTTCCCCAGAGAGAACTTTTGAGAATCTTATCAGTGAGAAAAGTAAGTGCCCACCTAGGCTAAAACAAACAAATAAAGAGCATGAGGCTGATCGCTTTGCTGTCCATCTAACAATGATAAATCCACTTATAATTACAACCTGAAAGGCAGCTTTTACTCTGCTAATTGCATACCATGTCAATTTTGCATGATTCTTGTTCCTTAATCATAGTGTCATGTAGCAGCATGCCAAATGCTTCACCGACATCCACGTACACTGTATCAACCAAACTTGTAGCTTCATAAATAACATTTCAATTAGTTGACAGAATCTATTACATCAGCCTATATTGCTCAGCATTAATTCTCATTTATTTCTTTATTGAGCAGGTCCGGGACTGCATGTCCTGTTCTACTTCAATCAATGTCAGATTGGCAGGACTATAAATATCTGATTTCCCACACCCCCACACTCTTTTTATTACCTATACATGTACATTCTCTCAGACCTTTAGAACTTTCCCATGTTCTCAGTTTACGGAAAACCAACACTGAAATTCCTCAACTAGCTTTCTTTACACTGCCACCTGCAAGATATATGGGGCTGCAGGGGTAAAAAGAGACCTGCTTAGCTATCTGCTTTTCTAATGGGCTTAAATAGGCACCATCACTATCTAACTCTCATGCAGCTAGAACAAATGGGATCAAGAAGTCCAAGGCATTAAGAAATTCACCTGAAATAACATGGAATGGTTTTGACTCTTCTTCCCTGAGTTGTGATATTTTTGTACCTCAGTTTAGAGATCTCCCTACTGTCGAACACTTTGGGCTTCTATTCAAGAATTCTCCTGAGCAACAAGCAAAGTGTTTATTTTAAATTAGAAACTAAGCATTTTCTACAAAGCTATTCAAAAATCTGGGCTAAAAGACTCATGGCAACATCTTAAGAAGTGGCAGCGCTCTCCCATAAAATTCTAACTCGTCTGGATTTGATTATGAGTTGCTCTGGATTCCTGGGCTTGCAACACACTCATTAAACTTGTCCCGTGTGTGCATTTACATAAAGTAGGTGGCTGTCTCCAGTTTGCTAAGTCTCTAGGAATCAGTTGTGCCCTTCCTGAAGATAAGCTCCCACTGACTTCAAAAATAGCAGGCAAAATTTCTGGTTTCATTTCCCTGAAAGGAAAGAAAACCTCTTAGACAAAAGGGAATTTAAACATCCAGTGCAGAATGTATTAAATTTGCCAGATGCAGCTGAGGTCTGAAATTCAGGAGTTACAGAAAGCAAATACATGAACTTTCAGAGAGACTTGGCAGTCCTCTTTCCATTTGTTCTGCTATAAGATCTCATGAGAGCATCTAACAAAATCCTGTGTCACACCAAAACAGGTTCAAAGCGACTGCACAGTGAATCAGCTTCTTCAATCACTAAACCACAGAACATATAATGATGAGATGCACAAGGATCTGAAGTAGTTCTGGTCAATCCCAGGCTGCCTCAGATCCCACTTGTGCAAAACATCCACATTCAGAAGAAAAATCTAAAAGTCAATGGCATTTAAGCATGTGATAGAAATGAGGCACGTGCCTGAACACATGCTCTTGTCCCATGAAATAAGGTGTTTGTAGCAAGCTGGGGAGAGCCATTTGAAAGTTAAAACCAATCTTTTTTCTCTGTGGAAGAAATCCCTGCATAAAAAAGCGGAACAGTGGGCTAGATTTGCCTCTCACTGTCATCATGGCTAATCTCTAGTGACTGCACAGTTGTCACAGGGAAGATTAATCCAGGTTTACAGAGATGTAGCAGAAAAATCTAGACCACTACATCTCTCTCTTGCTGTGTTTACAACAACTGACCAATAAATGAGTATTTGTGATCGAGCATTCCCTTTTTAATCTGTTTGCTGAAGTATCATAGGATTTGTTTGATGATTTGATGACTTGGTTATTCATGGATTTACAGATTGCACATGATTAGACAGCATTTTTTCTTCTGTTTCTATGCAGAGAAGCAATTTTGACTTCTAAAGCAAAACCAGGGCATCCTCGGTATTTTTTGATGCAGGTGAGCATCTTCCATTCATAGAATCCCTGTGTAGCTCTGAACTACTTACACCAAGTGCCAAAAACCTAAAGGATTGCATAATGCAGGAAAGAGGCTATGAATGAACGTCATTCATGCTTCTCGCCTACAGAAGTCTGGGGATCTTCATGGCATCTTCCATTCATTTCCTCCAGTTCTGCATGAATGGCTGAAAACGGGCCACAAATCATTCACTACCCGTCAGCTGCTCCCCGTGGCACTCCTCAGTGTCGACAGCCTGCTTGATGGGACCAGGAACACAGCAAGGACCTCTGCCCATCAATAACACAGCAAGCACAGGTGCAGAATGCACCACCTTTCACTGGGTGTTCTCGTTCTAGCTTCGGGAGCGGCACGCAAAACACAGGAAGAACCCGGGCGACTAAACCCAAACCCAGCATCTTCCTGGGCTGGTGCATGATCTGTAGCCCTGGAAAGCTTCTAGGAGCTATGGGGATTTGCTCAATAGCAGGGTCAATGAGCTCAGTACTGAGGAATCCAAAAACTGGTATTTCTGTCATCTCCATACCTTCTAAGGATTTTCTGAAACTGCTACTGCATCCTACCCAGCACAAAATGCGCCTGGCAGGGGTCTAGAAGTCTGGCACTTGTGAATGCCCAAGTGCTTCTCTTATAGTTAACAAAAACATATGGGAACTTCATCCTTTCCCAATCTTTAAAGGCCACAGAGAGACATGAACTGCCTTTCCCTGACCTAACTCTCATATAGGTCAGATGAGCACCAGCCCTGAACTGGAACTCATGTAATCATGTTAGGACAGCAAAGAGCCTGAGCTAATAAACCCGGCCTTTCAAAGAGCTTATTGGTTTGGGCTCAGTGCCATGCTGAGGTTAACAAGGTAAAAACCCGTTTAACAAAGGAGACATATTTGACCATCCACAGTCAGGTCAATCATTTAAGATTTAAACATTCCCTCCAGAGGTATTTACCCAGTCAGTGCACGTTGCTTACAGTTGATTCTGGACCTTCTGAGCTGCTTTAAATTATATCTCCCAAATCAAATTAGGGTAAAAGAAGCTTTCCTATTTCCTTATTGCAGTTGACGATCGCACGTGCGGTCAGCAAATATTCTAAATTCACATGAGAGAAGCTTGAATCACCTATTGAACTCAGGAAAAGAATCTGTAGCTCAAAATATGAACACTTTTTCTTTCCAAGGTTAAACTAGAACAGCGAGAGTATTCTCCTGTATACTGGGAACATGTGTGTATGTGTTTATCAGCACAGCCTTTTATACACTGCTTCATTCAAACCAATATACACTCCAGGTTTTATGGTGTATTTTGGCTCAAGTTTGATTGCTAGGACAGTGTTTACAGCAATATTCACCATGTTCTGCATAGCCCTGCCCATCAATCAACACTGTAATAAAGCAGAAAGGGAAATCACTGGAAAAGCAGCAGAGCTGCTGAATTCAAGTATGCCATACAAAACCAGCATGGAGACAAATGCAAATACAGTTGGGTCAAAGCAGCCATTTACCTGTTGATTAAAGGAAAAAAAAAAAGTATATACATGCTGCATTACAGTTTGCCTTAAAAAAATAACATAGGCTTCAAAGTGTTAATTTTTTCCTCCCTATTTTCTCTAGGTTAGTGTTTCAAGATGACTGCTGCTCCATATAGATTTATAATATGTATGTGTTTATTCACACATCTCTAAGTCAACAGGAAAGGCAGACCAGAATACCAAATCTGTCATTAAATCTACATGTTGGCACCTACAAAGAGGTGCAGGACTTCATTTTTTTCCAGCTGAGATTGAAGGGATAAACTGAAAGAAGGAACAAACAAACAAGCCATGCTCATCCTTAAAATACACACACAAAGCAAGAGAGGCAGGGAGAGGGGGAAAAGAAGATGGCTTGTAAGGTTGTTGGTTTTCAGGTTTGTCTAACAGATCAGGAATAAGTTTAAGAGCAGTATAATCTCTGAATCTTTCTGGATGTCACATGGGTTTGCTGACAAACACTGGGGTTCAAAAGCCTCAGCACTGGCTTGGCTCTGAAGCAGCACGGGCTATTCCCAATGGAGACACTTCCAGCTTCCAGCCCTTGCCCAGGTTGGATACCCAGACTGCTTCACAGTTTTTATTCTCTCCCTCTCTGTGAAGAAGTACCTCACAGTGTCAGGGTGTACCATGCTGGAGTCCTAATCCTAGAATTAGCACCTCCAGATGCTACCGTAAAATAAATGGTGATGATGATATTGACAAATTATCATTTGTTTGGTTGGTTTATTTTAATTTTGCTTTATTCTAGACCATAAAGAATCAATATAAATTCAAACTAGGATAAGATCTGTGTACCCAGGGCCCCAGAGAATTCCCACTAAAGTCATCAGGACTTGAATGGAAATTGAAGGAGGCTCTGAAACTAATCCAAGTTAGGTGCTTATACACTGCCATGGAGGGGGTCACAACAACACCCAGCATGAGAGTCACCCCCAGTGAATCCATCAGACTGTGGATGAAAGGCAATCAACAGAGCTGGGAGCGCAGACAATGCAGGGAGGGCAAAGAAGTGCTCAGCGTGAAAATGAAACCAAGGAGAGATGTTCTTAGCCCATTAAGAGCTATAATGAAATACTGCATCTTGAGTTTGTTGCTGTTAGTAGGAAGCCAGGAAACGAGCAAGAATTCATTATAAAGCTGCTCAAGACCAAAACATGAATCACTGGGTTCTAAAAAAACCCAGTTGTCTAGAGAACGGCATAGATGAAAATGAATGGAATCTCTTTAAATTACTCTCTGTATAAAGTCTTTCACATTCATCCTTTCTGGCTTTCTGATTAGTATCTTTCTGGGATGTGGGTTTTTAAATAATTCCACACCATACTCTCAGCTTCTGCAATCAAAACACTGAAATGGCTCTTGATTCTGCATTTTTCATCTTCATTTACAGGGAAAATGTCTTCTGCAGTAAGAAACTCGAACACCTACTGTCCTACCCATCTACTGCATAGCCCCAAAAGTGTATTCTGAAGGCTCAGTAATCAAATGAGGTTAAGATTTCTTCATCACTTTACAAATAAGGGGACTTTTATATGTCATTGCTGCATAAAGGAGGATTAAATCACCTCTGGAAAGCCCTCAAGATCAGTAAAGTGCTGAAAAGCTGGGACCTCTCTGATGTCAGCAACCCTGATAGCAGAGCAAAAATCCCCAAATCCCTGCAAACCCAGATGGGAAACACAGCCTCTGGCTGTTTTGTTCATGCTCTTGACCAGTGTCATGAGAAAAGGAGGCTTGTATGACCACATGTTGTGCTTATCTGCATCTGTCCCTTGCACCAACCCTTTTCCAGCTCTTCTGGGCCCTTTAGCAATTATAGTTTCATGTGAAAAGCTCCACTGAAGGAGCAGCAGTATTGGGAGCTGAACTGATGTCAGTCATGGGGGAAAACACCTGGAAACTTGCCATGTTTTAAGAACCAGAAAAACACAACTTGAGTTAATTTCTTACTGCATGTGTACCTCATCAAACCAAAGAAATCCAACCAAGAGATTTAAGCCTGTTGAAAACTTGGTTCCCTTGTCTCCCAGCTGGCTGGCAGGGTCCCTGTGCCAGGAGTTCTGATAAAAAAATACGCTGCACTGGTTACTCTGTTAAATGAGACTGCTTGGAGAAGCATAAGAAAGAATGAATTTTCAGGAAAAATCAGAAACACAAGATTACCTAAGACCTCAGGCTTCTCATAGGAACATGGCCCACTCATGACTGCTAGAGTGGATTTTACAAGGCTTACTGTGATGACATCCAAAATTTATTACAGCTTTTACAACAAGACCACATCTAGTAAAGAGTGATGTAGTGACAGTATTTGCTTGTCTGGATTTAGCTTCTTTGGGCACATAAATATACTTTTGTACTTCAAGAACAGCCATAGCTGCCTACTAAATCTTGAATAATACAAGGCAGCTTTGTAGACCTTTAAGCACATGTCCCACCTTAGTTCTGTCTCCCTCACAAACCTGCTTCCTTACTACCTGCACAATCAGTCCCAAGGCCCTGCTCTGCTCATCTTCTGCCGACCTTAGCTTCTAAAATGAAACTGTTTGGAAATCCTGCTTTTAAAATCCTATGCTTTCTGAGAATGGAATTCATTACTTTCAGAAAGTGGCCAAGGTTGTTTTCCCACCTCCTCAGTTACCAAACAAACCGAAAACCTTGCCTGTCTTCCTTCATACGTGCATGATGAATTTTGTACAACTTCATTCGAAAACCAATTTTTGACCACAGGTGTGAAAACCCTATCAGACATACAAATCAAACTGTAAATTTAGGATAAGCACCAAATAACGTATTTTTTTGGTGTCATGGTTTAAAAAGACAATTTAAAAGGACATTAGAGTAAAAAAGGAATAGCTGGAAAAAACTAGCAATGTTTTATGTTGCAGCTCTTGAGGAGCCAGACTTCAAGCATCTTGAAGTGTCCCGAGTTCCAGAAAACTCAGAGTCAGAAAACCAACCCCTTCGAAGTGCCTCATGCTCATGTTGTTGACCACTTCACAGGTAAAAATAATTCTCTCCATACACATTGTGCTCCCTGACATCCTGGTTACCAAAATTAAACAAGGACTAGGTGATGCTTAGCCAAGGAACGTGACTGCATTTGAAAAACCTGAGCCCAACCAGGAGCAGCCACAAAACTGGGTCAGGGCCCAGCCCTGCTGTCTGTGTCATGCCAAAAGCTGGCTCAGCTCCTGGTGGCTGCCCCAGCCAGAGGAGCCCAGCAGCCTCCCAGCCCGATGCTGGCCTTGCCCTGCCGTGGGGCTCCTGGAGCTTACTCAGGGAGCTGGGGCAGAAATGAGGGGAACTCTCAAGGACAACCTCCCCTAGCCACCCAGAGGAGCCCTGGCCCTCCTAGAGAAGCCTAACCTATGAGCCCCAAAAATCACACTCCCTACCCCAAGGCAGGGCACTACCCAGACCTAACACTTGGGCTTCCAAGGACTGCTGTCAGGCAAGCAAATCCATTAATGACTGCAGTAGGAAATAAAAAAAAAATAAACATAAAATAAACCCCAAGTTAAATGGCAGTTTGCCTACATTTTACAGTATTCCCCATATGCCACAAAGGGCTCAGGCTATTTCCACATTCAGTTTTGCTGTTGCTGTTCTTATAAAAACACATTGTTCTTTCCCTGTGACATTTCTTCATATCTTTGAAAGAATGCTCTCTGCTACCACAAAATATTTGGCTTGAATCCTCCAGTGAGGAGGAGCCAAGGGTTTGGCTCATGTTTTAAAAACAAAAGAAATATTACTCTAAACATAAAACAAATGAGTGCAACTGTAACAGTAGATGGAGATAGAGCTCCTAGCACAACCTATGAATAATTCCAAGTCCTATTAGAAGTAACACAGCTTTCTGAATTTCCCTAGAAAACAGCATGTCATGATTAGGTTCCAGCTTGACTGAAATGCAAAATACCACTCTCTTCAAAGACAGAACTGAACGAAAGACAATATGTAGTGCAACAACTAAATTGCAAAGCATATAAACTCAGAATCCAAAATTGTGGAAGACAATGTGTGTACACAAAAGCACAGAGATATTAAAAGAGGGCTCTTACCTCCGTCCCCAGATCCTGAGCCAGCATCTGAGAAAAGAACAGAAAGAAATTTATATTCATGTGCTCCAGTATGTCCTGTGAGCATGCAAAGCAAGGCTTCAGTGAAGTGCACCACAGTGTACCTCAAGTTTGATGGCATCCCTGGGTAAATTATAGAGATCTAATCTGAATGTAATTCACTCAAGCCATCTTTCTCATGTTCCCATTTCTTTATTTTTTTCCAAAGTCTCTCTATCAGATGAAAATAATGTAAGCCACAGAATGCTGCAATGCCCTTAGAAATCTCTAATTTGTTTTGTTGTATTTAAGACTGACAAATCTTTGTTCTCAACAGTTGTGCAAAGTTATTCTACTTGGTCAACACTAAATCCTC
Organism: Lanius collurio; assembly: GCA_020086605.1. NCBI lineage: Eukaryota > Metazoa > Chordata > Aves > Passeriformes > Laniidae > Lanius > Lanius collurio. The sequence continues at coordinate 326,020 of JACBWW010000058.1, read as the reverse complement.
ACCAAAGAGAAATTTTAAAACTCATTTGTTTGAGAAGACACCAACTGTAAGTTCATATTATTATCTTTAGAAAACAGTGATACCTCATCAGATCATAACTAGCTAGAATAAACCATTAAATTACTATTATTCAAAGTCTTCAGATAAATGATTAAAATGCCATTTTTCTCAAGGTTGTTGCTGAGTTTCAAAACTGAGTGCTTTCTTTTTCCTCTGCTTGACATTTTGTTGCCTGGAATGATGAAAGTCCCAAATTTAGAAAGTGCAACATCACAAAATTGCCAAGCCCAGAGCTTCAGTAAGAAACTTTCTAAGCAAGGCAAAGCACAGAAATGCACGCATGTAGGGTTACCAAAAATAACACCAAAGAGGAGTTTCTTCTGCAGGGAAGGGAGGGTGGCTACCATCCTCTCATTCCCCTTAGAGGAACAGTTATGCATTTATCAGCATCAAGATTATTTGAAAGAGTTTGGAAAATCTGCTTTGGGATCAAAGTACCCTATGAACTGTTAGATCTCATTTACTGACAGCAAGGTCTGGTGGATCTGAACTTGCACATGCCATCACTGCTCAAAGCTAAGAAAGAAAAGGAAAATCTTTGCTAAATAATTTGTTGCAAGAATTGCTTCAAATGGTAGATTTATCCAATAAGGCTGCAAGGGACACATGGGGAACAGAAGTAATGGTGTTTTCCCAGCAACCATGTCCTGAATTTTCCTGATCTCATCTTTTGTCCTGATGCTCCTTCCCAAATGAACTATTAAGGAAAGAGGAAAGAAAGGTGTCAGCAGTGCCCTCAAGGCTCTGGGAAGCGCTGCTTTTCCAGGTGTGCTGGATCCCCCCAGCACGGAAGAAGAAATGAACACCTGCTCTCCCCTGCCTGCCACAGTGAGCAACCACGTTATGGGGCTCTCTGGAGGAAAAGGACCTCGTGTTTCTCCTGCTGCCCTACCCTTCAGTGCCCAGACCCCTGCCAGGCATGGCCACAAGGGCTGCTCACGGCCACTTCTCCCAGAAGCCCAGGTCTCTGTTGGTGGTTCTTGAGCACCCTCTCTCTCTGCCCCATCCCATAAGGCAAAACCTAAGGAAAAGGGCTGCTCCCCTCTCAACTGAGCTCCTCCTTGGGAGAAGGAAAAAGAGGCCAAAGACCGTGATCAAAACTTCAGGAAAACTTTTTTATTTTCCCCTTCTCGGTTTCTGAAATCCACAATGTGTTTCAAAAGAACAATGCCAGCACAGTCATTGCCAGCAGGCAAGCAAGTTTCAGAAAAGTTGTAGCAATACACTGAAATTATCCCTTTAATCAAAAAGTTTGAATCCAGAAAAGACCAGTTGCTGTGCTGAGAGAATTTACTAAGTTTGACAAATCCTACACCACAGTAGGCTTTGTCAGCCTGAGCTCCATTTAATACAAATTTATGGACAAAAAAATTGCAGCATATGTTTTTTTTCTTCTTGAAAATTGTCAGGTAACAGCTTCAGAGAAGAACAACATTTCCAGGGAAAGAAGTTTATTTTCTCTCAGGTGTATGAAACATGAAATTACAGAACAGAAAAAAGTTTGTCTAATGTACTTTTTATTGACTCCTCCATCCTCAGCCAAGAAAAAATTCTGCTTCAAGTTTAAAGAACTCTCTCAAGAACAAAGGCTTACTCCTGCTCTTTTCAAGTTAACTTCATTGCCCACCTCTAACAGATACCGAGCACGAAAGAAAAATATCAAGAACTCCTGCACATAAGCAACTTGGGTTTCCTGACAGATTTTGCTCATTCATCTTTCTTCCTGTTCCATAAAAGCTGAGATATAAGTAACTCACGAGGCTCAGAGTTAAGCAAAGTTGTCTTACATGCCAGCCAGTTTTCACAAGTCCAGAACAAAACACCTGTGGCACAGACCTGTTCATTATGTGTGCTTTGGACTAAATCTTCAGCTGGTGTAAATTGGCATTACAACCAGTGGTCTGTTGAGCCATACCAGCTGGGAATCTGGCCCTACAAGGATAAGGAAAAACTTAAGAAACTGGATTGCAGGCAATAATGCTCCAGTTCTCTCCAGATTATGGAGAGGTTTGTGGTAATCCAGATGCCCATTTATCAGACATCTGCTCACTTAATCTGTTACCAGTTCACTTGTCGTAACAGCTCAGAAGTGTACGCAGGGCACAGGATGATCAGGAGCACAAGATACAAATTAAAAAAGAAATCAATTTCCGTGCTGAACTCTTCCAATCAGTGCCAGGGGTATAGTTTATCATGGACTGTGAGCCTGTACTAAGTTACTTAAAAGGGAAGGATGGCAGCGACTTCTCAGGCCCCAAACTGCAAAGAATTAACCCGCAATGAATTCAAAGCAAGAATTCAAATGGCTTTTGCCATCCACAGGCCATCTTCCAGGGGGGCATGGCAAGGGGGGCAGGCATCCTGGCGTGAGTTATACGTACCAGTGGCACACGATCCCTCGGACACCAGCAGGATTTCACTCTGCTGCTTGCAGGCAGCCTGTTTCAAGTAGCACTCGTTCTGGTAGGTGTCACCATTGGAGCCACACACGGGCACGTAGTCATTGTTACACTGGGGGGAAGGGACAGACAGCAGTGTTAGTCACACAAGCAGGGGCATGGCACCCGCTCGGGTGTCCCCACACACGTGCCCTGCTCCTTTCCAGCATTAAAACCCTGGGAAAACAACAGAGAGGGAGACGCTGACAATCCTCTCCTCACCTTTACAGCCACTAAGTCAGAGGGAGGGGTGTTTTTAAAAAGAAACATCAGACTTGAAGAGATTAGGGGAAAGGTGATCTGAATGGGCAAAGTGTTCACTGAGTACCCCAGAGAGGTCTCTCACTGCCAGCAGCAGCAGGGGGCATTTCCAGGGAAGGCATTCGGGCAAGGCAAACAACTCCTCACGTCTGCAATAACAGCTCCTGTGTTTCCATTGGAGGGCTCCAGACAAATGGTAACGAACAGGCTGCTTCTTCCCCTGCTCCTGCACACACACAAGCGTGTGTCTAGCTATTTAAGCACTGACTGGACACAGGGAAATTATTTCTGAGCACCAACGATCAAAGTCCATCCCTCTTTCTGCACAGATATTTCTGTTCCTGGCAAGCTGCAGCTGGGATGCTCCACAAAGGTCCAAGCTCTCCCCATGGTGGCCAGTGGGCAGGGGTGGCAGCACTGCAGCAAGCTCAGCCAGGGCAGGAGTTTCTCACACCAAGCACCCCTGCTTTGGCTCAAACTCCTGTTGAGCTCTGCTTGATTTCCTCTGCCACTGGAAGATAGCTTTGCCCCTTCTCGTTCATTTTAAAAAAATAACCATTTCATTTTATGCTGGAAATTGGGCAACCTACCGGGTGCAGTTATCACAAGATAATCATGCTTGGAGGCTTAGAAATACTTGGATGTGCCCTGTACATGGCAATTATACCAGGGATATGATTATCTCGTGATTACCCTACTCCTGGTATGCCTCATTGTTTAATTAGAACAAATGGAATTATCACAATTATTATTTACAAATGCTCACCTCTGCCTAAATCCAAGCAAAAATTTAGAAGAAATCATACATCCTATTTGGCTGTATTATGCCACAAAGTGTGAGGTGTGTTTATCGGGCACAATGTAAAACAGAACTGAAATATCAGGGATATTAACGTCAAAAATGCTTTAAACTGAATGACTACAGAAGTGATTAACAGAAACAATTGCATAGATTGCATTAATTGCAGGCCTCCACACAGAGCAGCTGCCAAGAAATTATTCATAGTTGGTCAGAGTGACATTTTGATTGGGCCAAAACAAATGACATTTTCCTTTTGCATTGTATTCTCTTAAATCTTCCCAAGCTGTTGCCCACCCCCAACACCCTCTTCCCTCAGAAAAAGGAAGAAAAACAGCAGCCACAACAGTAGAAATCCTCTCCTTCTGCTCCTCATGAAGGGCTCCATGCAGAGATTTTAAACTGTTGATTAAAAATGTTTCTAGGGTATTTTCACCATTATGTTCCAAATCTGAGCAATGTTTCAAGTACAAAATGCCAACTTCATCCAGAAGCTCAACAGCAATTGCTGGAGGCCGATCTGGAATACATAACCAGGACAATTAACACAATTGTGCATGTTTTTTAAAGCATGAAGCATCAAATCATGCTTGCTTTAGGTGTAATATCTGCTTGTCACCCAAGGATTTGTGAGGAATTTGGCCTGGAGTATCTCAACAGGCTTTGTTACATATAGAAACAAGGTCGGAGTCTTTGCCCAAGAAACACAGCGGCAACTTCTCTGCCTGAGAAACACAAAGGCAACTCCTCTGCTGGTTTCACCCAGAGCAAGGGAGGGTCTTTCACAGACTCAGCTGCAGATCTGAAAGGCCAGACAGCCTCACATAAATGGTGAACTCCCGATCCACAGAAAGGAGTGCTGTGAGTTAGGCTGGAACTTCTTCCAAAGCTTGGCAATTTTGAAATGCATTTGAGAGATACCAGGATCCCAGGAAGTATTAGTCCACTCTTCCCACCAGCACCTTTGGAAAGCTAGCATTCAGATGGAAAAGGCAGGAGCCAAGAGGAGCAGAGGGAGGGTTATCTTCCAGATGGATCCTGCCCCGGCTTTGAGCTGGAAACTGAAGTGGAAATTACCCAGGGAAGAAAACAAGACCACTGATGAGAGGGTTGTGATGTTAGTCACCAGGTGGTTCCTAACCCACTAAAGCTAGACTCTTGTACTTGCCCATGCTGAATCCTGTACTCACAGCTCATCACTATGACAAAATACCTGCTGCTAGTACTGGAGAATATCAGGTGCTGAATGTCAGTTTCCTCAGTCTAGAGACATGTTTTTATCATTGGTTTAGGGGTCAACAGACCAGACCCTAGATGTAGGAATGATTCTTTATCCCCCAAGTAAGGGCTGATCAAGCCCTCAGGGAACATCCGTGTCAAAACTAAACCCAGCAGCACAGTGCCACACTGTCCACTTCTCTCTTATACGTGCTGGTTTTTAAAATGCAGCTGTAGAGCAGGGAAATAGATGCATCCAATTCAGCTAAGTGTCAGTCAAAGGCTGCCTTCCTCAGCACCTGCAGCCTTGAGTGTCACAGCCAGGGACAAACCAGCTTTGGGAGCCTTTGGGTCAGTGCTGAGCACTGAAAGCAGATGGTTTGTTTCCTAAAGGTACTGGTAACCTGTGTAACTCCTCCTCCAGGAAACACCGTTAAAAGCTTGACTTCCTCCTACTTTCATGGATCAGCTAATCCCAAAATGCCACCCACATCTTGAACCAAGTGGCCCAAAAATATATTCTAGAAATATAACAAAGCTGGAAGTCAGAAAGGTGATGTTGCAGCTCCACAAACACTGAAGCATGTGGAAGATTCAACATGCATGAAAACAGGACTCCACCCTCACATAAAAACAGTGACTTGTCCACAGTCTTGTAGACCCAAGAGAAAAGACACTGATGGAAATACCTGGTATATTTTTTTGATATGCTCATGAAATATAAGAGGGAAGAGCCCAGCTGCCAGACCTATGGCTTTGGGCAAACAGCTACAGACCCCAGCAAGCCATGTCTCCAACCACGTGCCTGCTGGCACAGCTCTATGCCTTCTGTTGGACCCACTGAGCTTGAGGGAAGGGAGGGGTGGTGGTTTCCCTCACACTCAGTCCTCTGGCTGGAGCCAGCACTGTGCCAGTGCCTTCCTTGCCTGCCAGCACCAAAGTCTGGGCTTGTCCTGCATAGGGGATGGGTCTGCATCTCCTGATGAGAGTGGGACATGGTGTTTCTCAATGAAATACATGTCTCACTGTGAGGTGTCACAGCAGACCATGACAAGAGAACCAGCCAATGTGAACCTCTTTCTCAGCACATGCCTGCTGGCTTGCCAGTTGGAAGTCTAACTTGGGTGTTCTGGAGCTGTCTGATCACATTCACCCCTTCAAATAAAAACAAATTCATTTTAACTCCACTTGGACAGACATGAAGCATCTGTGATTCTGGTTTGAACAAACCTAAAGAAAGACTGCAGAAGCCCTGCTCCCCAATTCTGTGTTCCTCAGCCCCTCAAGGCACAGGCTGGTCAGCCCAGAACTATTCATCAGTACAGAGGCAAAATGAAATCTCTATCCTTGTCTAATCCCTCAAATTTCTGAAGAAAACAAAACACAGTTAAGGTGATGAGGAGTCTGCTACTGATTTGCTCACTATCACCACAAACAGTTGTCACTGAAATGGGAGCCCTGAATTCTGACTGGGGCCCCCTTACTCATGACATAAATTACCTGGCCAGCTCTGCCTCACTTAGCCAGCTTCAGACACCACACAAGAAATTAATTTTCTACTCCAGTGGCATATCTTTTTGGCTTGTCACACTGTCCACTGATGTTACAAGAGAAGCTAACATCCCCCCAAGCTCTGCCTGTATCAAAGTGCTTGCGTTTGACTACAGAAGCCCGGCACCACACCGCCCTGGGCAGCGCTGGCACAGCATCAGCCACAGGTAATTTGCCCTCCAAGGTCACAGCCAGCCCTGCGGCTCCACAGAGGGCTCACAGCAAGACAAAGAGCTCTGAGTGTTTACAGGGCCTGATCCAAAGGCCACTGAAACCAAAGATTGCTGTTGATTTCGATCCATTTCCCAGTGACCAGGCTCACAACTTCCCATTGATCTTATTTACATATCCATACACCAATTACCTGATTTCCTTAAATCTGTTTCAACTGCCCCCTACACAACCGCTAAAGTCAGCATACTTAAAGTGTTCACCTCTCAAAGAGGGGACAACACAGCCTGGAGAGATTTACTTAGCTTCATTTACCCCAGATCACCAGGCATCAGCACCCTGCCTTGGGAAAACAGTGCTCCCAAGCCTTCTTCCCTGCCAACAGCAATATCTGAATTAGCACCCTCCAGGCCATGAGTTCCCTGCTTTATGCCACATGGCAACACCACACAGGGACCAAAGACAAGACCCAAGCACTCTCAGTGGCTGCTCTGAGTTCCCAAGGCTCACAGCACAACATCTGCCCTGGCTTACCACCAGGCAATGGGACAAGTCACAGCCTTACAGATTCACTGCCTTACAGATTTTTCTTAGAAAGAGAAAACAGACCACACCATAAACCTTATATCACTGTATATGCTGAGCCAAGGAAAATGCTCAGAGCAGCATTCTCACACTGAATTTTTGATTGCATGCAAACTCCAAATGGAATAAAAGACTCCCATGGTCAATATGAATTCCCTTCCAACATGGGAAACACAAGCATTTTGGAACTACTGTCTTGCTCTCATTAGAGAAAATTCCTTCTTTGTTTAAAATGAAGGAACTTATCACTTGGGTTTTTTCTCCAAAGGCACATTTGGCTCTAGAAATACAAATGATACTTGATATGCTTCAAAGTGAATAGTCTATCAAAGCTCAATATTAACATAATCATTACAGATGTGCACAATTTTGAGCTGTGCACTATTTGGCCTGCTCTACTGTAAACACTCAAATCAGCATTCTAAGTTTCACAACTGCACAAATTCACATTAAAATGCAGAAAAACATTGGGGCATAAACACATGTACAACCCTGTGCTGGTACAGGCTTTAAACTCCTTTAATTTGTGTGGCTTCTATTCAGGTCATTATTTAAAGACGAGTTGTTTTGTGAGTTAGCTAAAACATTAAATGGAATCCTTCATAATGAAATCGTCTGACTTTGAGAATGGCTCAGGTTTAGATGTAGCTGCAAGAGAAGGAGAAGAAATAGAAGGAAAACCCTCTACTACTCAGTAATAGCTCTCCTAAAACTATATAAAACCTAAAGGAAGTTCATCATTTTGGAACAGAGGGATTGCTCCTTAATCTGATCAGCTGGGCAGATAAACAGGCAGAAGCATTGTCACTATGCAGCCCTTCCTGAAAATATTGCATAAGCACATTACAGATCCATTTCTTTAACTAGATCAGAACTCCGAATACAATAAGCCATGATCTGTATCAGAAATGAATTTAGAAAGGACTCTAAATCCTTGTTAAAAGGGCAGAGATGAAAAATCAGAAATGCACAACCTGGAACTGCAGACCCGAAGGGACATTTAAAGCCACAGCATCTGCATTTTCCCAGAGAAACTTATGTCTTCTTGACACCAGTTGGTTCTCCTGCCAGCTTTTATACACACTGCCAGGTTTTCCCTCTAACTTCTCTGCACATAGAGAAATAAATTGCCAAGTGATAGGTTATAAAGGGAGAGTCTTGTTTTGTATTCTCATTAGTGAATTAAAGAACAAAATATCAATCTTCTTACCTTGAACTGACAGACACAAGTCACACTGTCTCCAATCCTTAAACACTCCCCATCAAATTTACAAGTATTGGTGTCGCAGAGAAAGAGATCATTTTCTCTGTCATCGTAACCTCAAATGTAAAGAGAGGGGAAAAAAAAGTCAGCTTTGGTCTAGCAAGAGGAACAACACAGAATAATTGCATTTTAATGCACATAGCACAATAACCTTGTTGATAAAAGTGATAGAGTCCAGATTTTCTTTTGTCCTTCCCTGTCCTCAGCTTTTCACTTTTCCTCTTGCTTCTCCCTCGGTGTTTCTCGCAGTTCTTATTCCCCACTACCTCACGCACTTTTTTTCTATTTCACGGACTCTGTTTCCTCAAAAGTCACCCGGTAATTATGCTATTTCATGGCTCTGGGTTGGAAATGTCATCAACTTATCACTATCCGATCACAAATCTGTTGGACAAAAGTCCAAATTGGAATTTCTCCAGCCCATGACACAACAAAGCCCCCAATAATAAAGACAAACAGGCTGTGTGTTTTCTGTGATGGTCTGCCTGATCCCAATGAAGATTGATGACCTCTAAGTTAACAGAAGTGCCAGGTTCCCCACGAGCCGCTGAGTGAACCGAGCTCTTTGCCTTCATATTCCCCAGGAAAAACCAACAGATCTGGCTGAAGATTCAGTTCACGAATACAAGCATGAATTTCAGATTTCGCTAGCTGACTTGCCACTCCAACAGCGAGTGGCAAGACACTAAACAAAACAGCTATATCCGACTC